>CAWUFW010014005.1:0-438934 GCA_963921515.1 Calotriton arnoldi | reverse complement strand
TTTTAGGGTTTAGGGCAGTGCAGTGTTGTTCGGGCAGTGTAGGGGGTCGTGCTGGGGGTAGTGTTTCAGGGTTTAGGGCAGTGCAGTGGTGTTCGGGCAGTGTAGGGGTCGTGCAGGGGGTGGTGTTTCAGGGTTTAGGGCAGTGCAGTGGTGTTCGGGCAGTGTAGGGGGTCGTGCAGGGGTGGTGTTTCAGGGTTTAGGGCAGTGGTGTTCGGGCAGTGTAGGGGGTCATGCTGGGGGTGGTGTTTCAGGGTTTGGGGCAGTGCAGTGGTGTTCGAGCAGTAAAGGGGTCATGCTGGGGGTGGTGTTTCAGGGTTTAGGGCAGTGCAGTGGTGTTCGGGCAGTGTAGGGGCGGTGCAGGGGTGGTGTTTCAGGGTTTAGGGCAGTGCAGTGGTGTTCGGGCAGTGTAGGGGGTGGTGTTTCAGGGTTTAGGGCAGTGCAGTGGTGTTCGAGCAGTAAAGGGGTCATGCTGGGGGTGGTGTTTCAGGGTTTAGGGCAGTGCAGTGGTGTTCGGGCAGTGTAGGGGGCGGTGCAGGGGGTGGTGTTTCAGGGTTTAGGGCAGTGCAGTGGTGTTCGGGCAGTGTAGGGGTGGTGTTTCAGGGTTTAGGGCAGTGCAGTGGTGTTCGGGCAGTGTAGGGGGTCGTGCTGGGGCTGGTGTTTCAGGGTTTAGGGCAGTGCAGTGGTGTTCGGGCAGTGTAGGGGGTTGTGCAGGGGGTGGTGTTTCAGGGTTTAGGGCAGTACAGTGGTGTTCGGGCATTGTAGGGGGTGGTGCTGGGGCTGGTGTTTCAGGGTTTAGGGCAGTGCAGTGGTGTTCGGGCAGTGTAGGGGGTCGTGCTGGGGCTGGTGTTTCAGGGTTTAGGGCAGTGCAGTGGTGTTCGGGCAGTGTAGGGGGTCGTGCTGGGGCTGGTGTTTCAGGGTTTAGGGCAGTGCAGTGGTGTTCGGGCAGTGTAGGGGGTCATGCTGGGGCTGGTGTTTCAGGGTTTAGGGCAGTGCAGTGGTGTTCGGGCAGTGTAGGGGGTCTTGCTGGGGCTGGTGTTTCAGAGTCTAGGGCAATGCAGTGGTGTTCGGGCAGTGTAGGGGGTCGTGCTGGGGCTGGTGTTTCAGGGTTTAGGGCAGTGCAGTGGTGTTCGGGCAGTGTAGGGGGTCGTGCTGGGGCTGGTGTTTCAGGGTTTTGGGCAGAGCAGTGGTGTTCGGCAGTGTAGGGGGTCGTGCTGGGGGTGGTGTTTCAGGGTTTAGGGCAGTGCAGTGGTGTTCGGGCAGTGTAGGGGGTCTTGCTGGGGGTGGTGTTTCAGGGTTTAGGGCAGTGCAGTGGTGTTCGGGCAGTGTAGGGGTCTTGCTGGGGGTGGTGTTTCAGGGTTTAGGGCAGTGGTGTTCGGGCAGTGTACGGGGTCTTGCTGGGGGTGATGTTTCAGGGTTTAGGGCAGTGCAGTGGTGTTCGGGCAGTGTAGGGGGTCTTGCTGGGGGTAGTGTTTCAGGGTTTAGGGTGGTGCAGTGGTGTTCATGCAGTATAGGGGGTCGTGCTGGGGGTGGTGTTTCAGGGTTTAGGGCAGTGCAGTAGTGTTCGGGCAGTGTAGGGGGTCGTGCAGGGGGGGTGTTTCAGGGTTTAGGGCAGTGCAGTGGTGTTCTGGCAGTGTAGGGGGTCATGCTGGGGGTGGGGTTTCAGGGTTTAGGGCAGTACAGTGGTGTTCGGGCAGTGTAGGGGTCGTGCAGGGGTGGTGTTTCAGGGTTTAGGGCAGTGCAGTGGTGTTCGGGCAGTGTAGGGGGTCATGCTGGGGCTGGTGTTTCAGGGTTTAGGGCAGTGCAGTGGTGTTCGGGCAGTGTAGGGGGTCTTGCTGGGGGTGGTGTTTCAGGGTTTAGGGCAGTGGTGTTCGGGCAGTGTAGGGGGTCTTGCTGGGGGTGATGTTTCAGGGTTTAGGGCAGTGCAGTGGTGTTCGGGCAGTGTAGGGGGTCTTGCTGGGGGTAGTGTTTCAGGGTTTAGGGCAGTGCAGTGGTGTTCGTGCAGTATAGGGGGTCGTGCTGGGGATGGTGTTTCTGGGTTTAGGGCAGTGCAGTAGTGTTCGAGCAGTGTAGGGGGTTGTGCAGGGGGTGGTGTTTCAGGGTTTAGGGCAGTGCAGTGGTGTTCGGGCAGTGTAGGGGGTCGCGCTGGGGGTGGTGTTTCAGGGTTTAGGGCAGTGCAGTGGTGTTCGGGCAGTGTAGGGGTCATGCACAGGGTGGTGTTTCAGGGTTTAGGGCAGTGCAGTGGTGTTCGGGCAGTGTAGGGTGTTGTGCTGGGGCTGGTGTTTCAGGGTTCAGGGCAGTGCAGTGGTGTTCAGGCAGTGTAGGGGGTCGTGCTGAGGCTGGTGTTTCACGGTTTAGGGCAGTGCAGTGGTGTTCGGGCAGTGTAGGGGGTCGTGCTGGGGCTGGTGTTTCAGGGTTTAGGGCAGTGCAGTGGTGTTCGGGCAGTGTAGGCGGTCATGCTGGGGCTGGTGTTTCAGGGTTTAGGACAGTGCAGTGGTGTTCGGCCAGTGTAGGGGGTCGTGCTGGGGCTGGTGTTTCAAGGTTTAGGGCAGTGCAGTGGTGCTCGGGCAGTGTAGGGGGTCGTGCTGGGGGTGATGTTTCAGGGTTTAGGGTAGTGCAGTGGTGTTCGGGCAGTGTAGGGGGTCGTGCAGGGGCTGGTGTTTCAAGGTTTAGGGCAGTGCAGTGGTGTTCGGGCAGTGTAGGGGGTCGTGCTGGGGCTGGTGTTTCAGGGTTTTGGGCAGAGCAGTGGTGTTCGGGCAGTGTAGGGGGTCATGCTGGGGGTAGTGTTTCAGGGTTTAGGGCAGTGCAGTGGTGTTCGGGCAGTGTAGGGGGTCGTGCTGGGGGTGGTGTTTCAGGGTTTAGGTCAGTGGTGTTCGGGCAGTGTAGGGGGTCTTGCTGGGGGTGATGTTTCAGGGTTTAGGGCAGTGCAGTGGTGTTCGGGCAGTGTAGGGGGTCTTGCTGGGGGTAGTGTTTCAGGGTTTAGGGCAGTGCAGTGGTGTTCGGGCAGTGTAGGGGGTCATGCTGGGGGTGGTGTTTCAGGGTTTAGGGCAGTGCAGTGGTGTTCGGGCAGTGTAGGGGGTCGTGAAGGGGTGGTGTTTCAGGGTTTAGGCAGTGCAGTGGTATTCGGGCAGTGTAGGGGGTCGTGCTAGGGGTGGTGTTTCAGGGTTTAGGGCAGTGCAGTGGTGTTGGGGCAGTGTAGGGGGTCATGCAGGGGCTGGTGTTTCAGGGTTTAGGGCAGTGCAGTGGTGTTCGGGCAGCGTAGGGGTCGTGCTGGGGGTAGTGTTTTAGGGTTTAGGGTAGTGCAGTGGTGCTTGTGTAGTGTAGGGGGTCGTGCTGGGGGTAGTGTTTTAGGGTTTAGGGTAGTGCAGTGGTGTTTGTGTAGTGTAGGGGGTCATGTTTTAGGGTAGTGCAGTGGTGTTTGGGTAGTGTAGGGGGTCGTGCTGGGGGTAGTGTTTTAGGATTTAGGTTAGTGCAGTGGTGTTTGGGTAGTGTAGGGGGTCGTGCTGGGGGTAGTGTTTTAGGGTTTAGGGTAGTGCAGTGGTGTTTGTGTAGTGTAGGGGGTCGTGCTGGGGGTAGTGTTTTACGGTTTAGGGTAGTGCAGTGGTGCTTGTGTAGTGTAGGGGGTCGTGCTGGGGGTAGTGTTTTAGGGTTAAGGGTAGTGCAGTGGTGCTTGTGTAGTGTAGGGGGTCATGTTTTAGGGTAGTGCAGTGGTGTTTGGGTAGTGTAGGGGTCGTGCTGGTGGTAGTGTTTTAGGATTTAGGTTAGTGCAGTGGTGTTTGGGTAGTGTAGGGGGTCGTGCTGGGGGTAGTGTTTTAGGGTTTAGGATAGTGCAGTGGTGCTTGTGTAGTGTAGGGGGTCGTGCTGGGGGTAGTGTTTTAGGGTTTAAGGTAGTGCAGTGGTGTTTTTGTAGTGTAGGGGGTCATGTTTTAAGATGCAATGCTCCAATACCTGACCAGTCTGCACTACATAAAACTGCAAAAAAACTAAAAATAAAAAGTGTTTTGCACACTTTTGTCATTGGGCTATATGTGGGCTACATCTGGGTAATATTTGTGCTACATTTGGGCTCTTTTTTCACTGGTGGCCATCTTGGAAGACTTCTTTGTTATGAAGTTTCCTAATTTCTTCATTTACTGCAGTCTCCTCAGTAGGAAATGCTTTCAGTTTTTTACTTTGATTCCATCAAGAAGGCATTCAGATGTGTCTCACATCTGCCATAAATTCAGAATGTTAGCACTCTAGTTGCTCATTAGATCACTGGAGTAAAGCTACTGCTCACCAGGGAGTTAACTGGTGGTCTGCTGCTGGTATTGAAAGTGATTGTTTCAGTCTGCATGTCAGAATTTTCTAATGAAATAGAAGAGGATTTGAGATCTCACTTAAAACATGCCCTAATTTTTCTTTCTGCAGCACTAACCATAATTTCTATTTCAAAAAGAACCCCTCATTTTGTTCCTTTTTAAATTAAATGTTTTAAGTGTTACCGGTTTATTCCAATCAAGATGGCTTCAGGTGTGCCATACTTTTGTCATAAGTAAGGCTGTTAGCGCTCTAGTTGTTCTTTAGAACACTCTGGGAAGCTGCAGTAGAACACAAAGGCATCAACTGGCAGGCTGCTCCTGTTGAAATATAACAGGAAGATATTTGAGATCACACTTGAAATATGTCCTAATTTTTCTTTCTACAGCACTAACCATAATTTCTATGACAAAATGAACCCCATCATTTTGTTCCTTTTTAAATTAAATGTTTTAAGTGTTACCAGTTTATTCCAATCAAGATGGCTTCAGGTGTGCCATACTTTTGTCATAAGTAAGGCTGTTAGCACTCTAGTTGTTCTTTAGAACACTCTGGGAAGCTGCAGTAGAACACAAAGGCATCAACTGGCAGGCTGCTCCTGTTGAAATATAACAGGAAGATATTTGAGATCACACTTGAAACATGTCCTAATTTTTCTTTCCAGAGCACTAACAATAATTTCTATGACAAAATGAACCCCATCATTTTGTTCCTTTTTAAATTAAATTGTTTAAGTGTTACCAGTTTATTCCAATCAAGATGGCTTCAGGTGTGCCATACTTTTGTCATAAGTAAGGCTGTTAGCACTCTAGTTGTTCTTTAGAACACTCTGGGAAGCTGCAGTAGAACACAAAGGAATCAACTGACAGTCTCTGCCCTTGTTGGATGTACATGTTTTACTGAGAATGTCGGACTTCATTCTCACATGAGTGAGAAAGATAATGTGAATTTACAGAAAATATGCTCTCATTTTAGCTTCTGGAGCACCTTCCAAACCTCCATGGGACAAGCATGAGAAAATAGTGTTCTCTCAAACATGATTCATGATATCCCAGCAGAAGGTTTTTCACATGGTAAAATCACCTTAGAATACACCACAATTCCTAAAATTAGTATGGTACCATCAACAAATAAATTCTAATGTAACTAAAGCCTGTTATCACCCTTTATAGTTCTCCTTTTGGTGACCCTCAAAATCTTCTATTCACTACAATGCATTTCAATGAGGTACTATCATTTATATTGGTCCCAAGATGGCTGCCAGCAATTCCAGGATGAAGTGCTGACAGCCAATCAGATCTCACGATGACATGTGTGGTTAGGCTCCGCCCAGATATATATGTGACTTTACTTTTGATTTTCTCAGGAACTACTGAACGGATTTACACCATTTAAGCAAAAGGCACGACACTGAACCAAGGGCTACCTCTTTGCCAAATTTGGTGTAATTCCGTTCAGCAGTTCGGGCTGTAGCTGCGACTAAAGGTTCCTATGGAAAAATGAATGGGGAAAACGCGTTTTGGGACCCCCTTTTTCTCGGCCCCCGCTTGACGTATCACCCCGAGACTTTCAGGATAGGAGCGGACCGGAGCGCCCCAACAAGTTGGAAACTTTCGCGAAGATTCGTCAACCGGCGCCAACGTTATTTCAAATAGAATGTCGCGGATTTCCTATGGATAATAGGTTTTAACTATAACTATCTACTGGCGACCGCCAGTAGATAATATATAATATATATATATATATATATATATATATATATATATATATATATATATATATATATATATATATATATATATATATATATATATAAAGTGAAATTGATTGCATTATCATGACAGGATGGCACGTTTCGACCCCAAGCCTGCGGCCTTGATCACATAGCGCGCTGCATTTGTGACAGGGTATATATAGGGTAGGTAGTGATTTTTCTATTTCTACAAGTGGAAAACATTTTTACGTTGTGCTAACGACATGCTGAAAATCAGATGAGTCATGTGCACATGACTTCGTAGATGCCGTTAAACAGACATGCAGCGGACATAGACAATAGACTGTTGTGACACTCCTACCCACCGCAATACAAAAGCAATATAGAATACAAATCCAAAAAATAATACATTTAGATTTCTAATGAGACATGTGAAACCTGTTTAAATTAAAGCCATAGATCGTAATAGTAGCGGACATTTCTGGAAATAGAAAAAATATATGTGTGATGCTGGAATTGCGTAAACTCTATGAGTCCTATGAAAGAAAGACCCGAATGAGCTGGAAACGTCGCGTGGAGATGAGTGTCATACAAAGTGATGGAGGTGGAACCCATATAGATGCCCGAAAGTCATGCAGACTGGGACCAGGCACACAGGGAAACTTCAAGAAAATTGAAAGCCTTATTCAGCGATGAGTCAAGGTCAGTGTGTAATACTATCTGCACAAATGTGCAATGTCTAGTCAGCATTGAGAACACCTAAGTGGTAACTGTCCGATGTAAAAGATGTGCCACAATGAAAAACACTACCAAAAGAAATATCCATGCATGAGGAACGAAATGGGATGGGTAGAACAGGGAAAGTGCTGGAGTGATGAATGCGTGTGGGGAAAAAAGAAGGGGGTGCTCCACATCTGACAGTAGGAATGTAAATTACAATTCCTAATGGCGTTTTGGGTGTACGTCAAGTGTTAAGGTGAGCTAAAAACAACCGAGAATACTGCCCTCCACTTTAAGCTGTGTTACAAAGCGCATGTGAGAAAAGCAGCACCGAGTCTGTGACTAGGCTCAAACCGAAACCCCTAGTCATTAGTGTGGAATGTGCATTAAGGGAATTCAGTGAAGCAACGTTAACGAGATGCTACGGAGTCACTACTCGTGCATAAAAGTGGTTGAACTCACACATGTAAATACATGCAAGTCGCAGGCAGGACTCTGGTAGCAAAACGTGTACCAATAACATCACAGAAACGGATATGTCTTATAAAGATACCATGTTATGGGGTAAGATATGAGTGGAAGAGGGTGACAGGTTTAACTGAGTAACCACAGAGATGATATGTGGAGTGACTGGTGGGTGCAGCACTTGAGTAAAACTACAGGATATTGTGAAGGTCCTCACTCATGTTGAGCCCTGCGGGAGCCTTGGTGTTGAGTTCGAGAATATACCTTGATTCTAGTTGACGAGTTGTTTCTCTCGGTTACCTCCCCGTCTGAGTGAGGGTACACAGTCAACAACATAATACTTGAAATGATCGAGGTTATTGTTGTGGACTTACTTAAAATGTCGTGCAACAGGGTACGTGGGGTCACTATTAACTATCGCCCTGAGATGTTGTAGGATGCGGAGATGTACCTGTAGTTTGGTACTGCCCACGTACCTAAGGCCACATTTACATTCTAGTACATAAACTGCATACTCAGTTCTGCATGTAAGTCTATGTTTGATAGTCAGGGGCTCCACATGGAACATTGCAGTGATCTGGCTGACATTAACTCCAAATTTGCAGGCCCTGCAGCTGTTACATTTGAAGAACCCTTTAGTGCCTGATAGCCAGTTAGATTTAGTGATGACTTCAGGACTGCTCCTGACCAGAGCATCATGCATGGAGAACACCCTCCTGAATGTAATATCAGGGCGTTGCGCTACCATGGGTCCAAGGGTAGGATCAGATTTGATAATGCCCCAATGTTTGTTAATAATGTACCTAATGGCGCGCTCTTCCATGTTGTAAGTGATGATCAGGGGGGTGTTAACAGTGCCTGGGCTAGTGGGCTCCGTCTGCATGTCAGTGCTATTGAGATTCATAGTGGGCCTTCCTTTCAGGAGTGCCTCCCTGGGTGTTGAGTTAGCTTTATTAGTGGCGGCGATGATGTCTTTTTCAGTGTAACCCCGTGCCTTGAATCGTAGGTGTGCTTCCCTCTGACAGGAAATTAAGTCACTGGTGGAGCTGCAAATCCTACGCAAGCGCAGCATTTCGCCATAAGGGATGCTAGCAATGAGGTGTCTGGGGTGGAAACTGGAGGCGTGTAGAGTGGAATTGCCTGCCGTAGTCTTTCTATGTAGTGTAGAGTTTAGTGTGCCGTTAGAGACATACAACATAACATCAAGAAATTCAACAGAGACTGTGCTCATGTTAGCATTAAACTCTAGATTTAGCTCATTGGTATTGATCTCTGATATAAAGGCTTTGGCGCTCTCCATGTTTCCTCCAGATCACAAAGACATCATCAATATAGCGGAGCCAGCACTTGATGTTGTTTTTCCATGCATCAGAGTGCCTTGCCTTGAGAACCCGCTCCTCCCACCAGCCCACATGTAAACATGCGTAGCTTGGGTAAAAGCAGGCTCCCATGGCAACACCCTGAGCTGCTAGTACACTTTGTTCTCAAACATAAAGAAATTAGTGCTGTAGACACCATTCAATGAGGAACATGATCAGTTCATTATGTTTGTAACATGTGATTGGTCTTTTGGTGGGAAAATGTTGGCAGGCAGCCAAGCCATCATGATGCCGGATACTGGTGTACAATGATGTGATGTCAAGGGACATCAGGACATAATCATCTGACCAAGGGATATCCTTGATTTTAATCCATAAGTCACTGGTGTCCCTGGGATATGTTGGCAGGTTGATGACAAGTTCCTGTCGAAAATAGTCCACATATTTAGAGATGTTCTCACATATGCTCTTGCGGGCCGAGATGATGGGACGTCCTGGCACTGGTGATGTACATTTATGCACCTTGGGGAGGAAATAGAGCCCTGGAAGAACAGGGAATTCATTGTTTAAAAAGTTGAATTCATCTTTGCTGAGGATGCCTTTGGTCCTGTAGGTATTCAGACTTTTTTTCAACTCTTTAATGCTGGCAGTTACTTCTTTCTGATTGGAAATCCTGTAACAGGTGGTGTCATCAAGATGTCTGTGGGCTTCTTCCAGGTAAAGATTTATAGGCTAGAGAACGATGTTGCCGCCCTTATCTTATTTATTCATGATGATCTCATTTTTGTTTTGGAGTTTCTTCATCAGGTCCGTGTATTGTTTATGGCGAAAATTGAGTCTGCGTTTAGAGCGTGCCTTGCAATGGTGCAGACTTTTAAGTTCTTCGACGATAACATTGTTGTAGGTCTCAATGGCTTCTCTAGGCATTATGGGGGTAAAAGTAGATGGTGGCTTGAATGGGCTCTCCATAATGGCAAGGATGTCTATGCCCTCATAGTGCAACAGCTGTTGTGTGGAGATACTGTCATTGGTGGTTTCTAATTCAGCCAGCGTACGTATGGTTGGAATATCAGACACCAACAGGTTACTGCTCCCGGGACCCATGATGTTGGTGGACGCTAGAATGGGGTTGTTGGCGTGTTTGTGCTTGAAAAATTTGATGAGTTTTAACTTTCGGATGAATTTGAATATATCAATCCTGGTAGTGCTGTAGTTGAAGCTGCTTTCCAGGCAGTAAGTCAAGCCCAGGGAGAGGAGTTGAGTTTCAGCTGCCGTGAGATTGATGTCGGTGAGATTGATTACAGTTCTGGAGTCAACCTTCATTTGCGTCTCCAGTTGCCTCTCCTTCTGTTGTTTCCTCTTGGATTTGTACCGCTTCCTTCACTCGCGTCTCGTGCAGTTGCGTCTGTGCCTGTTTTCTTTGGCAACTGAGGGCGCAAGGTCTGTCGCCTGTCCAGAATTAAAAAATCAAGCTCCTCTGCTAAGCTGAAGTTACTCAGTTGCGGGTCTCCTCGGCCACTTGGACCCGCACCGTCCTCCGAGTCGGTGCCGCTTTCTAGTACTGAGCTAAGGTCAGATGTTGAGGCTGAATCAGCTCCATCTCGAGCTGAAGATGTTTCTGCTGTACCTGTTCCTGGTTTCACGGATTTGTTCAATTTCTGTTTTTTGACAGAGTCGTACCTTCTGGCGAATGTGAAGATCAGACCACATTCGTAATCCGCTTTGTCTCTTGCGAATTTGAATGCTTTTCGCGTCTTTATGGTTTCCTCATGTTTCTTGAGCCTTGCCATGATTTCCTCACGACCCTTTGTGATCTGGTCTTTTTGTTCCATATTATCTAGTTCACTATTGATTCGTTTGATCTCCTTTTGTGTGTCAGCGCGGTCGATCTCCGCGTACTTGATGAGGATTACAATTAAGCGTATTGAGGCATCAAGGTTGCTTTCCTCCCACTCCTTGAGCATTTGTGGGTTGGGGTTATCAAAGCTGGGTGCCAGCATGATCCTGAGTCCGCGTGGAATGCGACCAACATCCCAGTATTTTTTAAGAGACTTGCCTTCCCACCATTTGGTCAGTTCTGTGCGCATTAGTTTCTCAAGTTGTTTAAGTTTGGCTTTAAGGTTGTCATTATTAAAGGCCCCAGAGGAACTAGAGGCTCTCGGTTGATTAAGAATGTTGGGTAAGTTTTCAAACAACGCTTCAGCTACTGCTTCCCTTTCACGCAGCGCTTCGTTTGACATGATGATTAAATGCAAAGTTCATGTGACTGCTGATCTATGAAAAGTCAAGTGCAAGTTATCGGAACAGTCAGTCTGAAACCTCTTCTAACCTGCCGGTTCCCATGTGCTAGGGTACTCACCACCAGGTATGGAGATGATGGACGGGTCCTCCGACTCGACAAGCAGCCCAACCGTGGTGGCAGTAGAGCGGAGACTTGCGGGCTGGCAGGGGGCAGTGATTAATCCAAACTCCTCCCGGAGAATACACAAAGCTCAGACTGTAGTAAATCACCAAAGCCCTTGAAGACGAAGAGGGGGTCTGCGATGCAGAGACAGCCGTGCTCTGCCGTAATATACAACCAGGATCCCAAGGTGAAACCACACCAGGTAAAACACGGGCACAGACTCTGTTAAAGATGCAGAAAGGGAAATTTATTGCATTATCATGACAGGATGACGCGTTTCGACCGCAAGCCTGCAGCCTTGATCACATAGAGCACTGCATTTGTGACAGGGTATATATAGGGTAGTTAGTGATTTTTCTATTTCTACAAGTGGAAAACATTTTTACGTTGTGCTAACGACATGCTGAAAATCAGATGAGTCATGTGCACATGACTTCGTAGATGCCGTTAAACAGACATGCAGCGGACATAGACAATAGACTGTTGTGACACTCCTACCCACCGCAATACAAAAGCAATATAGAATACAAATCCCAAAAATAATACATTTAGATTTCTAATGAGACATGTGAAACCTGTTTAAATTAAAGCCATAGATCGTAATAGTAGCGGACATTTCTGGAAATAGAAAAAATATATGTGTGATGCTGGAATTGCGTAAACTCTATGAGTCCTATGAAAGAAAGACCGAATGAGCTGGAAACGTCGCGTGGAGATGAGTGTCATACAAAGTGATGGAGGTGGAACCCATATAGATGCCCGAAAGTCATGCAGACTGGGACCAGGCACACAGGAAACTTCAAGAAAATTGAAAGCCTTATTCAGCGATGAGTCAAGGTCAGTGTGTAATACTATCTGCACAAATGTGCAATGTCTAGTCAGCATTGAGAACACCTAAGTGGTAACTGTCCGATGTAAAAGATGTGCCACAATGAAAAACACTACCAAAAGAAATATCCATGCATGAGGAACGAAATGGGATGGGTAGAACAGGGAAAGTGCTGGAGTGATGAATGCGTGTGGGGAAAAAGAAGGGGGTGCTCCACATCTGACAGTAGGAATGTAAATTACAATTCCTAATGGCGTTTTGGGTGTACGTCAAGTGTTAAGGTGAGCTAAAAACAACCGAGAATACTGCCCTCCACTTTAAGCTGTGTTACAAAGCGCATGTGAGAAAAGCAGCACCGAGTCTGTGACTAGGCTCAAACCGAAACCCCTAGTCATTAGTGTGGAATGTGCATTAAGGGAATTCAGTGAAGCAACGTTAACGAGATGCTACGGAGTCACTACTCGTGCATAAAAGTGGTTGAACTCACACATGTAAATACATGCAAGTCGCAGGCAGGACTCTGGTAGCAAAACGTGTACCAATAACATCACAGAAACGGATATGTCTTATAAAGATACCATGTTATGGGGTAAGATATGAGTGGAAGAGGGTGACAGGTTTAACTGAGTAACCACAGAGATGATATGTGGAGTGACTGGTGGGTGCAGCACTTGAGTAAAACTACAGGATATTGTGAAGGTCCTCACTCATGTTAAGCCCTGCGGGAGCCTTGGTGTTGAGTTCGAGAATATACCTTGATTCTAGTTGACGAAGTTGTTTCTCTCGGTTACCTCCCCGTCTGAGTGAGGGTACACAGTCAACAACATAATACTTGAAATGATCGAGGTTATTGTTGTGGACTTACTTAAAATGTCGTGCAACAGGGTACGTGGGGTCACTATTAACTATCGCCCTGAGATGTTGTAGGATGCGGAGATGTACCTGTAGTTTGGTACTGCCCACGTACCTAAGGCCACATTTACATTCTAGTACATAAACTGCATACTCAGTTCTGCATGTAAGTCTATGTTTGATAGTCAGGGGCTCCACATGGAACATTGCAGTGATCTGGCTGACATTAACTCCAAATTTGCAGGCCCTGCAGCTGTTACATTTGAAGAACCCTTTAGTGCCTGATAGCCAGTTAGATTTAGTGATGACTTCAGGACTGCTCCTGACCAGAGCATCATGCATGGAGAACACCCTCCTGAATGTAATATCAGGGCGTTGCGCTACCATGGGTCCAAGGGTAGGATCAGATTTGATAATGCCCCAATGTTTGTTAATAATGTACCTAATGGCGCGCTCTTCCATGTTGTAAGTGATGATCAGGGGGTGTTAACAGTGCCTGGGCTAGTGGGCTCTGCCTGCATGTCAGTGCTATTGAGATTCATAGTGGGCCTTCCTTTCAGGAGTGCCTCCCTGGGTGTTGAGTTAGCTTTATTAGTGGCGGCGATGATGTCTTTTTCAGTGTAACCCCGTGCCTTGAATCGTAGGTGTGCTTCCTCTGACAGGAAATTAAGTCACTGGTGGAGCTGCAAATCCTACGCAAGCGCAGCATTTCGCCATAAGGGATGCTAGCAATGAGGTGTCTGGGGTGGAAACTGGAGGCGTGTAGAGTGGAATTGCCTGCCGTAGTCTTTCTATGTAGTGTAGAGTTTAGTGTGCCGTTAGAGACATACAACATAACATCAAGAAATTCAACAGAGACTGTGCTCATGTTAGCATTAAACTCTAGATTTAGCTCATTGGTATTGATCTCTGATATAAAGGCTTTGGCGCTCTCCATGTTTCCCCTCCAGATCACAAAGACATCATCAATATAGTGGAGCCAGCACTTGATGTTGTTTTTCCATGCATCAGAGTGCCTTGCCTTGAGAACCCGCTCCTCCCACCAGCCCACATGTAAACATGCGTAGCTTGGGTAAAAGCAGGCTCCCATGGCAACACCCCTGAGCTGCTAGTACACTTTGTTCTCAAACATAAAGAAATTATGCTGTAGACACCATTCAATGAGGAACATGATCAGTTCATTATGTTTGTAACATGTGATTGGTCTTTTGGTGGGAAAATGTTGGCAGGCAGCCAAGCCATCATGATGCCGGATACTGGTGTACAATGATGTGATGTCAAGGGACATCAGGACATAATCATCTGACCAAGGGATATCCTTGATTTTAATCCATAAGTCACTGGTGTCCCTGGGATATGTTGGCAGGTTGATGACAAGTTCCTGTCGAAAATAGTCCACATATTTAGAGATGTTCTCACATATGCTCTTGCGGGCCGAGATGATGGGACGTCCTGGCACTGGTGATGTACATTTATGCACCTTGGGGAGGAAATAGAGCCCTGGAAGAACAGGGAATTCATTGTTTAAAAGTTGAATTCATCTTTGCTGAGGATGCCTTTGGTCCTGTAGGTATTCAGACTTTTTTTCAACTCTTTAATGCTGGCAGTTACTTCTTTCTGATTGGAAATCCTGTAACAGGTGGTGTCATCAAGATGTCTGTGGGCTTCTTCCAGGTAAAGATTTATAGGATAGAGAACGATGTTGCCGCCCTTATCTTATTTATTCATGATGATCTCATTTTTGTTTTGGAGTTTCTTCATCAGGTCCGTGTATTGTTTATGGCGAAAATTGAGTCTGCGTTTAGAGCGTGCCTTGCAATGGTGCAGACTTTTAAGTTCTTCGACGATAACATTGTTGTAGGTCTCAATGGCTTCTCTAGGCATTATGGGGGTAAAAGTAGATGGTGGCTTGAATGGGCTCTCCATAATGGCAAGGATGTCTATGCCCTCATAGTGCAACAGCTGTTGTGTGGAGATACTGTCATTGGTGGTTTCTAATTCAGCCAGCGTACGTATGGTTGGAATATCAGACACCAACAGGTTACTGCTCCCCGGGACCCATGATGTTGGTGGACGCTAGAATGGGGTTGTTGGCGTGTTTGTGCTTGAAAAATTTGATGAGTTTTAACTTTCGGATGAATTTGAATATATCAATCCTGGTAGTGCTGTAGTTGAAGCTGCTTTCCAGGCAGTAAGTCAAGCCCAGGGAGAGGAGTTGAGTTTCAGCTGCCGTGAGATTGATGTCGGTGAGATTGATTACAGTTCTGGAGTCAACCTTCATTTGCGTCTCCAGTTGCCTCTCCTTCTGTTGTTTCCTCTTGGATTTGTACCGCTTCCTTCACTCGCGTCTCCCGTGCAGTTGCGTCTGTGCCTGTTTTCTTTGGCAACTGAGGGCGCAAGGTCTGTCGCCTGTCCAGAATTAAAAATCAAGCTCCTCTGCTAAGCTGAAGTTACTCAGTTGCGGGTCTCCTCGGCCACTTGGACCCGCACCGTCCTCCGAGTCGGTGCCGCTTTCTAGTACTGAGCTAAGGTCAGATGTTGAGGCTGAATCAGCTCCATCTCGAGCTGAAGATGTTTCTGCTGTACCTGTTCCTGGTTTCACGGATTTGTTCAATTTCTGTTTTTTGACAGAGTCGTACCTTCTGGCGAATGTGAAGATCAGACCACATTCGTAATCCGCTTTGTCTCTTGCGAATTTGAATGCTTTTCGCGTCTTTATGGTTTCCTCATGTTTCTTGAGCCTTGCCATGATTTCCTCACGACCCTTTGTGATCTGGTCTTTTTGTTCCATATTATCTAGTTCACTATTGATTCGTTTGATCTCCTTTTGTGTGTCAGCGCGTCGATCTCCGCGTACTTGATGAGGATTACAATTAAGCGCATTGAGGCATCAAGGTTGCTTTCCTCCCACTCCTTGAGCATTTGTGGGTTGGGGTTATCAAAGCTGGGTGCCAGCATGATCCTGAGTCCGCGTGGAATGCGACCAACATCCCAGTATTTTTAAGAGACTTGCCTTCCCACCATTTGGTCAGTTCTGTGCGCATTAGTTTCTCAAGTTGTTTAAGTTTGGCTTTAAGGTTGTCATTATTAAAGGCCCCAGAGGAACTAGAGGCTCTCGGTTGATTAAGAATGTTGGGTAAGTTTTCAAACAACGCTTCAGCTACTGCTTCCCTTTCACGCAGCGCTTCGCTTGACATGATGATTAAATGCAAAGTTCATGTGACTGCTGATCTATGAAAAGTCAAGTGCAAGTTATCGGAACAGTCAGTCTGAAACCTCTTCTAACCTGCCGGTTCCCATGTGCTAGGGAACTCACCACCAGGTATGGAGATGATGGACGGGTCCTCCGACTCGACAAGCAGCCCAACCGTGGTGGCAGTAGAGCGGAGACTTGCGGGCTGGCAGGGGGCAGTGATTAATCCAAACTCCTCCCGGAGAATACACAAAGCTCAGACTGTAGTAAATCACCAAAGCCCTTGAAGACGAAGAGGGGGTCTGCGATGCAGAGACAGCCGTGCTCTGGCCGTAATATACAACCAGGATCCCAAGGTGAAACCACACCAGGTAAAACACGGGCACAGACTCTGTTAAAGATGCAGAAAGGGAAATTTATTGCATTATCATGACAGGATGACGCGTTTCGACCGCAAGCCTGCAGCCTTGATCACATAGAGCGCTGCATTTGTGACAGGGTATATATAGGGTAGTTAGTGATTTTTCTATTTCTACAAGTGGAAAACATTTTTACGTTGTGCTAACGACATGCTGAAAATCAGATGAGTCATGTGCACATGACTTCGTAGATGCCGTTAAACAGACATGCAGCGGACATAGACAATAGACTGTTGTGACACTCCTACCCACCGCAATACAAGAACAATATAGAATACAAATCAAAAAAATGATGCATTTAGATTTCTAATGAGACATGTGAAACCTGTTTAAATTAAAGCTATAGATCGCAATAGTAGCGGACATTTCTGGAAATAGAAAAAATATATGTGTGACACTGGAATTGCATAAACTCTATGAGTCCTATGAAAGAAAGACCCGAATGAGCTGGAAACGTCGCGTGGAGACGAGTGTCATACAAAGTGATGGAGGTGGAACCCATATAGATGCCCGAAAGTCATGCAGACTGGGACCAGGCGCACGGGGAAACTTCAAGAAAATTGAAAGCTTTATTCAGCGGTGAGTCAAGGTGAGTATATATATATCAAAACTTCTCCAACAAAGGAAATGGGTCGCACTCACAAAGGATTTGTAAATGAGTTCTTATTTCATTATATTGTTTCATAGCAAACAACAAGCAGTATCTACGCGTTTCGGTCTCCCCTGAGACCTTGTTCACGGTGGAAAATTTCGCGAAGATTCGTCAAACGGCGCCAAAGATATTGGCAAAAGAAAAAACACTTTTTGAATAGAAACAAGGTCCTAACTATAACTACCTACTGGCGACTGCCAGTAGGTAATATATATATATATAATTCACTGAAAAAACCATAGGTTTTAGGGACAGTTATAGTTAGTTGGACATTGCACTCGTACAAAACACGTGAAATTCCCCATTATAGTTAGTTCAGCTAACTATAACTCGCGCTCCGCAATGCACTGCTGATGATGTCACATATTACATCACTCATGACATGGTCAGTGACATCACTGATGACATCACTGATGACATCTCAAATGACATCACTGATGACATCATCCAGTGACTGTGTGTTTCTGTAAAGTTTAAATATTTTTAATATATATAGGGAAAGGCGTATTGAATAATGAGTGGGTGTATAAGTGTCTGTATGGATGATTTAGTAGGTGCGTGACTAACTCTATAAGTGAGTGATTAAATGTATCTTACTGAATGCATGGGTTAGTGACTAAACTGGGTGAATGTCTGTATCCGTCTGTCTGTTGCTGTGTAAGTGGCTGCATGGGTTTGTGAATAGCTACATGAGTGTCTATATGAGTTATTGATTGGTTGTCTGAGTATCTGTATGGGTGCCTGAGTGTTTGTGTGGGTGGGGTGTGTGCGACTCTGTGCATAGATGTGTGAGTGGGTGATTCACTGGGTGGATGGTTTCAAGAGTGCATCTGTGATAGACTGTATGGGTGGGTAAGTGTGTGTAAGAGTGTGTTAGTGAGTGAATGTATGTCCCAGTGGTACATGTGTGAGTAACTACATATGTGAAAGGCAGTATATATGTGTGTTGGAGTATATAAATAGCTATAAGCGTAGAGTGTGTGATTGTGAGAGTGACTGTATGGATGAGTGTGTGCTTGTATCAGTGATTGTATAAGAGCGTAAGAATGTGCTAGTATTTGTATGAGTAAGTGAGCTGGTGTGTGTATAACTGTATAGGTGAGTAAATGGCAGTGTGTTTAATTATTTGCATGACTGACTAGGTGTGTGAGTACCTCTATGGATGAGTGACGGTGTTTGAGTGTCTATATAGGAGTATGAGTGCATATGATAGCCCTGTACTGAGTGACCGTAAGTATGAGTGACTGTACGGGTGAGTGAGTGGATGTGTGTGTAGACCTAAGAATCAGTGAGTGGGTATGTAGTTATTGGTGTTGGAGTGTCTATGGTTTTGCGAATGGCAGTCTGTAATTTAGAGTGGGTGTATCAAAGGTTATATTAGGGTGTGAGGAGGTGCATCAGATTATCACGTGGATGATGTCATCAGTGATGTCATCAGTGATGTCATTTGAGATGTCATCAGTGATGTCATCAGTGATGTCACTGACCATGTCATGAGTGATGTAATATGTGACGTCATCAGCAGTGCATTGTGAGGCGCGAGTTATAGTTAGCTGAACTAACTATAACGGGGAATTCTCACGGGTTTTGTACGAATGCAATGTCCAACTAACTATAACTGTCCCTAAAACCTATGGTTTTTCTGTGAATTTGTAAGGTTTTTTAAATGCTAATTTCTAACTATAATGTGCCTGAAACCTATGGTTTTTCAGTGAATATATATATATATATATTATCTACTGGCGGTCGCCAGTAGATAGTTATAGTTAGGACCTATTATCCATAGGAAATTCGTAACATTCTTTTCCCAATAACCTTGGCGCCGGTTGACGAATCTTCGCGAAATTTTCAAAACTTATGGCCCGCTCCGGTCCGCTCCTATCTTGAAAGTTTCGGGGTGATTCGGCAAGCGGGGCCGAGAAAAAGGGGTTCCAAAACGTGTTTTCTCCATGTTAATTCCCATAGGAAACTTTAGCCACGGCTACAGCTCGAACTGCTGAACGGAATTACACCAAATTTGGCAAAAAGGTAGTGCATGGTTCAGAAAGCGCCCTTTTTTTAAATGGTGTAAATCCGTTCAGTAATTCCAGAGAAATTCAAAAATAAGAGTCAAAAATCAATTTCCCATAGGAAACTTTATGCAAGGCTACAGCCAAAACTACTGAACGGATTTACCCCAAGTCTGGCAAAAAGGTACTGCTTGGCTCAAAAGCGACCTTTTAAAAATGGTGTAAATCCGTTCAGTAGTTGCTGAGAAAATCTAAAATAAATGTTTCGATATTTAGAGGCACAGAGGATCCGCGGACCTTCCCGGTCACGAGCTGCATTTTAATTGGCTGTCAACACTCCAAACAGAAAGTGTTGGCAGACATCTTGTGCCTCGGTCCGAGGCACAAGAAAAGAGAAAAAGAAACACGCAAAACAAGAAAAGGGGGCAGGGTAGAAACACCCTGACCCCCTAGGCCTGCTCAGGGGGTCCCACAAGGACCCCCAGGGCCCAAAAAAGCATTTTTTTAAATACAAAAATCGGCAAAATTCAAGCCGGATCCGCAAATCCGGCCGCGAAAAAAAAAAAAACGAAGCACGGGCTCCCGCGCTTTGTTTATATTTAGCCCCCGGGTGGGCCAAGTCCCGGGGGCATGCGTAAATTTAATAGCGGGGGCCCAGGGAGGCCCCCGCAGCCCCAGGGACCGCCACCCCCGGGGCTTTTCTAAAATATTTGCAGGGGGCTCACGGCCCCCCCGCAGTCCCGGGGACCGCCACCCCCTGGGGCTTGTATTTTAAATGGGTGGGGGGCCTCCATGGCCCCCCAAGCCCTGGGGAACGCCACCCCCCGGGGCTTTCTTTACGTGCCCCCCGCAGCCCCGGGGACCGTCACCCCCCCGGGCTTTTTTTTTTTTTTTAAACTACCTGTGTGGGGGCTCGAGGCCCCCACACCCCCGGGGACCGCCACCTCCCGGGGCACTAACTATGCAAGTTTAGCCCCGGGACCACCACCTCCCGGGGCTGTGCAGATGTTGGGAGGGGCTGCGCGGCCCCCTCCTGGAGCCTGTGATGGCCCTGGGGACCGCCACCCCCAGGGCCAGCTCCTGCAGTGTCCCGGGGTGCCCACCCCGGGACACTGCTGTTTGCAATGACAGGGCAGGAGCCTCGCGGCTCCCGCCCTGTCATTGCAAACTGCTTTGCTTCATTGAAGCGAGAGCGGCGAAACCTGCTCTCGCTTCAATGAAGCAAAGCAGATTGCTTTTCCACACGGGGAGCTGCATGTCAGCAGCTCGCAATGTGGAAAAGCAATGCCGGCTCCCGCAGGAGGCGGGGAGCCGGCAGGGACCGTGGGGGGATTGGGGACCCCTCCACGGTCCCCAACGAGAGGCCAGGCCCCGGGGGATGGGGTCCCCGGGGCCATAAGTGGCCCGGGAGGGGAGCCACGTGGCCTCCCTCCCCCATTATAAAAAACATTTTTTTTTTTTAAATACACGGAAAGGCCGGCCCCGGGAGATGGGGTCCACAGGGCCATAAATAGCCTGAGGAGGGGGGCCATGCAGCCCCCCTCCAATAATTTAATTTAAAAAAATAACTGGCCATGCCCCAGGGGATGGGGTCCCCGGGGCCGAATATGGCCTCGGGAGGGGGGCCACGCGGCCCCCTTCCAATTTTTTTAAATAAAAAAATAAAATAGGGGTCAGGCCCTGGGGGATGGGGTCCCCAGGACCAATAAAATAGGAAAGGAAGGGGGGCCACACAGCACCCCTTCTTAAATTTTTTATTTTTTTTAAAAAGACCGGCATCGCGCCGGAGGCCCCGCCTCCTCCCTGCAGCACTCTGCAAACGCGCCCCCTGGCGCGTTGTAAGATGGGGAACTAATTCCCCTTGAATACTGGGGGTCCCTGGAGGCCAACTAGCCCACCAGGAACCTCCAGTATGCGCCAGGGAGCTGCATTGCAGAGAGGTGTTCAGAGGCCACGCCCCTTTTTACACCTCTTTGCAACGCAACTCTGTGGGGCTTACTGGAGGTACCTGGTGGGCTAGTTGGACCCCAGGGACCCTCAGGATTCAAGGGGACTTAATCCCCCAACTTAAAACGCGCCACGGGGTGCGTTTGCACAGTGGTGAAGGGAGGGGGCGGGCCTGAGGTGACATGTGTGCAAACACGCCCTGTGGCGCGTTTTAAGTTGGGGAATTGAGTCCCCTTCAATCCTGAGGGCCCTGGGGGACAACTAGCCCACCAGGTATCTCCAGTAAGCACCACAGGCCTGCGTTGCAGAGAGGGTGGTCAGGCCATGCACCTTTTACACCTCTGTGCAACGCAGCTCTGTGGCGCTTACTGGAGGTACCTCGTGGGCTAGTTGGACCCCAGGGACCCTCAGGATTCAAGGGACTTAATCCTCAACTTAAAATGCGCCACGGAGTGCGTTTGCACAGTGGTGAAGGGGAGGGCGGGGCCTGAGGTGACATGTGTGCAAACACGCCCTGTGGCGCGTTTTAAGTTGGGGAATTAAGTCCCCTTCAATTCTGAGGGCCCCTGGAGGCCAACTAGCCCACCAGGTATCTCCAGTAAGCACCACAGGCCTGTGTTGCAGTGAGGTGGTCCAGGCCACGCCCCTTTTTACATCTCTCTGCAACGCTAGCTCTGTGGCGCTTACTGGGAGGCACCTCGTGGGCTAGTTGGACCCCAGGGACCCTCAGGATTCAAGGGACTTATCCCCAGTCTAAAATGCGCCACGCGCGCTTGCACCAGTGGTGAAGAGAGGGCGGGGCCCTAGGTGACATGTGTGCAAACACGCCCTGTGGCGCGTTCTGGGTTGGGGAATTATGCCCCCTTCAATCCTGAGGGGCCCCTGGGGCCAACTAGGCCACCAGGTACCTCCAGTAAGCGCTAACAGGCCTGCGTTGCAGAGAATTGGTCCAGGCCACACCCTTTTTACACCTCTCTGCAACGCAGCTCTGTGGCACTTACTGGAGGTACCTAGTGGGCTAGTTGGACCCCAGGGACCCTCACGATTCAAGGGGACTTAATATCCCAACTTAAAATGGCCACAGGGCGTGTTTGCACACATGTCACCTCAGGCCCCCCTCCCTTCACCACTGTGCAAACGCGCCCCGTGGTGCGTTTTAAGAGGTAGTTTTAATCCCCCTGCCCTATTATGTACTAGGGCCTTACAGAGGAGGTCATGCTAATCACAGGGGTACCCCAACGCATAGTGTTCCCTAGTGTATGTAGGTGTTTTCACAGTATTCTAAGTGTCTTTTAGCATAGCACTGGCTCTAGGCCTAGTCACTCAGAGTCAGTTACCACCAGTACCCGTCTGAAAAAGTTGTGGGCACAGGATGATTTTGCAACAAGGCCTATTTTTGCTCCTCTGTTGGTTCTTTCTGCACATGTCTTGCTTCTTCCTGCACTTTTCTTCGTCTTTGTGGACTTCTGTTCCTTCTTTCTGCATTTCTTTTGCTTCTTTCTGTGCGTTTTTCTTCTTCTTCACATGTCCTACCTCTGTAGGCATAGTTAGAAACTAGCATTTAAAAAACCTTTGAAATTCACTTAAAAACCATAGGTTTCAGGCACGTTATAGTTAGAAATTAGCATTTAAAAAACCTTTGAAATTCACTGAAAAAACCATAGGTTTCAGACACGTTATAGTTAGAAATTAGCATTTAAAAAACCTTTGAAATTCACTGAAAAAAACCATAGGTTTCAGGCACGTTATAGTTAGAAATTAGCATTTAAAAAACCTTACAAATTCACTGAAAAAACCATAGGTTTTAGGGACAGTTATAGTTAGTTGGACATTTCACTCGTACAAAACCCGTGAAATTCCCCCGTTATAGTCAGTTCAGCTAACTATAACTCGCGCCCCCGCAATGCACTGCTGATGACGTCACATATTACATCACTCATGACATGGTCAGTGACATCAATGATGACATCACTGATGACCTCTCTAATGACATCACTGATGACATCACTGATGACATCATCCACGTGATAATCTGATGCACCTCCTCACACCCTAATATAAACTTTGATACACCCACTCTAAATTACAGACTGCCATTCGCAAAACCATAGACACTCCAACACCAATAACTACATACCCACTCACTGATTCTTAGGTCTACACACATCCACTCACTCACCCGTACAGTCACTCATACTTATGGTCACTCAGTACAGGACTATCATATGCACTCATACTCCTATATGGACACTCAAACACCGCCACTCATCCATAGAGGTACTCACACACCTAGTCAGTCATGCAAATAATTAAACACACTGCCATTTACTCACCTATACAGTTATACACACACCAGCTCACTTACTCATACAAATACTAGCACATTCTTACAGCTCTTATACAATCACTGATACAAGCACACACTCATCCATACAGTCACTAACACAATCACACACTCTCGCTTATAGCCATTTATATACTCCAACACACTATATACTGCCTTTCACATATGTAGTTACTCACACTTGTACCACTGAGATATACATTCACTCACTAACACACCCATACACACACTCACCCACCCATTCAGTCCATCACAGATGCACTCTTGAAACCATCCACCCAGTGAATCACCCACTCACACATCTATGCACAGAGTCGCACACACCCCACCCACACAAACACTCAGGCACCCATACAGATACTCAGACAACCAATCAACAACTCATGTAGACACTCATGTAGCTATTCACAAACCCATGCAGCCACTTACACAGCAACAGACAGATGGATACAGACATTCACCCAGTTTAGTCACTAACCCATGCATTCAGTAAGATACGTTTAATCACTCACTTATAGAGTTAGTCACTCACCTACTAAATCATCCATACAGACACTTATACACACACTCATTCTTCAATACGCCTTTCCCTATATATATTAAAAATATTTAAACTTTACAGAAACACACAGTCACTGGATGATGTCATCAGTGATGTCATTTGAGATGTCATCAGTGATGTCATCAGTGATGTCACTGACCATGTCATGAGTGATGCAATATGTGACGTCATCAGCAGTGCATTGCGGGGGCGTGAGTTATAGTTAGCTGAACTAACTATAACGGGGGAATTTCACGGGTTTTGTACGAGTGAAATGTCCAACTAACTATAACTGTCCCTAAAACCTATGGTTTTTTCAGTGAATATATATATATATATATATATATTATCTACTGGTGGTCGCCAGTAGATAGTTATAGTTAGGACCTATTTTCCATAGGAAATCCACAACATTCTATTTGAAATAACTTTGTCGCCGGTTGACGAATCTTCGCGAAATGTTCAAAACTTATGGCCCGCTCCGGTCCGCTCCTATCCTGAAAGTTTCAGGGTGATTCAGCAAGCGGGGGCCGAGAAAAAAGGGGGTCCCAAAACGTGTTTTCCTCATGCAATTTTCCATAGGAACCTTTCATCGCAGCTACAGCCCAAACTGCTGAACGGAATTACACCAAATTTGCAAAAAGGTAGCCCTTGGTTCAGAGTCATGCCTTTTGGTTAATTGGTGTAAATCCGTTCAGTAGTTCCTGAGAAATTTGAAAAACAAAACACATATATATCTGGGCGGAGCCTAACCACACATGTCATCGTGAGATCTGATTGGCTGTCAGCACTTCATCCTGGAATTGCTGGCAGCCATCTTGGGACCAATATAAATGATAGTACCCCATTGAAATGCATTGTAGTGAATCGAAGATTTTGAGGGTTACCAAAAGGAGAACTATAAAGGGTGATAACAGACTTTAGTTACATTAGAATTCATTTGTTGATGGTACCATACTAATTTCAGGAATTGTGGTGTGTTCTAAGGTGATTTTACCCTGCGAAAAACCTTCTACTGGGATATCATGAATCATGTTTGAGAGGAAACAATTTTCACATGCTTGTCCCATACAGTTTTGGAAGGTGCTCCAGAAGCTAAAATGAGAGCACATTTTCTGTAAATTCACATTATCTTTCTCAGTCATGTGAGAATGAAGTCTGACATTCTCAGTAAAACATGTACATCCAACAAGGGCAGAGACTGTCAGTTGATTCCTTTGTGTTCTACTGCAGCTTCCCAGAGTGTTCTAAAAAACAACTAGAGTGCTAACAGCCTTACTTATGACAAAAGTATGGCACACCTGAAGCCATCTTTATTGGAATAAACTGGTAACACTTAAAACATTTAATTTAAAAAGGAACAAAATGATGGGGTTCATTTTGTCATAGAAATTATGGTTAGTGCTGTAGAAAGAAAAATTAGGACATGTTTCAAGTGTGATCTCAAATATCTTCCTGTTATATTTCAACAGGAGCAGCCTGTCAGTTGATGCCTTTGTGTTCTACTGCAGCTTCCCAGAGTGTTCTAAAGAACAACTAGAGCGCTAACAGTCTTACTTATGACAAAAGTATGGCACACCTGAAGCCATCTTGATTGGAATAAACTGGTAACTCTTAAACATTTAATTTAAAAAGGAACAACATGAGGGGTTCATTTTTGTCATAGAAATTATGGTTAGTGCTGTAGAAAGAAAAATTAGGACATGTTTTAAGTGAGATCTCAAATATCTTCCTGTTATATTTCAACAGGAGCAGCCCTGTCAGTTGATGCCTTTGTGTTCTACTGCAGCTTCCCAGAGTGTTCTAAAGAACAACTAGAGAGCTAACAGTCTTACTTATGACAAAAGTATAGGCATACCTGAAGCCATCTTGATTGGAATAAACTGGTAACACTTAAAACATTTAATTTAAAAGGAACAAAATGAGGGGGTTCATTTTGCCACAGAAATTATGGTTAGTGCTGTAGAAAGAAAAATTAGGACATGTTTTAAGTGAGATCTCAAATATCTTCCTGTTATATTTCAACAGGAGCAGCCTGTCAGTTGATGCCTTTGTGTTCTACTGCCGCTTCCCAGAGTGTTCTAAAGAACAACTAGAGTGCTAACAGCCTTACTTATGATAAAAGTATGGCACACCTGAAGCCATCTTGATTGGAATAAACTGGTAACACTTAAAACATTTAATTTAAAAAGGAACAAAATGATGGGGTTCATTTTGTCATAGAAATTATGGTTAGTGCTGTAGAAAGAAAAATTAGGACATGTTTCAAGTGTGATCTCAAAATATCTTCCTGTTATATTTCAACAGGAGCAGCCTGTCAGTTGATGCCTTTGTGTTCTACTGCAGCTTCCCAGAGTGTTCTAAAGAACAACTAGAGCGCTAACAGTCTTACTTATGACAAAATTATGGCACACCTGAAGCCATCTTGATTGGAATAAACTGGTAACTCTTAAAACATTTAATTTAAAATGAACAAAATGAGGGGTTCATTTTATCATAGAAATTATGGTTAGTGCTGTAGAAAGAAAAATTAGGACATGTTTTAAGTGAGATCTCAAATATCTTCCTGTTATATTTCAACAGGAGCAGCCTGTCAGTTGATGCCTTTGTGTTCTACTGCAGTTTCCCAGAGTGTTCTAAAGAACAACTAGAGTGCTAACAGTCTTACTTATGACAAAAGTATGGCACACCTGAAGCCATCTTGATTGGAATAAACTGGTAACACTTAAAACATTTAATTTAAAAAGGAACAAAATGAGGGGTTCATTTTGCCATAGAAATTATGGTTAGTGCTGCAGAAAGAAAATTTAGGGCATGTTTTAAGTGAGATCTCAAATCCTCTTCTATTTCATTAGAAAATTCTGACATGCAGACTGAAACAATCACTTTCAATACCAGCAGTAGACTTCCAGTTAACTCCCTGGTGAGCAGTAGCTTTACTACAGTGATCTAATGAACAACTAGAGTGCTAACATTCTGAATTTATGGCAAATGTGTGACACATCTGAATGCCTTCTTGATGGAATCAAAGTAAAAACTGAAAGCATTTCCTACTGAGGAGAATGCAGTAAATGACGAAATTAGGAAACTTCATAACAAATAAGTCTCCCAAGATGGCCACCAGAGAAAAAAGAGCCCAAATGTAGCACAAATATCACCCAGATGTAGCCCACATATAGCCCAATGACAAAAGTGTGCAAAACACTTTTTATTTTTAGTTTTTCTGCAGTTTTATATAGTGCAAACTGGTCAGGTATTGGAGCGTTACATCTTACTTGGACCCCTTATTACGTATTTTGCACGAAGTACATGAGATTGATCTTGCGAAACATTGAACTTTACGATTCTGTTAACCTGAAGTTGCTCTGAACCGGGCTTTGTAACACCCATTTTTACCTACTGGTTTTAATTAATTCTCACTGTATTTGTATTAGGAAAGAGGATTTACTGTTTTTATGTACACTTTTATGATCTTTGTTTCTAAATCAGACCAAATAAAGTTTAATGAATTCTATGGCAGGACGGAGGTGAGGATTATGCATATCTTTCCTCACTTTATTTGCATAGCAGTTCAAAGAAAACGTAACACAACAATCATTAAACAAAAGACTACACAACCCATGAACCACTAGGGGGTAGTCTCCAAGGCAACTATAGTCCAATCATATCACAGTCCATCGTATATAATATCGTGACGTCCCTTCCGCTTCCTCTTTCTTCACTGCTCGTCAGTTAAGTGCATTCCTTACATTCTTGGCTTAATCTGACGTTGTTGCTGTTTGTATAGCGGTTTCTTGTGCACGTTATTAGCATTATTGCCTTGGTATTGTTTCATATTCCCTGCGCAGCAGGCTCTTGCCCGAGCGCGTTCTCCCCCTTGCAGTTTCTCCCGCTGTGTGCTCTGCGCGCGGTGAGATCCTGTCAGGCGCGTCTGGTCCGAGCAAGGCAGCTCCGTCGAGCGCTCCCGCTGGTCTTTACGCGCGTTTGGGAATCCGGTCACTCCTTTAGTGTCCGCTTGATTCCCGACCAACCCTCGCCTAATTTTGACACCGCTACGCGGTGATTTCCCCACACGCCTCAGTCTATTCTTATAACAGCTTCGGGAAAAGCCCAGCTGTTGGAGCACAGGTGAGGTGGCTGTCTTAAGGATTTTAAGGGCATTTGTTCTGTGCTCACACCCTCTGCTATCATGTCTTCTCCAGAAGACCATTTTTACTCCTCCTACCAGGAAGTGGAGGAGGAATGGCTCCCTAACTTCTCCCTCCAGCAGTGGACCAAGCCCTCTCTCTGGCTATTTCTAGGGCGCTGGCTCCTCTTAGGGATCAGGTTGATAAGCTGGCAAAAAACATCCCTGGGGTGTTCAGTGACCCAGATCTGGTGGTGGCGGGTCCAAGTAGCTCCCAGATGGGGAATAAAAGGGCCGTTAAGCATAACGCGGGGCACTTGGAAGGATTTGATAAACTTACGGAGACCTTCCTCAAGAGTGCGCGAACGCTAAAGTATATGAGGGATCCCAAGAAAGGAATTGATAGGGCTTGGACGTGGTAGGGCCCTTGACCCAAATTATTCAATTGACGGAGCGTTCCAAAGAGTCAGGATCCCCTTTGTCCACGGATATTGTGGCTGGTTGGGCGCACTACCCTAAACCCTAAAACACTACCCTCCACTACCCAAACACCACTGCACTACCCTAAACCCTAAAACACTACCCCCAGCACGACACCCTACACTACCCAAACATAACTGCACTACCCTAAACCCTAAAACACTACCACCAGCACAACTCCCTACACTACCCAAACACCACTGCACTACCCTAAACCCTAAAACACTACCCCAGCACGACTCCCTACACTACCCAAACACCACTGCACTACACTAAACCCTAAATATACCCCCAGAATGACCTCCCACACATACACAAACACCACTGCACTACCCTAAACCTAAAACACTACCCCCAGCACGACCCCCTACACTACCCAAACACCACTGCACTACCCTAAACCCTAAAACACTAACCCCAGCATGACCCCCTACACTACCTAAATACCACTGCACTACCCTATACCCTAAAACACGACCCCCTACACAACACAAACACGACTGACCTACCCTAAACCCTAAAACACTACCCACAGCATGACCCCCTTCACTACACAAACACCACTGCACTGCCCTAAACCCTAAAACACTACTCCCAGCACTACCCCCTATACTATCCAAACACCACTGCACTAACATAAACCTAAAACACTACCCCAGCACAACCCCCTACACTACACAAACACCACTACACTACCCTAAACCCTAAAACACTACCCACAGCACGACTCCTTAGACTACCCAAACACCACTGCACTACCCTAAACCCTAAATTTACCCTCAGCACGACCCCCTACACTACCCAAACACCACTGCACTACCCTAAACCATAAAACACTACCCCCAGCATGACCCCTACACTACACAAACACCACTGCACTACCTAAACCCTAAAACACTACCACCAGCATGACCACCTACACTACTCAAACACCACTGCACTACCCTAAACCCTAAAACACTACCCCAGCATGACCCCCTACACTACCCATACACCACTGCACTACCCTAAACCCTAAAACACTACCCCAGCATGACCCCCTACACTACTGCACTACCCTAAACCCTAAAACACTACCCCCAGCACGACCCCTACACTACCCAAACACCACTGCACTACCCTAAACCCTAAAACACTACCCCCAGCACGACCCCCTACACCACCCAAACACCACTGCACTACCCTAAACCCTAGAAAAGAAACCCCCACCCCATGCCCAATCCCCCTTACCTCTCATTCCTCATGGTTCCTCTCTCCTCGTGGTTCCTGCTTCACATCATCTCTGAGGGGCGGTGCAGGTCGTTGTGAGGAAACGGAACAGCCTCTGTTTCCTTACAACGACATGGATCGTCTACATGTTTTTAGAACGCATGGTCATTTACCATACATACCTTTACAACAAAATTCGTTGTAAAGGCATGCGTGGTAAATGACCATGCGTTCTAAAAAATGCGTAGTAATGACTTCGTGATGTACAACGCATGCGTGATAATGCATGCGTTGTAATGGTACTCGCAAGGTAAAAAGTCATTGTAACGGCTGTGTACCGATCGAAGCTGGCCCCTGTTCTTCAGTGAGACGTTTATTTGATTAATTAGGAGGAAGGAATGTGTTTTTTACCGAAAAGTGCATTCCCGGCTGTTGTATTGTGAAAGTGTCCGCGTGGCCTGGTTTCACTTCCGGTGAGAGAGTGGAAGAGTCTGTTTGGATCTAAAGGAGTTATGTTGTTGGACGGGGCCGGCGCGACATGTCATCAGAAAACATAGCTAATGGAAAGCGTCCTCCCTGAAGTGTGGAGCAGTGCCATGAGAGGTCAATGAGTGTGCGTCCCACCGCAGTATGACCGTGCCGCGTGACCCATGTGCCGCCTCCAGGGTACGGGAGGCAGAGGCGGCATCACAGGTCCTCTTGAAGACCGTTGTAGCACTAATTCTACATTTTGGTACTAGGGCATTTTAACTTCGTTGTTCCTGCCAGATACAAAGAGAAGATCCTGTGTTATTCAGTGCCCTCGTTACCTTTTTTGTGGGTTGTGGTGCTTGGCGCTTCGCTGCCCCGCCGGTGCACACGACTGGGCACCCCACCTCGTGTGCCATCTGCAGGGCCTCTGCCCTCGGATCACTGGTTTCGGTTTCTGGAGTGGCAACATAAACAGTTGCTCCCAAAGGACTAGCCTGAACACTTAGGTGAATATCCCCTGCACCAGCATTCCACGGAAATTCTTTCCTAGCTCTCCCACGTCAACGAGCACGGCTCCGCTCGCGACACCGTATGATGTCATCGGAGCCATAAGAGGACCTCGTCGGCGTGCTGGACGTCAGTTCCACCCATTTTTCCGTGCCACCGAGGCAAACAGGGGACAGAGACATTTTCACATGTATACATAGTATAATAAATATATATATATTCACTGAAAAAACCATAGGTTTCAGGCACGTTATAGTTAGAAATTAGCATTTAAAAAACCTTAGAAATTCACTGAAAAACCATAGGTTTCAGGCACGTTATAGTTAGAAATTAGCATTTAAAAAAACCTTAGAAATTCACTGAAAAACATAGGTTTCAGAGGCGTTATAGTTAGTTGAACATTTCACTCGTACAAAACCATAGAAATTCCCCGTTATAGTTAGTTCAGCTAACTATAACTCCGTGCGCCCGCAATGCACTGCTGATGACGTCACATATTACATCACTCATGACATGGTCAGTGACATCACTCATGACATCACTGATGACATCTCAAATCACATCACTGATGACATCATCCAGTGAATGTGTGTTTTTCTGAAAATTAAATATGTTTTATATATGTATATCTCAAGGTCGATGGAAGAATAAATGGGTATATAAGTGTCTAAATGGATGATTTTTTTTTGTAAAATTAATTGTATAACTGACTAAGTGTATCTTAGTGAATACATGGGTTAGTGAGTAATGTTTAAATATGAAAATATCAGTATCAGTCTCTCACTTTGTGTATAAGTGGCTACATGGGTTGGTGAGTAGCTACATGAGTGTCTATATGGGTTATTAGTTGGTTTTTTGAGTATCAGTATGAGTGTCTGAGTGTCTGTATGGTTCGGTGGGGGGTATTACTTAGTGCATGGATGCATGAATGAGTGACTCACTGTTTGTATGTGTTGAAGACAGCATGTGTGCAGGACTGTATAGGTGGATGAGTATGTGTATGGGTGTGTTAGTGAGTGAATGAATGTCTCAATAGTGTCTTTATGAGTAACTACATATGTTTTAAACTAGTATATGTGAGTATTGGTGTATATAAGTGAGTATATGTGAGAGTGAGAGATTGGAAGAGTTCCTGTACAAATAAGTAGGTGTTTCTATAATTGATTGTTTAAGAGAGTAAGTATGTGTAAGTTTCTGTAGAAGTAAGTGTGGTAGTGTGTGTATAACTGTATATGCAAGTAAATGGATGTTTGATACTTTGTTTGCATGTGTGACTATGTGTGTGAGTAACTCTATGGATGAGTGGCGGTGTGTAACAGGATGTATAGGTGTATGAGTACATATGATGAGTGAGTACATGTATGAGTGACTGTATAGGGACTGTTGGTGAATGAGTGGATGTGTGTGTAGATCTTGGAATTACTGAATAGGTGTGTTGTAACTGGTATTGGTATGTCCATTGTTTTGAAAATGTTAGTTTGCATTTTTGAGTGTGTGTATCAAAGGTTATATTAGGGTGAGAGGAGGTCTGCCACTCTATCACAAGGATGATGTCATCAGTGATGTCATCAGTGATGTCATTTGAGATGTCATCAGTGATGTCATGAGTGATGTCACTGACCATGTCATGAGTGATGTAATATGTGACGTCATCAGCAGTGCATTGCGGGCGCGCGAGTTATAGTTAGCTGAACTAACTATAACGGGGGAATTGCTATGGTTTTGTACGAGTGAAATGTCCAACTAACTATAACGCCCCTGAAACCTATGGTTTTTTCAGTGAATATATATATATATCACTCCAAAAGCCTGCTTCACATATAACCAGACTCCAGCTCGCTCGAGCTCGCCGTTTCAAAGAGTTTCATTACGACCACACAATCAGGTAACGCTTTTCGACCGCGAAGCGGTCTTTGTCAAACCCAAGATTGCAGCCATTTTTTTGTGTTTTTATACATCGATAAAGTTTCAGCAGCATTAAACTGACAGTGCAATTTAACAAATTTAAAGTGACATTGTGCAATTCCGCTGTGAAGGTAACGTGACTTGTGCATTTGTGCAAAAACAGCTTCACTTTAAAGTGCAAATTTGCATATTACCACTCGAAGAATATAGCAGAGGTTATAAGCAATAATGCTAAAAAGTAGCGCCTTGTCAATTTCAAGCACTCTAAATATTACTAATCTAGGGCCAGTGCCCAACGCTACTATGTGCCATAATGACCCTTTCCTGGATCAAATACTCCAACTTCAAAGTGACGTATGCATTTTTGTCCTTCACAGACTAAAGTGACTTGTACTCTTGTGCAAAGAGCGCAATTAGGGTGCATGTGTCTACATGCCTTCCCAGTCACATACTTTTTTTTATTTAGAAGGAATACGATAATAGCCAGGCGAATGCCTTGACTTCGTATCTCTCTTCCTTGGGCTCAAATGATCGGACCAGTGTCCATTGGCCCGCTCCCTGTATTCACAAAGATAGGTCACTTACCTAAAACATTGATTTGTTACTTGTCACAAAACCAATTCAACTAAAGTGCTACATGAAAAATACTAAAATTGTTAAAAAATGTGTATTGGTGATTTCATAATTGCCTTATGGAGTGGTTAAAAGCATTACATTACATTCATTCTCTTACTGTATTTTACAATTTGTACACCTTCGTTAAAAACACAGGTACTTCTGATATCTCCAACCTCACGATACATCTAGGGTTCTATTAACTACCTCATCTATAAATGCACAAATAGATCTTCTTCGGTGTTATGCCCATTCGGGATCTCGCTATTGAAACGTATAATGTATCTTGATTCCAATTGCCTGAGGCACCTCTCACGATTACCCCCTCTCAGACTTTGTGGCACCTGGTCCAATACAAAATACACTAGATCCTCCACCTTGTTATTATGGCATTTCTCGAAGTGCCGAGCTACTGGGTACGATTGGTCCCTGTTGTTAATAGCTCGATGTGTTGCACGATGCGTTGGTGGATTGGTAGGATCGTACTGCCTATATACAATTTTAAACAAGTGCATCTAAGGGCATACACTACATATTGGCTCCTACAGTTTAATGCTTTCATAATATTCCACTTTTTGTCTGTGAAGGGTAGGGTTACCTCTGTGGTATCCTTACCAAATTTGCATGCCTTGCACTTTTGGCATCTCCTGAATCCTTCACTCTCACTGAGCCATGTGGTCTGTTGCTGAATGCCTGGACTGTTTGTTACAAGTACCTGGCGCAGTGCTCTAGCCTTACGAAAGGTGATTAAAGGCCCATTGCCTAACTTCTGCTTCAGAATGGGGTCACCCTGTAACACATGCCAGTATTTCTGCATTATGGCTCTGATGTCTCGATGTTGGTTGCTGTATCCTGTGATAAAACGGAATTTGGGCTCTATTTTCTCATCCGATATTTTATTTTGCGTGGGTGGGAAAGATCAATTGCTCTCTAGGTTTCAAGTTAGCCTGTATCCCCTCTGCTCAAAGCGTCTGCTGAGCTCTTGATACAGTTGTCTTGGACAGCTATAGTTTCTCCTCATGCGCAGATTTTCTGCATATGGGATGCTGTTTACTAATTTAGGAGGATGGAAGCTGCGAGCATGGAGTATAGTGTTTCCAGCAGTTTCTTTACGATTGGTTTTCGTGTTAATCTCACCATTATCGATGTACACAGTAAGATCTAAAAATTGTGTCTCTTTCTCGCTTATATGTGATGTGAAATGCAGGTTTAGATCATTTACATTTAATCTTCTAACAAACGCCTCTGCAGATGCTACATCACCCCGCCAGATGATGAACAAGTCATCAATGTAGCAGGTCCACAGGACCAAGTTTTCAGACATTTCCCTGGCATACTGCGAATTGAGCACCTGCTCCTCCCACCAGCCCATATGCAAATTAGCATAGCTGGGGCGAAGCAGGCGCCCATCGCAGTCCCCCTGATCTGTTGGTACAGGTCCTTGCCAAATAGAAAAATGTTGTTTTTTAGACACCAGTTTACCATATCCACCAGCATCTCTGTATGTCGGTATAAAGTGACTGGTCATGTGCTGAGATAGTACTGCACCGCCCATATCCCATCAGTGTGCAAGATGCTAGTATATAGGGAGGAGACGTTGGACATTTCACTCGTAGAAAACCAGAGAAATTCGGCCGTTATAGTTAGTTGAGCTAACTATAACTCGTGCCCCGCAATGCACTGCTGATGACGTCACATATTACATCATTCATGACATGGTCAGTGACATCACTGATGACATCACTGATGACATCTCAAATGACATCACTGATGACATCATCCAGTGACCATGTTAGACCTGGTATCATTGGCGTGAGTCTCCCTTCCATTTTTTTCTGATTGCCTCCTCTGTTTTTGATCTGTTTGCTGGTTTTAGATGCTTTGGGCACTGTGCCACTGCTATTCAGTGCCACAGTGCAAGTGCTCCCTATGTTAAATTGATGCATTGATTAGTGACTCCATGATTGGATCATTTGATTTACTTGTCAGACCCTAGTATAGTGCACCAGGTGTGCCCAGGGCTTGTAAATCAAATGCTGCTGGTGGGCTTGCAGCACTGGTTGTGCCACCCACAGAAGCAGCTTGTAAAGTGTGTCTCAGGCCTGCCATTGCAGAGCCTGTGTGCAGTCTGACTGCCATGTCGACTTGGTAAGTGCACCCACTTACCAGTCCCTAAACCTTCCCTTTTCTGCATATTAGTCACCCCTAAGGTAGGCCCTAGGGCAGGGTGCATTGTAAGTAAAAGGTAGGACCTGCCCTGATGTGTGTGGCATGTCCTAATAGTGAATTACAGCCATTTTCGTTTTTCACTATTGCAAGGCTACCTGTTCCCCATAGGCCAGAATGGGCAGTTAGATTATTACATCTTATAATCCTAACTGACTCAGGGAACCAGGTAGAAATTCGAGTTTAGTATGCCTGAACTCAGAATGATAAAATACATCTTTTAGTGAAGTTGGTTTTAACATTCTGTGTTTGAAAATACCACTTTTAGAAAGTGGGTATTTTCTTGCCTAACTATCCAAGCCTGCCTCTGCTAGGTTGTGTATTCCTTGTCTGGAGTTTGAGTGACAGGGGCTGGGGGCTGCCAGGAGACAGGGTGAGTCAGCACAGGGCTGAATAGAGAGATCTGCATGCAGATAGGAGGGAGGAGTTGCACCTGGGACCTGAATAGGGCTGTGCCTTCCCTCCACAATGCTGGCTCCACCTCCTGTGGTGTGTCTGATGTCCCTGGCCTACACTGTGAAAGGAAAGAAGGAGTCTTGTCAACAAAGTGCTCCAAGACTGACCAGAACTGGTTTTGACTAGGCAAAGGCCTCTCTGCCTTCAGAGAACAAAGAGAAAAGTAGTATAAATATTGGGACCCAGACCCAAGAACTTTAGATCACTTCTGGAACAACAAGACAACCCTTTTGCCAAGGAGAAGAACCAAGGAAGCTGCAGGAGTTGGACTGCCCCTCTGCCAAGTGTGCTGTTTGCTGGGTTGGCCTGCAGTGGTTTCTTCATTGCCAAGGAAAGGAGAAGGAACTTTTAAAGAACTTTCATCATCTTGCAGAATATTACTCCAAGGGCTTGAATTTGTGCTTGCCTCCTGCTGAAGTCTCAGGGCCAAAAGACTTCACCACCAGCTCCCTCCTGAATTCCCTTGCTGGGGATTCTGTCTGCTGAGACCTGCGTGTCGCTGGGAGCTGGAAGCGCGACGCAACGAGAAGAAGCGTGTCGCCATCGTAGCTGTTGCCGTCGCATCGCCGGAGAAGCGTGTCGCCGCCGCAGAGGCTGCCGCCGCATCACCAGAGAAGCGTGTCTTCATCAACAGCCGCTGAGTGTCGCATCACCGGAGAAGCGTGTCGCCACCGCAAGGGTCGCCGTCGCATCACCGGAGAAGCGTGTCGCAGGGCCTGTCGCGGCTCCAAAGGTACAGAGTTCGCCGCACGGCCTTCGGCGTGCACGCATCGTCTTCACATCGTCGCATCAAGGGCGCCATCTTATCGCATCACAACCTGAGTGTCGCATCGCGGCGCCATCTTGCGCATCGCAACCGGAACGCAGCACGAGAATCAACGCATCTACTCCCCTCCGGTAAGGAACGGACGCATCCCCTACTCTGCGCAAGCATTGAGGCGCGACGCATCGCATCCCCCGAAGTACGGAAACCGACGCATCTCCTTCCCTGCGAGCCTTTTGTTTATTTTGCGTTACGCATCCAGGTACTGTTTGTGAGAACTGTGTCGCATTTATCATCAACTTGAACTAAGTAACTTCACCATCTTTTAAGAGTATTTTGAGTACAGTATTGTGGATTTTTGTCGTTTGTGGTCTTGTGATAAGTCTATATAAAGAATACTTATTTTTATAAAACCTGTGTGGTGTCCATCTGTAGTGTTTTCACTGTATTACTGTATGTGTTCACAAATGCTTAACACACTGCCTCTTAGATAAGCCTGCCTGCTCGTGCCAAGCTACCAAGGGGGTGAGCAGGGGTTATCCAGGTGTGTAATCCCCTTTCCCTGACTTAGAAGCAAGGGTCCCTATTTGGACAAAGGTGTATACCATTGCCAACTAGAGACCCCCAGTTCTAACATTGGTGGTCAGCGGTGAGGATTTGAACTTTGCATTTGTGACTCATATACAGTGATTGGTGTACACTACTAGTGAGTGCAGACTAAATGCAACCACATACCTTTTTGGTAGAATTTTTTCCTTGGACTGTTATTTTTTCCTGAGAACTGCCAAGTCTTACTGCCATGAGCAGACCAGCATCTGTTGCCTCTATGGATCTGGAGCTTGAGGAAGAGAGGGTGGAAACCTACAATTTGAAACAGCTCAAGCACCTTTGTAAAAAATTGAAAGTTGCTACCCAAGGTATCTCCAAGAAGGAGGAGTACCAAAAGGCGCTGAGGGCCTGGGTAGAAGCAAGAAATGCCCCTGGACTGGTGGTGGAGCCAGTTGGGGATGCAGAGGGGCACATGGATGGTTAATTTGTTCCAGTCAGGGCAGGGGCACTGTCCCCGCCTGGCAGTAGTGTCTCTTCCAAAGGCCTGTCCCCAAGAGAGTTGGAGGACAGGGAGAGAAATAGGGTGCACAAGCTGGAGATGGCAAGGCTCAAAATGGAGGGTCAGAGGGACCTAGAAAATAGCAGGGTGACCTTGGAAAGAGAGAAAATGAGGTTGGAACATGAGAGAATGTTGAGGGAGTTGGAGCTGAAAGCGCAGGGCTTAGGAATCAACCCCTCTGGTGGCAGCACACCATCTGTGCCTGCAGAAGGTAAAGTTTATATTCCCAAAGATGTCATCAAAGAGTTTCACAGACAGGAAGATATTGGGCAGTGGTTTGCAGCCTATGAGATAGCAATGTTGGCCCACCGGGTCCCTGAGAAGGATTGGGGAGCAGGGTTGTGGGGCCGCTTTGTGAGTGATGGGAGGGATACCTTGTTAAACCTGCCCAGTGAGAATAGGATGTCTTATGCCCATATGAAGGAAGCCCTGATGACAAGGTATGGTTTGACCCCAGAACTCTATAGACAGAGGTTCAGAAATTGTAAGAAACTGGAGGCAACTACCTGGGTGGAATATCAGTCTTTCTTTTGCAGAGCTATGGATGGTTGGGTGAAGGGTAGCAAAGTAGATACTTTTGAAGCTCTCTATGATTTGTTTGCATGGGAGCACTTGTCTGCTAACTGTTTTCCAGAGCTACGCCAGCACCTTATTGATAGCAAGTTAACTAACCCTAGGAAACTTGCTGAGGAGGCGGACCGCTGGGTAAGCACCCGGGTCCACAAGGGTCATGTGGGAGACTCCGCCAAAGGTGGGCAGGGTCCCCAGCAGAAGAGTGGGGGGGACAAGGGTAAACAGAGGGAGTTCCAAAAAGGGCCCCAAAGTAATTCCCAAGGGAACCAAGGGAAGGGTTCCCAGCCTCCCCCTGAGAAGAAGCAAGAGGCCCCGACAGGTAAACCTGTTCAGAGGGGCCCCTGTAAATGTTTTACGTGTGGTCAATTGGGCCACCGTTGGTATGATCCTCAATGTCCCATGAGAGATCCCAAAGCACCACCCCGTGCACCACCCCGTCAGATTGCCAGTGTAGCCCTGGGGGGAGGAGATGGGTGCCCAAGGTGGGTGGGATCCCGCAGAGATGTCCCTTGTCTCATTAGGAGACTTTGAGATGGTCCCTAAAACTCAGCTGCCTGATAACACTAAAAAGTACAGGCAGTGGGTGACCATCAATGGCCATAGGGTGGAAGCTCTAAGAGACACCGGTGCAAGTGTGACAGCTGTCAGTTGTCGGTTGGTGTCCAAAGAGCAGGTTGTCCCCCATGCATTCTTCCCTGTTGTTGCTGCAGACAACTCACAGAGCCAGTGTGAGGTGGCTCAAGTTCCCTTTGAGTGGGGGGTCTCAGGTACTCTCCAAGTTGCTGTGAGGCCAGCCATGCCTGTTGATTGTCTGTTGGGCAATGATTTAGAGGACTCCCCTTGGGCTAAGGTGGAGAGAAGGTCTCATTTAGAGATGTTGGGTCTGCCTGAGTGGGCGTGTGTAACCACTCGGTCCATGGCGGCCAGTAAGGGTGATCAAGAGGTTCTGGAGCCTGAAAATATGGCCCAGACCCCTGCCTTAAAGAGAAGAGGTAGGGGGCGCGGGAAACCAGCCCCCATAGTTCCCACGGTCCAGGAGGAGGCAGACCTTGAGGGGGATGCCCTGGAACCTACAGGGGAACAAGTTGCTGAACTGGGAGACCTGCCTGAGCTGACCCATTGGCAGCAAGAAGGAGGTCCCTCCAGGGAGGAATTTTGTGAGGAGCAAAGGAAGTGCCCTTCTCTTGAGGGTTTGAGGCAACAGGCCACAAACCAGGCAGCAGGTGATCAGTCTGGATCACATTGGATCTACTGGGAGAACGACCTCCTGTATAGCGAGCCTAAGGTTGCTGAGCCTGGGTCAGCCCGTGTGCTGGTGGTACCCCAGCGCTTCAGAGCCTTCCTACTGGGTTTGGCTCATGACGTTCCTTTAGCTGGACATCTGGGGCAGAACAAGACCTTTGAAAGGCTTGTTTCCCATTTTCATTGGCCCCAGATGCGCAAGAGTTCAGATACTCATTGTAGGACCTGCCAAACTTGCCAGGCAAGTGGGAAAAGTGGAAGGAAGCACAAGGCTCCTCTCCAACCTTTCCCTGTAGTCAGTACCCCCTTTGAACGGGTGGGCATTGACATTGTGGGGCCACTGGACCCCAAGACAGCCATGGGCAACAGGTTTATCCTGGTCTTGGTGGACCATGCTACCCGGTACCCGGAAGCCATCCCTCTCAGGACAGTGACGGCCCCCGTGGTGGGACGTGCACTGATGGGGTTTTTTTCCCGTGTGGGGTTCCCCCGAGAGGTGGTGTCAGACCGTGGTACCAACTTCATATCTAATTATATGAAGTCCCTGTGGAAGGAGTGTGGTGTTACCTATAAGTTCACCACTCCTTACCACCCCCAAGGTAATGGGCTGGTTGAGAGATTCAACCGGACCCTTAAGGGCATGATTATGGGTCTTGAGGAACCTATGAGGCGTAAGTGGGACGTCCTCTTGCCATGCCTGTTGTTTGCTTACCGTGAGGTGCCTCAGAAGTCCTTAGGGTTCAGCCCCTTTGAGCTGCTGTATGGTCACCCGGTAAGAGGACCTTTGAGTCTGGTCAAGGAAGGCTGGGAGCAATCTCCCAGGAAACCTCCCCAGGATGTATATAGCTACATGCTGGCCTTCAGGAACCAGACTCGGCGTTTCAGAGAACTCGCTCAGGCGAACCTGGAAGCCAGCCAGGAAGAGATGAAGCGGTGGTACGATCAGAATGCCACTCTGATTGAGCTTCAGCCTGGACAGAAAGTTTGGGTCATGGCCCCTGTGGAGCCCTGTGCGCTCCAGGACAGGTGGACCGGTCCATTTGAGGTGGTGGAGCGCAAGAGTGATGTCACCTATCTGGTGAACTTGCGGTCTCCCAGGAACCCTTTGCGGGTCCTGCATGTTAACCGCCTGAAGCCCCACTTAGAAAGGTCCGAGGTGGGCATGCTCCTAGCGACAGATGATGGAATGGAGGAGGAGACTGAGCCTCTTCCTGACCTCCTGTCTGCAGCGGAGCAAGATGGGTCAGTGGATGGTGTTGGCCTCTCTGCCACACTGACCCCTGAACAGCAGCAAGATTGTCGCCAACTGCTGGGGCAATTCCCTGATTTGTTCTCCCTGGTTCCTAGTGTCACTGAGTGGTGCGTCCATGATGTGGACACTGGGGACAGTCCTCCTGTGAAGCACAAGGCTTACAGAGTGACTGACAGGGTCAGAGCTTACATTAAGGAGGAGGTCTCCAAGATGTTTGCCTTAGGGGTGATTGAGTCCTCTAACAGTCCTTGGGCCAGCCCAGTGGTTTTGGTCCCAAAGGCTGCCGCGCCTGGTGCCACACCCGAACTCCGGTTCTGTGTGGACTACCGAGGACTCAATTCAGTCACCAGGACTGACGCGCACCCCATCCCCAGAGCTGATGAGCTCATTGATCGGTTGGGAGCTGCCCGGTACCTCAGCACGTTTGATTTGACGTCTGGGTACTGGCAGATTGCCTTAACTGATGGGGCCAAGGAGAGGTCAGCATTCTCCACACCAGATGGGCACTACCAATTCCGGGTTATGCCCTTTGGGATGAAGAATGCCCCTGCCACCTTTCAGAGGTTGGTCAACCAGGTGTTGGACGGACTGGAAGATTTCAGTGCCGCCTACCTGGATGACATTGCGGTGTTTAGTTCCACTTGGGAAGAACATCTGCGCCACCTCTGGGAAGTGTTGATGGCGCTGCGGAAGGCAGGCCTCACAATCAAGGCGAGTAAGTGCCAGATTGGGCAGGGTTCTGTGGTGTACTTGGGGCACCAGGTAGGAAGCGGCCAGGTGGCGCCCCTACAACCCAAGATTGATACCATCCTGGCATGGGAACCCCCAAAGACTCAGACACAGGTGAGAGCCTTTTTAGGACTCACGGGGTACTACAGGAGGTTTGTCAAGGGGTATGGCAACATTGTTGCACCCTTGACTGAGCTGACTTCCAGGAAGCAGCCCAAGAAAGTGAACTGGACTGACACCTGTCAGAAGGCTTTTGACGCCCTGAAGACTGCCATGTGCACAGCACCCGTGCTTCAGGCGCCCAACTTCTCGAAAGAATTCATTGTTCAAACAGACGCTTCAGAGCATGGTGTGGGGGCTGTTCTATCACAGATTAATGAGGAAGGCCTAGACCAACCTGTAGCCTTCATCAGTAGGAGGTTACTTCCACGGGAACAGAGGTGGAGTGCAATTGAGCGTGAGGCATTTGCTGTGGTCTGGGCACTGAAGAAGTTGAGACCATACTTGTTTGGGACTCACTTCCTGGTTCAGACCGACCACAGGCCCCTCAGATGGCTGATGCAGATGAGGGGTGAGAACCCAAAGTTGTTGAGGTGGTCCATTTCCCTACAGGGTATGGACTTCACGGTGGAACACCGCCCTGGTACAGAACACGCCAATGCTGATGGTCTGTCCAGATTTTTCCGCCTTAGTGAAGAGGACTCCCTAGGGGAAGGGTAGTTCTCCCCACATTTCAGCTGGAGGGGACACGTGTTAGACCTGGTATCATTGGCGTGAGTCTCCCTTCCATTTTTTTCTGATTGCCTCCTCTGTTTTTGATCTGTTTGCTGGTTTTAGATGCTTTGGGCACTGTGCCACTGCTATTCAGTGCCACAGTGCAAGTGCTCCCTATGTTAAATTGATGCATTGATTAGTGACTCCATGATTGGATCATTTGATTTACTTGTCAGACCCTAGTATAGTGCACCAGGTGTGCCCAGGGCTTGTAAATCAAATGCTGCTGGTGGGCTTGCAGCACTGGTTGTGCCACCCACAGAAGCAGCTTGTAAAGTGTGTCTCAGGCCTGCCATTGCAGAGCCTGTGTGCAGTCTGACTGCCATGTCGACTTGGTAAGTGCACCCACTTACCAGTCCCTAAACCTTCCCTTTTCTGCATATTAGTCACCCCTAAGGTAGGCCCTAGGGCAGGGTGCATTGTAAGTAAAAGGTAGGACCTGCCCTGATGTGTGTGGCATGTCCTAATAGTGAATTACAGCCATTTTCGTTTTTCACTATTGCAAGGCTACCTGTTCCCCATAGGCCAGAATGGGCAGTTAGATTATTACATCTTATAATCCTAACTGACTCAGGGAACCAGGTAGAAATTCGAGTTTAGTATGCCTGAACTCAGAATGATAAAATACATCTTTTAGTGAAGTTGGTTTTAACATTCTGTGTTTGAAAATACCACTTTTAGAAAGTGGGTATTTTCTTGCCTAACTATCCAAGCCTGCCTCTGCTAGGTTGTGTATTCCTTGTCTGGAGTTTGAGTGACAGGGGCTGGGGGCTGCCAGGAGACAGGGTGAGTCAGCACAGGGCTGAATAGAGAGATCTGCATGCAGATAGGAGGGAGGAGTTGCACCTGGGACCTGAATAGGGCTGTGCCTTCCCTCCACAATGCTGGCTCCACCTCCTGTGGTGTGTCTGATGTCCCTGGCCTACACTGTGAAAGGAAAGAAGGAGTCTTGTCAACAAAGTGCTCCAAGACTGACCAGAACTGGTTTTGACTAGGCAAAGGCCTCTCTGCCTTCAGAGAACAAAGAGAAAAGTAGTATAAATATTGGGACCCAGACCCAAGAACTTTAGATCACTTCTGGAACAACAAGATGACCCTTTTGCCAAGGAGAAGAACCAAGGAAGCTGCAGGAGTTGGACTGCCCCTCTGCCAAGTGTGCTGTTTGCTGGGTTGGCCTGCAGTGGTTTGTTCATTGCCAAGGAGAGGAGAAGGAACTTTTAAAGAACTTTCATCATCTTGCAGAATATTACTCCAAGGGCTTGAATTTATGCTTGCCTCCTGCTGAAGTCTCAGGGCCAAAAGACTTCACCACCAGCTCCCTCCTGAATTCCCTTGCTGGGGATTCTGTCTGCTGAGACCTGCGTGTCGCTGGGAGCTGGAAGCGCGACGCAACGAGAAGAAGCGTGTCGCCATCGTAGCTGTTGCCGTCGCATCGCCCGAGAAGCGTGTCGCCGCCGCAGAGGCTGCCGCCGCATCACCAGAGAAGCGTGTCTTCATCAACAGCCGCTGAGTGTCGCATCACCGGAGAAGCGTGTCGCCACCGCAAGGGTCGCCGTCGCATCACCGGAGAAGCGTGTCGCAGGGCCTGTCGCGGCTCCAAAGGTACAGAGTTCGCCGCACGGCCTTCGGCGTGCACGCATCGTCTTCACATCGTCGCATCAAGGGCGCCATCTTATCGCATCACAACCTGAGTGTCGCATCGCATCGCGGCGCCATCTTGCGCATCGCAACCGGAACGCAGCACGAGAATCAACGCATCTACTCCCCTCCGGTAAGGAACGGACGCATCCCCTACTCTGCGCAAGCATTGAGGCGCGACGCATCGCATCCCCCGAAGTACGGAAACCGACGCATCTCCTTCCCTGCGAGCCTTTTGTTTATTTTGCGTTACGCATCCAGGTACTGTTTGTGAGAACTGTGTCGCATTTATCATCAACTTGAACTAAGTAACTTCACCATCTTTTAAGAGTATTTTGAGTACAGTATTGTGGATTTTTGTCGTTTGTGGTCTTGTGATAAGTCTATATAAAGAATACTTATTTTTATAAAACCTGTGTGGTGTCCATCTGTAGTGTTTTCACTGTATTACTGTATGTGTTCACAAATGCTTAACACACTGCCTCTTAGATAAGCCTGCCTGCTCGTGCCAAGCTACCAAGGGGGTGAGCAGGGGTTATCCAGGTGTGTAATCCCCTTTCCCTGACTTAGAAGCAAGGGTCCCTATTTGGACAAAGGTGTATACCATTGCCAACTAGAGACCCCCAGTTCTAACAGACCATGTCATGAATGATGTAATATGTGACGTCATCAGCAGTGCATTGCAGGGACGCGAGTTATAGTTTGCTCAACTAACTATAACGGCTGAATTTCTCTGGTTTTCTACGAGTGAAATGTCCAACTAACTATAAAGTCCCTGAAACCTGTGGTTTTTTCAGTGAATTTCTAAGGTTTTTTAAATGCTAATTTCTAACTATGCCTACAGAGGTAGGACATGTGAAGAAAGAGGAAGAAAGGCGCACAAAGAAGCAAGAGAAATGCAGAAAGAAGCAACAGAAGTCCAGAAAGACGAAGAAAAGTGCAGAAAGAAGCAAGAGATATGCAGAAAGAACCAACAGAGGTGCAGAAAGAGGCCTTGTTGCAAAGTCATCCTGTGCCCCCAACATTTTGCTGACTGGTACTGGTGGTAACTGACTGACTAACCAGGCCCGGAGACAGTGCTATGCTGAAAGACACTTAGAATACAGTGAAAACACATACACACACTAGGGTACACTATGAGTTGGGGTACCCCTGTGATTGGCATGACTTCCCCTGTAAGGCCCGAGTACATAATAGGGCAGGGGGATTAAAACTACCTCTAACTCAGAGGTGTAGAAAGAGGCAAGAGAGGTGCATAAACAGGCAGGAAAGGTGCAGAAACAGGGAACAGGGGTACAGAAAGAGGCAAGTGAGGTGCAGAAAGAAGCAAGAGCAGTGCAGAAAGAACAAACAGAGGTGCAAAAAGAGGCAAGAGGGGTGCAGAAAAAAGTAGGAGGGGTGCACAAAGAGGCAAGAGAGGTACAGAAAGAGGCATGAGGGGTGCAGAAAGAAGGAAGAGAAGTGCAGAAAGAGGCAACGGAGGTACAGAAAGAGGCAAGAGAGGTGCAGAAACAGGCAGGAAAGGTGCAGAAACAGGGAACAGGGGTGCAGAAAGAGGCAAGAGAGGTACAGAAAGAGAAAAGAGGGGTACAGAAAGAGGCAAGAGCTCTGCAGAAAAAAGCAACAGAGGTGCTGAAAGAGGCAAGTGAGGTGCAGAAAGAGGCAAGAGTTCTGTAGAAAAAAAGCAACAGAGGTGCTGAAAGAGGCAAGTGAGGTGCAGATAGAAGCAAGAGAGGTGCAGAAAGAGGCAATAGAAGTGCAGAAAGAAGCAACAGAGGTGCAGAAAGAGGCAAGAGGGGTGCAGAAAGAAGGAAGAGAAGTACAGAAAGGAGCAGCAGAGGTGCTGAAAGAGGCACGAAGGGTGCAGAAAGAGGCAAATGAAGTGCAGAAAGAAGAAAAAGAGGTACTTAAAGAGGCAAGAGGGTTGTAGAAAGAGGCAAGAGCAGTGCAGAAAGAAACAGGAGAAGTGCAGAAAGAAGCAACAGAGGTGCAGAAGGAGGCACGAAGGGTGGCGAAAGAAGGAATAGGAGTGCAGAAAGAAGCAACAGAGGTGCTGAAAGAGGCACAAAGGGTGCAGAAAGAGGCAAGAGAAGTGCAGAAAGAGGCAAGAGAAGTGCAGAAAGAAGCAACAGAGGTACAGAAAGAGGCAAGAGTGGTGCAAAAAGAGGGAAGAGAGGTGTAGAGAGAGGCAAGAGAGTTGCACAAATAGGTGAAGAGGGGTGCAGAAAGAGGCAGGAGGGGTGCAGAAAGAAGCAACAGAGGTGCCGAAAGAGGCAAGAGAGGTGCAGAAAGAAGTAAGTGAAGTGCAGAAAGAGGCAACAGAGGTGCAGAAAGACACAAGAGAGGTGCAGAAACAAGCAGGAGAAGTCCAGAAAGAGGCAAGAGAATTGCTGAAAGAAGCAACAGAGGTTTAGAAAGAAGCAAGAGAAGTGCAGAAAGAGGCAAGCGAGATGCAGAAAGAAGCAAGAGCAGTGCAGAAAGAACCAACAGAGGTGCAAAAAGAGGCAAGAGGGGTGCAGAAAGAGGTAGGAGAGGTGCACAAAGAGGCAAGAGAGGTACAGAAAGAGGCAGGAGGGCTGCAAAAAGAAGGAAGAGAAGTGCAGAAAGAGGCAAGAGAATTGCTGAAAGAAGCAACAGAGGTATAGAAAGAAGCTAGAGAAGTGCAGAAAGAGGCAAGTGAGGTGCAGAAAGAAGCAAGAGCAGTGCAGAAAGAACCAACAGAGGTGCAAAAAGAGGCAAGAGGGGTGCAGAAAAAGGTAGGAGGGGTGCACAAAGAGGCAAGAGTGGTACAGAAAGAGGCAGGAGGGGTGCAGAAAGAAGGAAGAGAAGTGCAGAAAGAGGCAAGTGAGGTGCAGAAAAAAACAAAAGCAGTGCAGAAAGAACCAACAGAGGTGCTGAAAGAGGCGTGAATGGTGCAGAAAGAGCAAGAGAAGTGCAGAAAGAGGCAACAGAGGTACAGAAAGAGGCAAGAGAGGTGCAGAAACGAAACAGGCAGGAAAGGTGCAGAAACAGGGAACAGGGGTGCAGAAAGAGGCAAGAGAGGTGCAGAAAGAGAAAAGAGGTGTGCAGAAAGGGGCAAGAGATCTGCAGAAAAAAGCAACAGAGGTGCTGAAAGAGGCAAGTGAGGTACAGAAAGAGGCAAGAGATCTGCAGAAAAAAGCAACAGAGGTGCTGAAAGAGGCAAGTGAGGTGCAGAAAGAGGCAAGAGGGGTGCAGAAAGAGGAGAGAGAAGTGCAGAAAGAAGCAAAAGAGGTGCTCAAAGAGGCAAGAGGGATGCAGAAAGAGGCAAGAGCAGTGCAGAAAGAATCAAGAGAAATGCAGAAAGAAGCAACAGAGGTGCAGAAGGAGGCACGAGGGGTGCAGAAAGAAGGAAGAGAAGTGCAGAAAGAAGCAACAGAGGTGCTGAAAGAGACACAAAGGGTGCAGAAAGAGGCAAGAGAAGTGCAAAAAGAAGCAACAGAGGTACAGAAAGAGGCAAGAGTGGTGCAGAAAGAGGGAAGACAGGTGTAGAAAGAGGCAAGAGAGTTGCACAAATAGGGAAGAGGGGTGCAGAAAGAAGCAGGAGGGGTGCAGAAAGAAGCAACAGAGGTGCCGAATGAGGCAAGAGAGGTGTAGAATGAAGCAAGAGAGGTGCAGAAACAGGCAGGAAAGGTGCAGAAAGAGGGAACAGGGGTGCAGATAGAGGCAAGAGAGGTGCAGAATGAGAAAAGAGGGGTGCAGAAAGAGAAAAGAGAGGTGCAGAAAGAGGCAAGAGATCTGCAGAAAAAAGCAACAGAGGTGCTGAAAGAGGCAAGTGAGGTGCAGAAAGAAGCAAGAGAGGTGCAGAAAGAGGCAATAGAAGTGCAGAAAGAAACAACAGAGGTGCAGAAAGAGGTAAAAGGGGTGCGGAAAGAGGCAAGAAAAGTGCAGAAAGAGGCAACAGAGGTACAGAAAGAGGCAAGAGAGGTGCAGAAACAGGCAGGAAAGGTGCAGAAAGAGGGAAAGAGGTGCAGAAAGAGGCAAGAGAGGTGCAGAAAGAGAATAGAGGGGTGCAGAAAGAGGCAAGAGATCTGCAGAAAAAAGCAACAGAGGTGCTGAAAGACGCAAGTGAGGTGCAGAAAGAGGCAAGAGATCTGCAGAAAAAAGCAACAGAGGTGCTGAAAGAGGCAAGTGAGGTCCAGAAAGAAGGAAGAGAGGTGCAGAAAGAAGGAAGAGAAGTGCAGAAAGAAGTAACAGAGGTGCAGAAAGTGGCATAAAGGGTGCAGAAAGACGTAAGAGGGGTAAAGAAAAAGGCAAGAGAGGTGCAGAAAGAGGGAACAAGTGTGCAGAAAGAGGCAAGAGGGGTACAGAAAGAAGCAAATGAGGTTCAGAAAGTGGCAACAGATGTGCAGAAAGAGGGAAGAGAGGTGCAGAAAAAGAAAGAAATGTGCAGAAAGAAGCAACAGAAATGCAGAAAGAGGCAAGAGAGGCGCAGAAGGAAGCAAGAGTGGCTTGCACACCATTAGTACCAATTTAACACCCACATTTAGCAATAAGTAACAGGTGACCACTCTAGGTTTGCAAAGGGCCTTCCACCATGCTGTAACACTTGTCGCTGCATTTTTGGTAACTTTTGAGCCGTTTGAGCTAGAAACAAGGTTTTTTTGTTCAAATCTGCAGATTTGGGAGCAGATGATGAATTATGTGGCTAATGCAGAAAATGTATAATTGTGCGGAAGTCGGTGCAGCCAAACAGTCGCATAATTCCAGTGGCCCTGCTCATACCTCTGACTAGGTCCACAAGTGCTCCTCAGTGATTCCTTCTTTTTTTGTCTCACTGAGTTCATAGTTGAGCTTCTATGGAAACGAGGAAGACTAAACCTGAGGTTACCACTCCACAGCACAGACTACCATACCACATAATTACTCTCCATAACACATAATCCCACTCTACATAATTCCTATACACTAAATACCACATACTTTCTATCCACATAATTTCACTACACAACATACCACATAATTGCACTACACACAACGTACATTCACTCCACTCCAAAACACATTAGTAAAAAGCTTTTACATTTACAACGCCAATAGCTCTAAATCTAGCAAATGCGAAACCTATTACATTGCAAACACTTATTTAACTAGTAGTCGCGTTTGCAGAGTGGTGGAGAAAGGGTGCTGGACCTCCGACCAGCGCTCAGGAATTCCGCTGAGTAGGACTTACAGGAGGTACCAGAAGGGCTTCTTGGCCCCCAAAGTCCCTCAGGAGTAAATTGGACTTCATCCCCCATCCCGTAGTCGGCCAGGAGGCACGTTTGCAGAGTGGTGGAGAAAGGGGGGCATGGCCTCCGAAGACGTTTTAGCAATCCCATTGTGTGGGACTTACTGGAGGTAACAAGAAGGGTAGTTGGCCCCCAAGGACATCCTTGGGGGCCAACTACCCCTCCTATTACCTCCAGTAAGTCCCACACAGCAGGATTGCTAAATTCTCATAGCAGGCCACACCCCCTTTGGCCACCACTCTGCAAACGTGCTCCCTTGCGCGCTCTTGGATGGAGATTGAAGTCCCCTTCGCTGCTGGGGGTCCTTTAGGGGCCAACTAGCCTACCTCTTACCTCCAGAAAGTCCCACACAGTAGGATTGCTGAGAGGTGGACACAGGCCATGCCCCCTTTCTCCACCACTATGCAAATGTGCCTCCTGGCGCGACTCTTGGTTGGGGGATGAAGTCCCCTTTCCTCCTGAGGGTGCCTGGGGGCAAACTAGCCCTCCTGTTACCTCCAGTAAGCTCCATACAGCTGGATTGCTGAGAGTGCTCAAAGGCCACGCCGCCTTTTTACACCTCTCTGCAAACGCGGCTCCTGGCGCACTGCTGCTCGGGGGATGAAGTCCACTTGTGTCCTGAGGTTCTCAGGACAAAAGAGGACCTCATCGCCCCACCAGCAGTGAGCCAAGAGGCGCATTTGCAGAGTGGTGTAAAAAGGGGCATGGCCTCGGACCACCTCTCTGCAATCCAGCTGTGTGGCACTTACTGAAGGTAAGCCCCCAGGGACCCTCAGTATTCAAGGGGACTTAATTCCCCAACTTTGAACACGCCAGGGGGCGCATTTGCAGAGTGCTGCAGGGAGGGGACGGGGCCTCCGGCGAGATGCCGGCTTTCTTTTTTTATATATTTTTATAAGGGGGGCTGTGTGGCCCCCTTCTTTTAGTATTTTTGGGGCCCTGGGGACCCCATCCCCCAGGGCCTGACCCTTTTTATTTAAAAAAAAAGTTTTTAAAAAACGGGGAGGGGGCCGCGTGGCACCCCTCCCGAGGCCGATTTCGGCCCCGGGGACCCCATCCCCCGGGGCATGGCCTCCTTTTTTAATATATATATAGGGAAGGGGGGCCGCATGGCCCCCCTTCCCTTGGCCACTTTTGGCCCCGGGACCCCATCCCCTGGGGCATGGCCTCATTTAAAAAAAATATTTATAGGGAAGGGGGGTCGCGTGGTCCCCCTTCCCTGGGCCACTATTGGCCCCGGGGACCCCATCCCCGGGGCTTGGACATTTCATATATATATTTAAGGAGGGGGGCCGCGCAGTCCCCCTCCCCAGGCCATTTTCGGCCCTGGGGACCCCATCCCCCGGGGCCCGACCATTCTTTTTTGTTTTAAAAAAGGGAGGGGGGCCGCGTGGCTGAAAATGGCCTGGGGAGGGGAACTGCGTGGCCCCCCTCCTGTGGTGGTCCCTGGGGCCCAGGGGTCCACAACAGACCCCCATTTGTAAACAATTAGTGCCCTGGGGAGGTGGTGGTCCCAGGGGCTGAGGGGGGACGCGTGCCCCCCACATTTAATTGTCAAAGTCCGGGGGAGGTGGCAGTCCCCGGGGCAGCATGGGGTGGCAGGAGACCCCCACGCATTTTATTTATATGAATAAGCCCCCCCCTGCACATCATGAATGAAGCCCCTGGGAGGTGGCGGTCCCTGGGGCTGCAGGGGCTACATAATTGGGCATTGCCCCCGGGACCTGACCCACCCGGGGGCTTTAGGAAAACAAAGCGCGGGAGTCCGCGCTTCGTTTTTTTTTTTTCTTGGCCAGATTCACGCACCTAGCAAGAATTCAGCCGATTAAAAATAAAATGCTTTTTATGGCCCTGGGGGTCCTTGTGGGACCCCCTGAGCAGGCCTAGGGGGTCAGGGTGTTTCTACCCTGCCCCCTTTTCTTGTTTTTCACCTTTTTTGTACTGATTTCTTGTGACTCAGTTACCGAGTCACAAGATGGCTGCCAACACATTCTGGTTTGGAGTGTTGGCAGCCAATCAGAAGTCAGCTCGTGTTCGGGAGGAGTCACAACTCTCCTCGGTGCTCAGATATCGACATTTTTATTTTTTGAATTTCTCAGCAACTACTGAATGGATTTACACCATTTAAAAAGAGCACGCTTTCTAGACCAAGACCTACCTTTTTGCCAAATTTGGTGCAATTCCGTTCAGCAGTTCGGGCTGTAGCTTTGTCTAAAGTTTCCTATGTAAATTAACATGGAGAAAATGTGTTTTGGGACCCCCCTTTTTTCTCGGCCCCCGCTTGACGAATCACCCCAAAACCTTCAAGACAGGAGCTGACTGGAGCGCCCCATTATTTTAGAAAATTTCGCGAAGATTCGTCAACCGGCGCCAAAGATATTGGCAAATCAAAAAATGCTTTTCCTATGGAAACTAGGTCCTAAATATAACTACCCACTGGCAACCGCCAGTAGGTGATATATATATATATATTCATTCATCGATACTTTATTTCGGTTTTTCACCATAAAAGTACAAACACATATTTATACAAACAGGTTAAAAATAGTTTTAAAAGAAGCAGATTAAAAGGAGGATAAGACAATTCATCCAGAGCAATACATTTAAAAAGAGAGATTAAAACAAAGTTAAATTAATTCATCCAGAGAGATACATTTAAAAAGTCTGCCACAATCAGGACCTTATTATTCCTTGTTGACAAAATTTCTCCTGACACACCACCTGGAGTTTAAAAAACGTGAGACCGCAAAGACTATATGGGAGTCTGTATTGTATTTTAGGATTCTAAAAGCTTCAATGCAGTGGATTGTGCCTAGATTTTTACAGAGCTGGACCAACCATCTTTGTCTTGTTAGGCGGTATCCTGGGCAAAAGAAAAACACATGAAGTTCAGTCTCATCACACATATTACAGGCTGGGCACCTACTGGGATTACTACCCGACCATTTACACGTAAAAGCACGCAAGGTGAAACAGCCGTGACGAAACTGTACATATAATTTCCTGCCTAGTGCCGCGCGAATTGAATCTAGGCATGCCTCCAGCTTGGTAGTATCATTTACTTCCAAAAAGAGACTCGTAAGGGAACCATGAGAAGATTCTGCATGGAGTTTTGCTGCTAGTCTCCCCCAATAACTGGTGGTTAGTGCTGTGCGTGATGTTCTTAAACATGCTGTGTCGGGGTTGTCCCATAATTCTTTTTGGCCTATTTCATATAGGCCATCCCTTATAAATACGAGCCATGGCAGTTTCCCTGCGCCCGGAAGTCTCAGGATGTCCAGTAGCTCTAATCTATACTCTTGAAGTTCAGGTGTTACCCAGAGGCGCCTCCAAAGAGTAGTGGCCTGCAACTAATTTCCTCAGAAATAGATCTCACCCCCAGGTCCATGCGCAATGGAACCAGGGGGGAGCTGGGCGGTAACCTGAGTAATAGTCTAAGGAAATTGTTCTCAGTAGTGATCAAGGGCCTATGGTTCGAAGTGCCCCCAGAGTTCAACCCCATATAAGGTGGCACTCCTAACCTGAGTTTTATATATCTCCATGATTGGGCTCACTGGTTTCTGGAATGTTTCCCTAAAAACCTAGCCAGCCCACCAGTGGTTTGTGTCATTCTGAGGTTAGAATTACTAATTTGGGCCCCCCAAGACATATTCTCTGTAAGGGTTAGGCCCAAATAATCAAATACAGAGACTTGTTCCAAGAAGATACCATTCATGTACGGGTTGGGGCGTGTAGATTTGCTAGGGTTGAAGATCATAAATTTGGTTTTATTAATATTGATCTCTAGCCCCCTGATCTTACAAAACTCGCAAAACCCATCCAAAATTCTTTGAATGCCCATTGGTGACTTTGAGAGGAGAAGGGTATCATCTGCAAACATCATGGCTGGGATTTGCTGTTGTGCGATTTTCGGGGCGTCCGTGTCCTTGCAAGCTTTCAGCGCATCAATCAAGCCATTGATGTATATGCAGAACAAGGTGGGGGCGAGTACACATCCCTGTCTAACACCCCTATTGACAGGGATGGGTTGCGTTAGTTCCCCATTTTTCCCGTATCTTATTTGTGCGTAATTACTATTGCGTAGCCTCCTCAGAACATTTAGAAGATAAAGGGGTAGTCCAAGCTCACTTAAAACCCTCCATAGAGTATCTCTGGGTACCAAATCAAATGCACTCTTCAAATCAACAAAGACCAGATACAGGCTACCCCCTTCTAAATGGACTGTTTTCCAATAGAGAAGCTGGAGCCTGAAAATCTGGTCTATTGTTGATGTTTTCTCCCTAAAGCCAGCCTGCAAGGGAGACAGGATTTTTTGTTCCTCCAGCCAGGTTTGCAAGTGATCTAAAATAATCCTGGCGAAGATTTTTTGAGAGACATCGATCAAACTGATCGGTCTATAATTTGCCGGTGACAAAGGCGATCCCTTTTTATATACCGGTATAATCTCAGCTCCTAGCCATGTTGCAGGAAGAGCCATGCCCAAAAGAATGGCATTAAAAATTACCCAGAAGTAATGGTTTTAATTAACTATATACAATTAAATTTACTTGACTTGACTACCCAGAAGTAGGGACCCCAGATCCTGGGTTCAGCCCGGTAGAGATCCCCTGGGATCTTGTCCAACCCGGCAGCCTTACCAGGGACAATTTTATTTATAGCTTGGTAAACTTCTGTCAGGTCTATCTCGGGGGAAGCTGGCACCGATCCTCCATAAATCGAGGTTTCTAGGATCTGACAACTCCCTATATCTTCTGGTGGAGCATAGAGGGCTGAGAAATGTTCTCTCCAGCAGTCAGCTGCAATATTCGGCTCAATGGCCGTTTGACTATTTCTGCTACCGGTAGCTACAATACTCCAGAATCCTTTCATATCTTTGGTTTCCAAAGCCGATTTCAGGCTGTCCCACTGCTCAGTCTCCCATAAGGATTTGGCAGCTGCAATGGTGGATTTGTAATGATATCTGGCTATTTTTATGGTGTTATTACACTTTGTTTTAATAGCCTCTATCAATGCCTTTTTAGACGCCCGGCAATCCCCATTGAACCAAGTTTTGCTGAGCAACCTACCACGGCCCCTGGTACATGTTGTCCAAAATACCTCCTCCAACTTTTTGGTTGTGGCTTCATTGGTCTTCTCAACCTTAACTAGTGACGCGGCAAGGTCTCCGCATAGCACAATCTCTGAGAGGGCCTCAATTTCGGGAATCATGCTGTTAAATAAAAGGGCCAGTTTTTCCTGAGATTTTTCCACCCAGACCCACCTAACTTTCCGCCTATTGTTTGATTGGATCAGATTTTGTTCGACCCCGGAGGCTTTGACCGGATTATTCCCAGTATGTGGTAAATGAAGTGTTAGGATTAAGGCATTGTGGTCACTGTCTTGCCGCGGTCTGACAATAAAATCTTCGGCCAGGGGCCATAGCCTGGTTTGTAAAAAGATATAATCTAGGATAGAGGAATGGCCAGCTCTATTAAAAGTATGGTTCCCAGGGGTGTCTGAGCCAAAGCGACCATTACAGGCTCGTAGAGAGTACTTTAAAGTGAGCGCCTTGATTTGGAGTGCCAGAGGTGACCAGGCCTTAATGGGAGTGATGCTGGTCTCGGGGATGTCCCACAGCTCGTCCTCCGCTATTACTGATGGGCCCGTTAAATCTTTAAGTGGTTCAAACTGGCAGTTTATGTTGCCGCCCATTACTACTACATATATATATATAACCTACTGACAGTCTCCAGTAGGTAGCTATAGTTAGGACCTAGTTTCCATAGGAAAAGCTTTTTTTGACTTGGCTATAACTTTGGCATGGTTTGACCAATCTGCATGAATTTTAGCTCAAAAAGTGTCACGGTGGGTACTATTGATTGGGAAAGTTTGGGGGTGATCTGTGCAGTGGGGACATTGAATTTGGGGCGTGAAATAAAGTTGTGTTTGTAATGTTATTTCCCTTAGGAACCTTTAGCCACCTCTACAGCCCAAACAGCTGAACGGACTTACACCAAATTTGGCAGGGAGGTAGATGTAGGTTCAAGGAAGTGTCTTTTGTATTTGGTGTAAACCCGTTCAGTAGTTTTTGAGAAATTCAAGTTTAAAATTATACTGATATCTCTGGCCACAAAGCCTTCGTGAACAAAGACAAGCTCGTGCAGGGAAATGCACTGCTCTGATTGGCTGCCAACACTTCAACTAGGAAGTGTTGACAGCCATCTTGGGACTCAAGCTGAGTCGCAGAAAAAAGTAAAAAATAAAGAAAAGGGGGCCCCGGTGGGCCAAATCCCAGGGGCATGAAGGAGGGGGGCTCATGGGGCCCACCTCTTGGGCTTATCAGAAGCCCCGTGGATCACCACCTCCCTGGGGCTGTAACAATGAAAATGCAGGGGGCCTGCTCGGCCCCTGCAGACCCATGGACCACCAACTCCCCGGGGCACACTGTATTTTTTTTTCAAATCCAGGGAGGGAGGACCTAGGGCCTCCCCCACTGCCCCAGGGACTGCCACCTCCCTGGGGCACTTTTAATTACAAATGCAAGGGGGCCCACTCAGCCCCCCACTGCCCCGGGGACCACCACCTCCCCGGGGATATCTACAAGGTGGGAGTGGGGCCACGTGGCCCTCCTCCAGGAGCCTTGCATGTCCCTGGGGACTGCCACACCCCAGGGACGGCTTCAGGTCCAAGTGTGCCCAGCCCTGGGACATTGCAGTTTGCTATTGCATGGCAGGAGCACCACTCCCGCCATGCCATAGCAAACTCTGGTCCGCTTCATGGAAGCAAGAGCATTGAAAATGCTCTTTTTTCAATGAAGCGGAGCAGAATTGCTTTTGGAGAGAGGGAGCTGCATGTTAGCAGCTCCCTCTGTCCAAAAGCAATGCCAGCTCATGCAGGAGGCGCGGAGCCGGCAGGGACTGCGGGGGCCTTGAGGTCCCTAATGCCCCGGGGATGGGGGCCCCAGGGCAATATCGTCCTGGGGAGGGGGGGCTGCGCTGGCCTCCCTTCACTTTAAAAAAAAAATGATGAAGGCCTGGCCCTAGGGAATGGGGTCCCCAGGGCAGAAATAGAATTGGGGAGGAGGGCCCCTCCCTTTTTCCAATAAAAATAAAAATAAGGGCCGGGTCCCGGGAGATGGGGTCCCTGGGGTCGAAATCGTCCAGGGGTGCCACGCGGCCCCCTCACATTTTTTTTTTTTTTAAAGGATCAGGCCCTGGGGGAGGGGGCCCCCGGGGCTCAAATAGTCAAGGGAAGGGGGGCCACGTGGCCCTCCCTTCCTAAAAAATAAACAATACAAAAATGCTGCAACGCAGGAGGCCCCATCCCCTTTCTCCACTGCTCTGCAAATGCGCCTCCTGGCATGCTCCCCTTTACTGCTGAGGGCCCTTAGGGGCCAAGAAGACCTCCTGATACCTCCAGTAAACCCCACACAGCGGGATTGCTGAGACGTGGTCATAGACCACGCCCCTTTCTCCACCACTCTGCAAACGCACCTCTCAGTGTACTGCTGGTGGGGGGTGAGGTCCACTTGCCTCTTAAGGGCCTCAGGATTAAAGTGGACTTCTTCCCCCAAGCAGCAGTGCACCTGGAGGCGTGTTTGCACAGTAGTGGAAGAGGGGGCGTGGCCTCTGACCACCTCTCAGCAATCCAGCTGTGTGGGCCTTACTGGAGGTAACAAGAGGGCTAGTTGGCCCCCAAGGACCCTCAAAAGCCAAGGGGACTTCATCCCCCCAAATAGTAGTGCACCAATGGAGGAGAAAGAGGGAGTGGACACCAAAAACCTCTCAGCAAACATACTGTGTGGGGCTTGCTGGAGGTAACTGGCGGAGTACTTGTCCTCAAGGACCCTCAAGAGCCAAGGGGACTTTAACCCCCAACCAGTCATCCGGCAGGAGGTGCATTTGCAGAATGGCAGAGAAAGGGGGAGTGGCCACCAAAAACTTCTCAGCAAACCCACTGTGTGAGACTTGCTGGAAGCACCAGGAGGGGTAGTTGCCCCCCAAGGACCCTCAATAGCCAAGGGGACTTCATTCTCCTACTAGTAGTGTGCCACAAGGTGCATTTGCAGAGTGGTGGAGAAAGGGGGCGTGGCCTCCTACGATGTCTCAGCAATCCTGCTGTGTGGTACTTACTGGAGGTAACAGGAGGGGTAGTTGGGCCCAAGGACATCCTTGGGGGCCAACTACCCCTCCTGTTACCTCCAGTATGTCCCACACAGTGGGATTGGTAAGAAGTGTTCAGAGGACACGCCTTCTTTCACTACTACTCTGCAAGTGTGGCTCGTGGTGCACTACTGATTGGGGGATGAAGTCCACTTTACTCCTGAAGGACCTTGGGGGCCAAAAAGCCCTTCTGGTACCTCCGGTAAGTCATACACAGCAGGATTCTTAAGAGCTGGTTCAAGGCCCAGCTCTCTTTCTTTACCACTCTGCAAACGCGATTACTAATTAAAAAAACATAGAAATTCACTGAAAAAAACAAAAGTTACAGGTAAGTTATTGTTGGGAATTAGCATTTAAAAAACCTTAGAAATTCACTGAAAAAGCAAAAGGTTACAGGAACTTTATAGTTAGGAAATAGAATTTTTAAAACCTTAGACATTCACTGAAAAAAACAAAGGTTACAAGGACGTTATATTTAGGGTGATATTTCACTCGTACAAAACCAGAGAAATTCTGCAGGTATAGTTAGCCTAGCAAACTATAACTCGTGCCCCGGCAATGCACTGCTTATGACCTCACATATTATATCACTTATGACTTGGTCAGTGACATCACTGATGACATCACTAATGACATCTCAAATGACATCACTGATGACATCATCCGGTGACTGTGAGTGTTTCTAAAAAGTTTATGAATGTTAAATATATATACACCAAGGTGTATTGATGAATCAGTGTTTGTATGAGTGCCTGTATGGATGATTTAGTGGGTGCATGACTGATTGTATAAGTGATTGATTATATGTGTCTCAGTGAATGTATGGGTGAGTGACTAATTTGTGTGAATGTATGTATCAGTCTGTCAGTTGGTGTGTAAGTGGCTGCATGGGTTGGTGGGTAGATACATGAGTGCCTTTATGGGTTATTGATTGGTTGTATGAGTACCTGTATGGGTGCATGAGTGTCTGTGTGGATGGGTGAGGAGGTGGGTGACTCCCTGCATGGATGAATGAGTGAGAGAATCACTGCCTGTATGGGTTCATGAGTGCGTCTGAGAGGGGCTGTATGGGTGAGTGAGTATGCGTATGGCTGTGTCAGTGAGTGAATGAATGTCTCAGTGGTATATGGGTAAGTAACTACATATGTGAAAGGCAGTATATGCGAGTGTTGGAGTATATAAGTGACTGTATGTGTGAGTGAGTGATTGTGAGAATGGCTGTATGGGTGATTGTGTGCTTGTGTCAGTGACTGTATAGGTGAGTAAGTATGTGTTAGTATCTGTATGAATAAGTGAGTTGGTGTGTGTATAACTCTGTAGGTGAGTAAGTGGCAGTGTGATTGACCCTATGGGTTAGTGAGTAGGTGTGTGAGTAACTCTATGAGTGACTGAAAGTGTGTGAGTGGCAGTATGGCTGTATGAGTGGTTATATCAATGGCTGTATTAGTGAGTGAGTGAGTGGGTGTATGAGTGGCTGTATGGGTGACTGAGTGGATGGGTGTGTAGACCTATTAATTAGTGAGTGGGTCTGTAAGTACTGGTATGGGTGTGTCAATAGTTTCGAGAATGGTAGTGTGGAAGTTGCTGTGGGTGTTTGAAAGGTTACATGGGGTGTGAGTGGGTGCTTCAGAGATTCTGTAGATGATGTCATCAGTGATGTCATTTGAGATGTCATCAGTGATGTCATCATTGATGTCACTGACCATGTCATGAGTGATGTGATATGTGAGGTCATAAGCAGTGCATTGTGGGGGCGCGAATTAGTTAGCTCAGCTAAGTATAACTGCTGAATTTCTCTGGTTTAGTACGAGTGAAATATCACCCTAACTATAACGTCCCTGTAACCTTTGTTTTTTTCAGTAAATATATATATGTATATGTAGGAAAGTAGGATCTGCTTTTATGGTTACCCCCACTTTTTGGCTGGTGCTATGCTGTTTCTGACTAGTCTGACTGGGATCCTGCTAATCAAGACCCCAGTCTCTCTGCTTTTTCCCCTAAATTGTTATGGTAAATACTTAGGTACATCCCAGGTTGAATACTGGGGTACCCTTATAAGCCCCTAGTATATGGTACTAAGGTACCCAGGGCATAGGTACCCCAGGGGTCCCCCATAGGCTGAAGCAGGTATTATGCCACCTATGGGAGACCATTCAAACTGTCACTACAGGCCTGCCATTGCAGCCTGTGTAAGCTGGTGCTAACACCACTTACGACAGATATAGGTTCCCTATATCTAGGGTCACTTTATTTATTTATTTATTTTTTTGAGAAGTTTTATACAGCGCTGGCTAGACCCGGAGGTAGGAGAGCGCTTTACATAAGGATTTACGAGTTACATGGTTACAAACAGTTACTGGAGCATAGCAATACAAACACAAAAAACAACAATGTTAGATAGGTACATGACACAGGACGAATGGGGCAAGGGAGGAAGAGGGGTAAGGTAAGGAGGGATTGGAATGGGTGGGGATCCTGTGGACCGGCAAGGGTGAAAGAACTTAAACCAAAAAGTCAGAGTGAGAATCCACAAACCGGCTGAGGACCAGTGAATCGGAACGTCCGGAGTCAGGTTCACTCGATTGCATCAGATGTTCTAGTACATGGCAAAAACGGGTTGGGGGGGCACAAGAGCACAGTCAAGGGACATGCATCAAACAGAAAAACCATCGGAGGCAGAAAAACCCTCGAGGCCGCCATGATGTAGGATATGATTAAAGACCCAGGAATATCACAGTAAAATGGCAGAGTTGCAGATGGGCAAACATCAGTTCGGAGAAGTCACCAAGGGAAACGACCCCATGTCACCACAAGAAACAGGCGGGGAAAGGCTGGCAAAGCCGGTCAAGCTCAGTTCATCACAGGCGAGCAATCAGGCAACATGTTCAACATTATTACTGTTAAATAAGCTGTGATGGTAGGAGAAGTCCGCTCAGGTGCCCAGGCGGCAGCCCAGGGAGAGGGGGGCGGCTGAGGGGTCAGGAAGACGCGCTCACAAAGAGAGATGCAGAGGAAGGAAAACGAGCTTGGTTGAACAGGGCAGCAGCGTTATTGTATTTATGGTGCATTCTTCTCTGTACATCCAAGAGCAGGGCAGAATGGGGTGGGCAGTCACAAGCTCTGGAGGGCGGAAGGGCTGGATGTCATCGATCCCTCGTGGGTCATCAATAGTCCGGGGAGAAGTCAGCCCAGGCACCCAGGCGGTAGCCCCAGAAGGAAAGGCAGCGGCGGGGTGAGGAGGGCGCCAAAACACAGAAAGGGAAGGACAGGCTCGGTAAAAAGGGCATCGGCATCAAGGAACTCTGTAGGTTATTCCATCAGGGTGGCACGACCGATCACGTCTCAGCTACAGCCCCGGAGAGGCGGCACAGGATGTCAGGCAACCGCAGTACAGAAAAAGGTCCGGAAAGGCAGGCGTCAATCGAAGGGGCCACCAGGCCAGCTGAGTCGGGGCATTGTTGGCTGCGTAGAGGATCAGCAACTGGCAGACCCTCAGAGTCTGGGCGACGAGGGAAGGAAGGAGAACCAGCAGAGGGACATGGAGAGCTATGTCCGATGTCCGGCTGGCTAGGTGACGGCTGAGGCAAACCGGAGCCCATCTCCTCTTTAGCTGTCCCAGCAGCTCCACCGGGCATCAGCCATGCTGCTCGGGCTCCGCAGGAAGAACACCGATCATGATTCTCGGGAGGACTCGGAACCACATGGAGGAGATTAGCGAGGCAATGACCGCAGACCAACATGATTCCAGGTAGGTAAAAAGGGTCCGTGGAGGGGGTAGATTTCCAGGGATTAAAGCCAAAAAGTCAATCCCTAGCCGGGAGCTCCGGGCTGGAGCTCCTCACTTGTCGGCCATCTTGGCTGGTTTCACTTAAAATCTATGTCATCCCTACAGCAGGCCTTTTCAATCCTGAAGGCAGCGCGCTCATTTCTAAGTGTGAGGGTGCCCCTGCATGAGCAGGACACCCCAAAAGCCTTCGGAGTCCTTTTCTCCCAGGTTGTGAGACAGCCATATAACATATAGAGGGGCACCGCATCATTACGCGATGACCATCTCAAAACTGGCTGTAATGAACCCTGTCATGTTTGGTATCAAACATGTTGGAATCATACCCCCACACTGTAAATGGTGTGGGAGGTATGATTCCAAGCACTGTAAAGCCCTCTGTTAGGCCCTGAGTGCTCCCTGTACCAGTTTTCTAGACATGGACAGCACAACATGGCTGCTGCCGACCAGAGACACGATTCTGCCCTCCTGCTGCTTAGCCAAGCTCAAGCAGGGGGAGGCAGAACAATAGGTATCCTGTCACAGGCAGGTGTGACCACCTCCCAGACAGGATTTAGTGTATTGGGGCCAGGTGGGAGCGCTTGCCAGCGCCACTCAGTCTGCTTGAAGGGCACATTTGGTGCCCTCCTTGCATAGTCCAGTTCAAACCAGCTCAGGGAGCAATTGGCTCCCACTCTGGTGCAAAATTGGACAAAGGACATGGGAGTCTCCTCCCCACTGTCCAACCCCTCCCCTGGGAATGAACCCTGAATCGTCCCAACCCTTACCTTAGGGTACTTAAGGGCTTACCTGAGGGTGGGCCCCTAGATTCGTGTGGGACATGATTCAGTTCATACACCACTTCAACTTCGACCATCTGGGCACTCTGAACTACGCTGGACTTTGCTCTGGGCATCAAGGCTGCAACCGGGAAGACTCCTGCTGCTCCTGATCTCTTCGCCCTGCTCATCTGCTCCAACATCCATGCCTGTGCTCCATACAGGAACCCTTCCAAGGCCTGTTGGCATCCAAGACACCTGAAGGAATCTCCCTTGAAGTGAAGGAGTCACTTCCCTGCATCTGCAAGCACTGCAACTAAGCTGACCAGTCTGCTGATCCTGGGCTCCCACATACTCCGAAAGGCTCAGCAACACAGGTGGTGATTCTTCACATGCCTCTAGGCCTGCCCTGTCCTCTCACCAAGCTTGAGGCCAGTATCCCTCGTCGGAGCCTCAGGAACTGAACCCTTGTGCACCGCATCGACTTGCCGTTGCAAAGGCGTGTTGGCTTCCTTCTATCAAGATCTTCGGGCTCCAATTAGCCCCAATTTCAAGAATCTCCAGTGACTAGAATGTTCGACCACACCACATCGCTTGCACCGTGGTCCTGCTTCTTTGGGGAGCTGCTCAAGGTCCTCTTGCGGCTCCAATGCCTCCAGCCTGTGGGTCCTGTTGAGGGTCACCTTTGAATTCTTTGGGCTTCCCTGATTGCTCAGGGCCTGCCCTGACTCCCCTACTTGTAATGAGTCCCCTGGACCTTGCTGATCCCCACACTCCACCTTCTTTGCTTTCCACATTGTTTGTAGTTGCCAAGGCTTGTTGGTGCTCCCGACGGACACCGACACCTCAACTCTAGACATCCAACGTGGGACAGCTCGTGAATGGCTCCTGGTCTTTCACTGCGTTGCCTGGTCCTCACAGCTGCAGCTCCAAGGTCACCGTCATCTTTCCTGTAACACCCTACATCGGTGGGCAATCGTCTTCTGTGCCCCCTGATCACCTCCGAGTGACCTAGACTCTGTCCCCTCTGCTTGCAGGTATTTTCCACCTTGAATTCACCTTTGGGTTCCACCGGACACTTTCACCTTCTCCAGCGGCATCTTCCTGAAGTCTCCCATTGAGTTCCACAACGGTTTCCGATGCCACTTCACACCTATGCACCCAGTTTCCCTGGTGCAGGTAACCTGGTTTCAAGGGTATCCACAGGTGGGGTGGCTCTCCAACCTCTTGTCTTCCATGGGGTTTCTTCAGGGTCCACTGTGAAGGGTCCTCTTTCTTTAAAATTGCAATCGCGACTTACACGTTGATTTGTATGGAGAACGCGGTCGTGTTTCTACACTGCACACGACCTCCGCGGGGCTCCTAGCTACTCACCTTGGGTGGTTCCTTGGGTCCCCGGCACTTCTACATCCTCTGGGTATCATTTTAACTCAAGTCGTGGTTTGTATACCACTATTTAAGTATGTGGTTTGGTCTCCCCCTGGGACCACTATGTATTCTGTGCTACTTACCTGTTTCTATTGCAAAGTATTGTGTGCATTGTGTATATCTCTGGCTAGGAGAAATCTGTATGTGTTAGTGAGTGTCCTATAATAAATACATATTTTTATAACTACACTGTGTAGTTCTTTTTCGCTTAATCTATACCTATAAGATTATGTTCTGGTAAAACAAGCTGCTTTACACTCCTTCTGGACTAAGCCTGAAGGCTGTTCACCACAGCTACCACTTAGAGAGCTTTCTAAGGTTGTCTAAGACCACTAAAACCACCATAAGGGTTGTCTGGATCAGTGAAAGGTGTCCACGTACACAAGTGTACATCATATACTGAGCCAGCCTATCACAGTGTATATATATATATATATATATATTATCTACTGGCGGTCGCCAGTAGATAGTTATAGTTAGGACCTATTTTCCATTGGCAATCCGCAACATTCTATTTGAAATAACTCTTGCGTCGGTTGACGAATCTTCGCGAAATTTTCAAACTTTGTGGCCCGCTCCGGTCCACTCCTATCCTGATAGTCTTGGGGTGATTCGTCAAGCGGGGGCCGAGAAAAAAGGGGGGTCCCAAAACGTGTTTTCCCCATTCATTTTCCCATAGGAAACTTTAGCCATGGCTACAGCCCGAACTGCTGAACGGAATTACACCAAATTTGGCAAAGAGGTAGTTCTTGGTTCAGAAAGAACCCTTTTGTTAAATGGTGTAAATCCGTTCAGTAGTTGCTGAGAAAATCAAAAGTAAAAACACATATATATCTATGGCCGCGGAGGGTCCGCGCACCCTCCCGATGACCAGCTGTATGCTAATTGGCTGTCAACACTCCAAACCAGGAAGTGTTGGCAGCCATCTTGTGCCTCGGTAGAACTGAGGCACAAGAAAACAGTAAAAACAATGCGCAAAACGCAAAAGGGGGCAGGGTAGAAACACCCTGACCCCTAGGCCTGCTCAGGGGTCCTACAAGGACCCACAGGGCCTCAAATTTTTTTTTTTTTAAATCGGCAAAAACGCGCTGGGTGCGCGGATCCAGCCGATAAACAAAAAAAATGAAGCGCGGTCTCCCGCGCTTCGTTGGTAATTGGCCCCCGGGTGGGCCAAGTCCCGGGGGCATGCTGGGTTTATAAAATTTATGATTGGGGGGGCCTCTAAGGTCCCCAAGCCCGGGGACCGCCACCCCTGGGGCTTTAAATAAACAATGGCGCGGGAGGGCTCTCGGCCCTCCCGCAGCCCCGAGACCGCCACCCCCGGGGCTTCTTTTAAAAAATTTAAAGTACCTGTGTGGGGGCTCGAGCCCCCACACGCCTCAGAGACCGCCACCTCCCCGGGGCTCTAACATGTAAATTAGGGGGTCCGTTAAGGACCCCGAGCCCAGGGACCACCACCTCCCCGGGGCTGTGCATTGGTTGGGAGGGGGCCGCACGGCCCCCTCCTGGAGCCCTCCATGGCCCTGGGGACCACCACCCCCCAGGGCCGGCTCCTGCAGTGTCCCAGGGTGCCTACCCCCGGGACACTGTAGTTTGCTATGACAGAACGGGAGCCTCGCGGCTCCCGTCCTGTCATAGCAAACTGCTTTGGTTTTTGGAAGAGAGAGCAGGGAAACCTGCTCTCGCTTCCAAAAACCAAAGCAGATTGCTTTTCCCCACGGGGAGCTGCATCTTAGCAGCTCCCGATGTGGAAAAGCAATGCCGGCTACCGAGGGACGCAGGGAGCCGGCGGGACCGTGGGGGATTGGGGACCCCCACGGTCCCCAACGGAGAGGGCCAGCCCGGGGATGGGGTCCCCGGGCTACAAGTGGCCCGGGAGGGGCCACGCGGACCCCTCCCCAAAATTGGATTTAAAAAAAAAAAAAATACAACAAAGGCCGACCCCGGGGGATTGGGTCCCCGGGGCCATAAGTGGCCTGAGGAGGGGGGCAACGCAGCCCCCGTCCATAAGTTTAAAAAAAAAAAAAAAAAGAAGGCCATACCCCGGGGGATGGGGTCCCCGGGGCCGATTAAGGCCTGGGGGGGCCACGCGGCACCCTTCCAAAATTAAAAAAAATAATAATAATAATAATTAGGGGGCAGGCCCTGGGGGATGGGGTCCCCAGGGCCAATAGATTCGAAAAAGAAAGGGGGCCACACAGCCCCCCTTCTTAAAAAAATATATAAAAAAAGACCTACATCGCGCCGGAGGCCACGCCCCCCTGCTTGCAGCACTCTGCAAATGCGCCCCCTGGCGCGTTTGCAGATGGGGAACGAATTCCCCTTGAATACTGGGGGTCCCTGGGGGCCAACTAGCCCACCAGGAACCTCCAGTATGCGCCAGGGGGCTGAGTTGCAGATAGGTGTACAGAGGCCACGCCCCTTTTTACACCTCTCTGCAACGCAGCTCTGTGGCGCTTTTTGGACGTACACGGTGGGCTAGTTGGACTCCAGAGACCCTCAGGATTCAAGGGGACTTAATCCCCCAACTTAAAACGCGCCACGGGGCGCATTTGCACAGTGGTGAACGGAGGGGGCGGGGCTTCAGGTGAAATGTGTGCAAACAGGCCCCGTGGCGCGTTTTAAGATGGGGAATAAAATCCCCTTCAATCCTGAGGGTCCCTGGGGGACAACTAGCCCACCAGGTATGTCCAGAAAGCACCACAGAGCTGCGTTGCAGAGAGGTGTAAAAGGGCGTGGCCTCTGAACACCTCTATGCAACGCAGCTCCTGGCGCATACTGGAGGTACAGGGTGGGCTAGTTGGACCCCAGGGACCTCATGATTCAAGGGGACTTAATACCCCAGCTTAAAACGTGCCACGGGGCGCGTTTGTACAGTTGTGAGGAGGAGGCGGGGCTTCAGGTGACATGTGTGCAAACAGGCCCAGTGGCGCATTTTAAGATGGGGAATTAAATCCCTTCAATCCTGAGGGTCCCTGAGGCCAACTAGCCCACCAGGTACGTCCAGAAAGCGCCACAGAGCTGCGTTGCAGAGAGGTGCAAAAGGGGCGTGGCCTCTGAACACCTCTCTGCAACGCAGCTCTCTGGCGCATACTGGAGGTATCTGGTGGGCTAGTTGGCCCCTAGGGACCCTCGGGATTGAGGAGGAATTAATTCTCCAACTTAAAACGCGCCACAGGGCGTGTTTGCAGACATGTCACCTCAGGCCCCACCCCCTTCCTTCACCATTGTGCAAATATTCCTCTAAAATCAGCCGAACTACGAATTCCGATTTACTCACCTGTTATCAGGAGAGACCTCAGTGCTGCATCTTTGAGCCCAGTACTTATCCTGAAAAGTAATTTTAACCGTACTTACCAGTAACTTGAATTTCCTTCCATAGGCTAACATTGACTGGTTTCACTTGGAAATTCTTCTAAGTGTGGAGTTTTGGAACTTTATAATATTCCTCTAAAATCAGCCGAACTACAAATTCTGATTTACTCACCTGTTATCAGGAGAGACCTCAGTGCTGCATCTTTGAGCCCAGTACTGATCCTGAAAATTTTTTTTAACCGTACTTACCAGTAACTTGAATTTTCTTCCATAGGATATCATTGCCTGCTTTTTGCTGAAAAAGTTTCTAAGTGTCGATTTTGAAACATACAAATATTCCTCTAAAATCAGCAGAACTACGAATTCCGATTTACTCACCTGTTATCAGGAGAGACCTCAGTGCTGCATCTTTGAGCCCAGTACAGATCCTGAAAAGTAATTCTAACCGTACGTTACCAGTAACTTGAATTTCCTTCCATAGGCTAACATTGACTGGTTTCACGTGGAAATTCTTCTAAGTGTGGAGTTTTGGAACTTTATAATATTCCTCTAAAATCAGCCGAATTACGAATTCCGATTTACTCACCTGTTATCAGGAGAGACCTCAGTGCTGCATCTTTGAGCCCAGTACTGATCCTGAAAAGTAATTTTAACCGTACTTACCAGTAACTTGAATTTCCTTCCATAGGATATCATTGCCTGCTTTTTGCTGAAAAAGTTTCTGTCGATTTTGAAACATACAAATATTCCTCTAAAATCAGCAGAACTACGAATTCCGATTTACTCACCTGTTATCAGGAGACACCTCAGTGCTGCATCTTTGAGCCCAGTACTGATCCTGAAAAGTAATTCTAACCGTACTTACCAGTAACTTGAATTTCCTTCCATAGGCTTACATTGACTGGTTTCACTTGGAAATTCTTCTAAGTGTGGAGTTTTGGAACTTTATAATATTCCTCTAAAATCAGCTGAACTACGAATTCCAATTTACTCACCTGTTATCAGGAGAGACCTCAGTGCTGCATCTTTGAGCCCAGTACAGATCCTGAAAAGTAATTCTAACCGTACTTACCAGTAACTTGAATTTCCTTCCATAGGATATCATTGCCTGCTTTTTGCTGAAAAAGTTTCTGTCGATTTTTGAAACATACAAATATTCCTCTAAAATCAGCAGAACTACGAATTCCGATTTACTCACCTGTTATCAGGAGAGACCTCAGTGCTGCATCTTTGAGCCCAGTACTGATCCTGAAAAGTAATTTTAACCGTACTTACCAGTAACTTGAATTTCCTTCCATAGGCTAAACATTGACTGGTTTCACTTGGAAATTCTTCCAAGTGTGGAGTTTTGGAACTTTATAATATTCCTCTAAAATCAGCCGAACTACGAATTCCAATTTACTCACCTGTTATCAGGAGAGACCTCAGTGCTGCATCTTTGAGCCCAGTACTGATCCTGAAAAGTAATTTTAACCGTACTTACCAGTAACTTGAATTTCCTTCCATAGGATATCATTGCCTGCTTTTTGCTGAAAAAGTTTCTGTGCGATTTTTGAAACATACAAATATTCCTCTAAAATCAGCAGAACTACGAATTCCGATTTACTCACCTGTTATCAGGAGACACCTCAGTGCTGCATCTTTGAGCCCAGTACTGATCCTGAAAAGTAATTCTAACCGTACTTACCAGTAACTTGAATTTCCTTCCATAGGCTTACATTGACTGGTTTCACTTGGAAATTCTTCTAAGTGTGGAGTTTTGGAACTTTATAATATTCCTCTAAAATCAGCTGAACTACGAATTCCAATTTACTCACCTGTTATCAGGAGAGACCTCAGTGCTGCATCTTTGAGCCCAGTACAGATCCTGAAAAGTAATTCTAACCGTACTTACCAGTAACTTGAATTTCCTTCCATAGGCTAACATTGACTGGTTTCACGTGGAAATTCTTCTAAGTGTGGAGTTTTGGAACTTTATAATATTCCTCTAAAATCAGCCGAACTACGAATTCCGATTTACTCACCTGTTATCAGGAGAGACCTCAGTGCTGCATCTTTGAGCCCAGTACTGATCCTAAAAAGTAATTTTAACCGTACTTACCAGTAACTTGAATTTCCTTCCATAGGATATCATTGCCTGCTTTTTGCTGAAAACGTTTCTAAGTGTCGATTTTTGAAACATACAAATATTCCTCTAAAATCAGCAGAACTGCGAATTCCGATTTAATCACCTGTTATCAGGAGAGACCTCAGTGCTGCATCTTTGAGCCCAGTACTGATCCTGAAAAGTAATTTTAACCGTACTTACCAGTAACTTGAATTTCCTTCCATAGCATATCATTGCCTGCTTTTTGCTGAAAAGTTTCTAAGTGTCGATTTTTGAAACATACAAATATTCCTCTAAAATCAGCAGAACTACGAATTCCGATTTACTCACCTGTTATCAGGAGAGACCTCAGTGCTGCATCTTTGAGCCCAGTACTGATCCTGAAAAGTAATTTTAACCGTACTTACCAGTAACTTGAATTTCCTTCCATAGGATATCATTGCCTGCTTTTTGCTGAAAAAGTTTCTAAGTGTCGATTTTGAAACATACAAACATTCCTCTAAAATCAGCAGAACTACGAATTCCGATTTACTCACCTGTTATCAGGAGAGACCTCAGTGCTGCATCTTTGAGCCCAGTACTGATCCTGAAAAGTAATTTTAACCTTACTTACCAGTAACTTGAATTTCCTTCCATAGGATATCATTGCCTGCTTTTTGCTGAAAAAGTTTCTGTGTCAATTTTTGAAACATACAAATATTCCTCTAAAATCAGCAGAACTACGAATTCCGATTTACTCACCTGTTATCAGGAGAGACCTCAGTGCTGCATCTTTGAGCCCAGCACTGACCCTGAAAAGTAATTCTAACCGTACTTACCAGTAACTTGTATTTCCTTCCATAGGAATCCATTGTCTGGTTTTCAGCAGAAAAGTTTCAAAGTGTCGATTTTCACAAACTACAAATATTCCTTAAAAATCGCCTGTATGACTTAAACGCATTCTTTCAACTGTTTACAGGAGATGCACCAGTGCTGGATCCAGGATCCACCACTGAGTAAGAAAAAGTAACGATAACACTACTCACCTGCTAAGTGAATTTCCTCCCATAGGATAACATTGGTGATTCTATGTGAAAAGTTTCTAAGTGTCAACTTTTAAAATACAATAATATTCCTTAAAAATCACTACTGTAACCAAAACACTTTTACTCAACTGTTTACAGGCGATGTCTCAGGACTGAATCTAGGATCCAGTCCTGTGGTTAGAAAAGTAATCCATAAAGTAACTAATTGCATTAACTAGAAATTCACATTGAGCTCAATGTTGCATTGTGTTTGAAATTGTGTTGCCCATTGCAACAACTGTAACTACTGTACTTAAAAGTCTGTTGCCTATTTGCAAAGTATTTAAACTAAAGTAATTCATTCTGAGAAAGTATATTTTGTATTGTAATGTATAATGTAATTACAATGTAATTTAAAAAATAAAATATCTAAAAATAAATAGTTTAAAAAATGTAGTAAATCAGTATCAAAAAAATAAATATAACAATTAATACATTTAAAAATTGTCATTTACAAAACCTTTGAAATTCACTGAAAAAAACCACAGGTTTCAGACATGTTAAAGTTAGGAATTAGCATTTAAAAACCTTTGAAATTCACTGAAAAACCATAGGTTTCAGGCACTGTGCAAACGTGGCACATTTTAAGTTGGGGGATTAAGTCCCTTTGAATCCTGAGGGTCCCTGGAGTCCAACTAGCCCACCATGTATCTCCAAAAAGCACCACAGAGCTGCGTTGCAGAGAGGTGTAAAGGGCGTGGCCTCTGTACACCTCTCTGCAACGCAGCCCCTGGTGCATACTGGAGATTCCTGGTGGGCTAGTTGGCCCCAGGACCCCCAGTATTCAAGGGAATTACTTCCTTCTTAAAAGCGCCAGGGGCGCGTTTGCAGACTGCTGCCGGGAGGGGGCGAGGCCTCCGGCACGATGCCGGTCTTTTTTTTTTTTTTTTGTATGGGAGGGGGGCTGTGTGGCCCCCCTCCTCAGGCCATTTAAGGCCCCGAGGACCCCATCCCCCGGGACCGGCCATAACGTTTTTGTTTTTTTTTTATGGGGAGGGGGGCTGCGTGGCCTTCCTCCCAGGCCACTAATAGCCCGGGGACCCCATCCCCTGGGGCCTGGCCACTCATTGGGGACCGTGGGGGTCCCCAATCCCCCACGGTCCCGCCGGCTCCCGCGTCCTGCGGGAGCCGGCATTGCTTTCCATAAGGGAGCTGCTGACATGCAGCTCCCTTATGGAAAAGCAATTCTGCTGCTTCATTGAAGCGAGAGCAGGTTTCCTGCTCTCGCGTCAGTGAAGCAAAGCAGTTTGCTATGACAGGACGGGAGCCGCGAGGCTCCAGTCCTGCCATTGCAAACTACAGTGTCTTGGGGGTAGGCACCCCGGGACACTGCAGGAGCCGGCCCTGGGGGGTGGTAGTCCCCAGGGCCATCAAGGGCTCCAGGAGGGGGGCCGCGCGGCCCCCCTCTCTCCATTGGCAAAGCCCCGGGGAGGTGGTGGTCCCCGGGGCTCGGGGGTCCATAACGGACCCCATATTGAAATATTTAGTGCCCCGGGGAGGTGGCGGTCCCCGGGGCGTGTGGAGGAGCTGGAGCCCCCCACACAGGTAATTTTATTAATTTAAAAATAAGAAGCCCCGGGGGGTGGCAGTCCCCGGGGCTGCGGGAGGGCCGAGAGCCCTCCCGCACCATTATTTTTTTAAAGCCCCGGGGGGTGCCGGGACTTGGCCCACCCGGGGGCCAATTAACCATGAAGCGCGGGACACCGCGCTTCGTTTTTTTTTTTTCTCGGCGGGATCCGCGCACCCTAAGCGCATCCCGCCGATTTAAAAAAAAAAAAAAAAAATGTTTGGGCCCTGGGGGTCTTGTGGGACCCCCTGAGCAGGCCTAGGGGGTCAGGGTGTTTCTACCCTGCCCCCTTTTTGCGTTTTGCGCACTTGTTTTACGGATTTTTTGTGCCTCGGTTCTACCGAGGCACTAAGATAGCTGCCAACACTTCCTGGTTTGGAGTGTTGACAGCCAATTAGCATGCAGCTCGTGATCGGGAGGGTGCGCGGATCCACCGCGACCATAGATATCGAAACTTTTATTTTGGATTTTCTCAGCAACTACTGAACGGATTTACACCATTTTTAAAAGAGTGCTTTCTGAACCAAGCACTACCTTTTTGCCAAATTTGGTGTAATTCCGTTCAGCAGTTCTAACTGTAGCCTTGCATAAAGTTTCCTATGGGAAATTGATTTTTCACTCTTATTTTTTAATTTCTCCGCAACTACTGAACGGATTTACACCATTTAAAAAAAGGTCGCTTTCTGAACCAAGCGCTACCTTTTTGCAAAATTTGGTGTAATTCCGTTCAGCAGTTCGAGCTGTAGCCATGGCTAAAATTTCCTATGGGAATTAACATGGAGAAAACACGTTTTGGGACCTCCCTTTTTCTCGGCCCCGATGGTGAATCACCCGAAACTTTCAAGACAGGAGCGGACCGGAGCACCCCACTAGTTTTGAAAATTTCGCGATGATTCAGTCAAACGCAGCCTAAAGTTATTGGGAATAGAATGTTGCGAATTTCCTATGGATAATAGGTCCTAACTATAACTATCTACTGGCGACGCCAGTAGATAGTATATATATATATATATATATATATATATATATATATATATATATATATATATATATATATCACTGAAAAAACCATAGGTTTTAGGGACAGTTATAGTTAGTTGGACATTGCACTCGTACAAAACCCGTGAAATTCCCCGTTATAGTTGGTTCAGCTAACTATAACTCGCGCCCGCAATGCACTGCTGATGACGTCACATATTACATCACTCATGACATGGTCAGTGACATCACTGATGACATCACTGATGACATCTCAAATGACATCACTGATGACATCATCCAGTGACTGTGTGTTTCTGTAAAGTTTAAATATGTTTAATATATATAGGGAAAGGCGTATTGAAGAATGAGTGGGTGTATAAGTGTCTGAATGGATGATTTAGTACGTGCGTGACTGACTCTACAAGTGAGTGATTAAACGTATCTTACTGAATGCATGGGTTAGTGACTAAACTGTGTGAATGTCTGTATCCGTCTGTTGGTGTGTAAGTGGATGCATGGATTTGCGAATAGCTACATGAGTGTCTATATGGGTTTATTGATTGGTTCTATGAGTATCTGTATGGGTGCCTGAGTGTTTGTGTGGATGGGGTGTGTGCGACTGTGCATAGATGTGTGAGTGGGTGATTCACTGGGTGGATGGTTTCAAGAGTGCATCTGTGATAGACTGTATGGGTGGGTAAGTGTGTGTAAGAGTGTGTTAGTGAGTGAATGTATGTCCCAGTGGTACATGTGTGAGTAACTACATATGTGAAAGGCAGTATATATGTGTATTGGAGTATATAAATAGCTATAAGCGAGAGTGAGTGATTGTGATAGTGGCTGTATGGATGAGTGTGTGCTTGTATCAGTGATTGTATAAGAGCGTAACAATGTGCTAGTATTTGTATGATTAAGGGAGCTGGTGTGTGTATAACTGTATAGGTGAGTAAATGGCAGTGTGTTTAATTATTTGCATGACTGACTAGGTGTGTGAGTACCTCTATGGATGAGTGGCGGTGTTTGAGTGTCTATATAGGAGTAAGAGTGCATATGATAGTCCTGTACTGAGTGACCATAAGTATGAGTGACTGTACGGGTGAGTGAGTGGATGTGTGTGTGTAGACCTAAGAATCAGTCAGTGGGTATGTAGTTATTGGTGTTGGAGTGTCTATGGTTTTGCGAATGGCACTCTGTAATTTAGATTGGGTGTATCAAAGGTTATATTAGGGTGTGAGGAGCTGCATCAGATTATCACGTGGATGATGTCATCAGTGATGTCATTTGAGATGTCATCAGTGATGTCATCAGTGATGTCACTGACCATGTCATGAGTGATGTAATATGTGACGTCATCAGCAGTGCATTGCGGGGCGCGAGTTATAGTTAGCTGAACTAACTATAACGGGGGAATTTCACGGGTTTTGTACGAGTGCAATGTCCAACTAACTATAACTGTCCCTAAAACCTATGGTTTTTCAGTGAATTTCAAAGGTTTTTAAATGCTAATTTCTAACTATAACGTGTCTGAAACCTATGGTTTTTTCAGTGAATTTCAAAGGTTTTTAAAATGCTAATTTGTAACTATAACGTGCCTGAAACCTACGGTTTTTCAGTGAATTTCAAAGGTTTTTAAATGACAATTTTTAAATGTATTAATTTTTATATTAATTTTTTTCATACTGATTTACTACATTTTTAGAAACAATTTCTTTTACATATTTTATTTTTAAATTACATTGTAATTACATTATACATTACATTACAAAAATACTTTCTCAGAATGAATTACTTTAGTTTAAATACTTTGCACATAGGCAATAGACTTTTAAGTACAGTAGTTACAGTTGTTGCAATGGGCAACACATTTTCAAACACAATGCAACATTCAGCTCAATGTGAATTTCTAGTTAAATGCAATTAGTTACTTTATGGATTACTTTTCTAACCACAGGACTGGATCCTAGATTCAGTCCTGGTACATCTCCTGTAAACAGTTGAGTAAAAGCGTTTTGGTTACAGTCGTGATTTTTAAGGAATATTATTGTATTTTAAAAGTTGACACTTAGAAACTTTTTCTCATAGAATCACCAATGTTATCCTATGGAAGGAAATTCACTTAGCAGGTAAAAACTGTTATCGTTACTTTTTCTTACTCAGTGTTGGATCCTGGATCCAGCACTGGTGCATCTCCTGTAAACAGTTGAAAGAATGCGTTTAAGTCATACAGGCGATTTTTAAGGAATATTTGTAGTTTGTGAAAATCGACACTTTGAAACTTTTCTGCTGAAAACCAGACAATGGATTCCTATGGAAGAAAATATAAGTTACTGGTAAGTACGGTTAAAATTACTTTTCAGGACCAGTACTGGGCTGAAAGATACAGCACTGAGGTCTCTCCTTATAACAGGTGAGTAAATCGGAATTCGTATTTCGGCTGATTTTAGAGGAATATTTGTATGTTTCAAAAATCAACACTTAGAAGAATTTCCAAGTGAAACCAGTCAATGTTAGCCTATGAAGGAAATTCAAGTTACCGGTAAGTACGGTTAAAATTACTTTTCAGGACCAGTACTGGGCTGAAAGATGCAGCACTGAGGTCTCTCCTGATAGCAGGTGAGTAAATCGGAATTCGTATTTCGGCTGATTTTAGAGGAATATTTTAAAGTTCCAAATCTCCACACTTAGAGGAATTTCCAAGTGAAACCAGTCAATGTTAGCCTATGAAGGAAATTCAAGTTACCGGTAAGTACGGTTAAAATTACTTTTGAGGATCAGTACTGGGCTGAAAGATGCAGCACTGAGGTCTCTCCTGATAACAGGTGAGTAAATCGGAATTCGTATTTCGGCTGATTTTAGAGGAATATTTTAAAGTTCCAAAACTCCACACTTAGAAGAATTTCCAAGTGAAACCAGTCAATGTTAGCCTATGTAAGGAAATTCAAGTTACTGGTAAGTACGGTTAAAATTACTTTTCAGGACCAGTACTGGGCTGAAAGATGCAGCACTGAGGTCTCTCCTGATAACAGGTGAGTAAATCAGAATTCGGATTTCGGCTGATTTTAGAGGAATATTTGTATGTTTCAAAAATCAACACTTAGAAACTTTTCAGCAAAAAGCAGGCAATGATATCCTAAGGAAGGAAATTCAAGTTACTGGTAAGTACGGTTAAAATTACTTTTGAGGATCAGTACTGGGCTGAAAGATGCAGCACTGAGGTCTCTCCTGATAACAGGTGAGTAAATCGGAATTCGTATTTCGGCTGATTTTAGAGGAATATTTTAAAGTTCCAAAACTCCACACTTAGAAGAATTTCCAAGTGAAACCAGTCAATGTTAGCCTATGAAGGAAATTCAAGTTACCGGTAAGTACGGTTAAAATTACTTTTCAGGACCAGTACTGGGCTGAAAGATACAGCACTGAGGTCTCTCCTGATAACAGGTGAGTAAATCGGAATTCGTATTTCGGCTGATTTTAGAGGAATATTTTAAAGTTCCAAAACTCCACACTTAGAAGAATTTCCAAGTGAAACCAGTCAATGTTAGCCTATGGAAGGAAATTCAAGTTACTGGTAAGTACGGTTAAAATTACTTTTCAGGATTAGTACTGGGCTGAAAGATGCAGCACTGAGGTCTCTCCTGATAACAGGTGAGTAAATCAGAATTCGTATTTTGGCTGATTTTAGAGGAATATTTGCACAATGGTGAAGGGAGGGCGGGGCCTGAGGTGACATCTGTGCAAACGCGCCCCGTGGCGCGTTTTAAGTTGGAGGATTAAGTCCCCTTGAATCATGAGGGTCCCTACGGGCCAACTAGCCCACCAGGAACCTCCAGTATGCGCCAGAGGCTGCGTTGCAGAGACATGTACAGAGGCCACACCCCTTTTACACCTCTCTGCAACGCAGCTCTGTGGCGCTTTCTGGACGTACCTGTTGGGCTAGTTGGCCCCAGAGACCCTCAGGATTGAAGAGGATTTAATTCCCCATCTTAAAACGCGCCACGGGGCCTGTTTGCACACATGTCACCTGAAGCCCCGCCCCCTCCCTTCACCACTGTGCAAACACGCCCGTGGCGCGTTTTAAGTTGGGGATTAACTCCCCTTGAATCCTGAGGGTCCCTGGGGTGCAACTAGCCCACCTTATACCTCCAAAAAAGCCATAGAGCTGCGTTGCAGAGAGGTGTAAAAGGGCGTGGCCTCTGTACACCTCTCTGCAAGGCAGCCTCACGCATACTGGAGGTTCCTGGTGGGCTAGTTGGCCCCAGGGACCCCAGTATTCAAGGGAATCGTTCCCCTCTGCAAACGCGCCAGGGCGCGTTTGCAGAGTGGTGAAGGAAGGGGCGGGGCCTATGGGCCCGATCGTTTTTTTCCCCTGAAGGGGGCTGTGTAGCCCCCTTCCTTTTTCCTATTTTTAGGCCCTGGGGACCCCATCCCCAGGGCCTTACCCCTTTTTAATTAAAATAAAAAAAAAAAATGGGAAGAGGGCCGCGTGGCCCCCTTCCCTGGGCCTGTATTGCCCCGGACCCCATCCCCCGGGCATGGCCTCTTTTTTTATTTGGAGGGTGGCTGCGTGGCCCCCTCCTCAGGCCATTTAAGGCCCGGGGACCCCATCCCGGGCCGGCCTTGCACTTTTTTTAAATTTTTTACTTTGGGAGGGGGCTGCGTGGCCCCCTCCGTGGTCACTATGGCCCGGGGACCCCATCCCCGGAGCCTGGCCTCTCGTTGGGGACTGTGGGGGTCCCCAAGCCCCCACAGTCCCGCCAGCTCCCCGTGTCCTACGGGAGCCGGCATTGCTTACACATGGGGAGCAGCTAACATGCTGCTCCCCATGTGGAAAAGCAATCGGCTTTGGATATTGGAAGAGAGAGCAGGTTTCCCTGCTCTCTCTTCCAATATCAAAGCAAGTTTGCAATGACAGGACGGAGCCGCGAGGCTCCGTCCTGTCATTGCAAACAGCAGTGTCCCGGGGGTAGGCACCCGGGACACTGCAGGAGCCGGCCCTGGGGGTGGCGGTCCCCAGGGCCACCACAGGCTCCAGGAGGGGGCCGCGCGGCCCCCTCCTACATTTTGAAAGCCCCTGGGAGGTGGTGGTCCCGGGGCTTGGGGTCCAAAACGGACCCCCATTTTAATTTTCTTAGTGCCCGGGGAGGTGGTGGTCCCGGGCGTGTGGGGGCTGGAGCCCCCACACAGGTTTTAATTTAAAAGAAGCCCGGGAGGTGGTGGTCCCGGGGCTGCGGAGGGCTCAGAGCCCTCCCGCACCATCATCATAAAGCCCGGGGGTGGTGGTCCCCGGGGCTTGGGAGTCCTTAGAGGCCCCCACACATAAATTAACCCCCAGCATGCCCCGGGACTTGGCCCACCCGAGGGCCAGTGCTATCGAGCGCGGGAGACTGCGCTTCGATTTTTTCGGCAGGATTCGCGCTCCCTGAGCGCATCCTGCCGATTTAAAAAAATAATAATTTTGCCCAGGGGTCCTTGTGGGACCCCTGAGCAGACCTAGGGGTCAGGGTGTTTCTACCCTGCCCCCTTTGTGCGCTTTGCGCACTTGTTTCTGTCCTCGGTTCTACCGAGGGACAAAATGACTGCCAACACTTCCTGATTTGGAGTGTTGACAGCCAATTAACATAAAGCTCGTGCTCGGGAGGATCCGCGGCCCTAGATATATCTATCTTTTTACTTTTGATTTTCTCAGCAACTACTGAACGGATTTACACCATTTAACAAAAGGGTTCTTTCTGAACCAAGAACTACCTCTTTGCCAAATTTGGTGTAATTCCGTTCAGCAGTTCAGGCTGTAACCGTGTCTAAAGTTTCCTATGGAAAATTGCATGGGGAAAACGCGTTTTGGGACCCCCTTTTTCTCGGCCCCGCTTGGCGAATCCCCGAGACTTTCAGGGTAGGAGCGGACCGGAGCGCCCCACAAAGTTTGAAAATTTTGCGAAGATACGTCAACCGGCAAGAGAGTTATTTCAAATAGAATGTCGCGGATTTCCTATGGATAATAGGTTGTAACTATAACTATCTACTGGCGACCGCTAGTAGATAATATATATATATTCTATTTGAAATAACTCTCTTGCCGGTTGACGTATCTTGCGAAATTTTCAAACTTTGTGGCCCGCTCCGGTCCGCTCCTACCCTGAAAGTCTCGGGGATTCAGTCAAGCGGGGCCGAGGAAGGGGGTCCCAAACGTGTTTTCCCCATGCACTTTTCCATAGGAAACTTTAGACACGGCTACAGCCCGAACTGCTGAACGGAATTACACCAAATTTGGCAAAGAGGTAGTTCTTGGTTCAGAAAGAACCCTTTTGTTAAATGGTGTAAATCCGTTCAGTAGTTGTTGAGAAAACAAAAAGTAAAAAGTTAGTGATATCTATGGCCGAGTAGGGTCCGCGTACCCTCAGCGCACCCTGCGCGCACCGTCCCGATCACGAGCTACATGTTAATTGTCTGTCAGCTGGCTGTCAACATTCCGATTCAGGAAATGTTGGCAGCCATTTTGTCCCTCGTAGAACCGAGGGACAGAAACAAGTGCGCAAAGTGCACAAAGGGGCAGGGTAGAAACACCCTGACCCCCTAGGTTTGCTCAGGGGTCCCACAGGACCCCTGGGCAAAAAAAAAAAATGTTATAAAAATCGGCAGGATGCGCTTAGGGTGCGCGAATCCTGCCGAAAAAAAAAATGTTAATTGGCCCCCGGGTGGCCCAAGTCCCGGGGGCATGGTGGGGGGATAATTTAATGTGTGGGGGCCTCAAGGGCCCCCAAGCCCGAGGACCGCCACCCCCGGGGCTTTTTGAAAAATGGTGCGGGAGGGCTCTGAGCCCTCCCGCAGCCTCGAGACCACCACCTCCCGGGGCTTTTTTATTAAATTGTAAAACCTGTGTGGGGGGCTCCAGCCCCCACATGCCCGAGGACCGCCACCTCCCTGGGGCACTAAACAAATTAATATGGGGGTCCGTTACGGACCCCAGAGCCCGAGGACCACCACCTCCCGGGGCTGTGTACTGAATGGGAGGGGGCCGCGCGGCCCCCTCCTGGAAGCCCTTGATGGCCCTGGGGACCACCACCCCCAGGGCCGGCTCCTGCAGTGTCCCGGGTGCCTACCCCGGGACACTGCTGTTTGCAATGACAGGACGGGAGCCTCGCGGCTCCCGTCCTGTCATTGCAAACTGCTTTGGATATTGGAAGAGAGAGCAGGAAACCTGCTCTCTCTTCCAATATCCAAAGCAGATTGCTTTCCACATGGGGAGCAGCATGTTAGCTGCTCCCCATGTGTAACAGCAATGCCGGCTCCCGTAGGACACGGGGAGCCGGCGGGACTGTGGGGATTGGGGACCCCCACAGTCCCCAACGGAGAGGAGCCAGCCCGGGGGATGGGGTCCCGGGGCAAGTAGTGGCCCGGGAGGGAGCCATGCGGCCCCCTCCCAAAAATGAAAAAAAAATTTTTTAAAAATGGAAAGGCCGGCCCCGGGGATGGGGTCCCCGGGGCCTTAAAATGGCCAGAGGAGGGGGCCACGCTGCCCCCTCAAAATAATAAATATAGAGGCCATGCCCGGGGATGGGGTCCCGGGCCAATACAGGCCCAGGGAAGGGGGCCACGCGGCCCCCTTCCCGTTTTTTTGTAATTTAAAAAAAGGGGTAAGGCCCTGGGGGATGGGGTCCCCAGGGCCCAAAAACAGAAAAAAGGAAGGGGGGCCACACAGCCACCCTTCAGGGGACACAAAAAATTTTTTTTTTTAAAAACGATCGGGCCTGCAGGCCCCGCCCCTTCGTTCACCACTCTGCAAACGCGCCCCTGGCGCGTTTGCAGAAGAGACAATTCCCTTGAATACTGGGGGTCCCTGGGGCCAACTAGCCCACCAGGAACCTCCAGTATGCACCAGGGGCTGCCTTGCAGAGAGGTGTACAGAGGCCACGCCCCTTTTACACCTCTCTGCAAGCGCAGCTCTGTGGCGCTTTTGGAGGTATATGGTGGGCTAGTTGGACTCCGGGGACCCTCAGGATTCAAGGGGACTTAATCCCCCAACTTAAAACGCGCCACGGGCGCGTTTGCACAGTGGTGAAGGAGGGGCGGGGCTTCAGGTGACATGTGTGCAAACAGGCCCCGTGGCGCGTTTTAAGATGGGGAATTACATCCCCTTGAATCCTGAGGGTCCCTGGGGCCAACTAGCCCACAGGTACATCCAGAAAGCGCCACAGAGCTGCGTTGCAGAGAGGTGTAAAAGGGTGTGGCCTCTCTACACATCTCTGCAACGCAGCCCCTGGCGCATATTGGAGGTTCCTGGTGGGCTAGTTGGCCCCTAGGGACCCTCAGGATTCAAGGGGACTTAATCCCCCAACTTAAAACGCGCCACGGGCGCGTTTGCATAGATGTCACCACAGGCCCCACCCCTCCCTTCACCATTGTGCAAATATTCTTCTAAAATCATCCGAAATACGAATTCCGATTTACTCACCTGTTATAAGGAGAGACCTCAGTGCTGCATCTTTCAGCCCAGTACTGGTCCTGAAAAGTAATTTTAACCGTACTTACCAGTAACTTGAATTTCCTTCCATAGGATATCATTGCCTGCTTTTTGCTGAAAAAGTTTCTAAGTGTTGATTTTGAAACATACAAATATTCCTCTAAAATCAGCCGAAATACGAATTCCGATTTACTCACCTGTTATAAGGAGAGACCTCAGTGCTGTATCTTTTAGCCCATTACTGGTCCTGAAAAGTAATTTTAACCGTACTTACCAGTAACTTGAATTTCCTTCCATAGGCTAACATTGACTGGTTTCACTTGGAAATTCTTCTAAGTGTGGAGTTTTGGAACTTTAAAATATTCCTCTAAAATCATCCGAAATACGAATTCCGATTTACTCACCTGTTATCAGGAGAGACCTCAGTGCTGCATCTTTCAGCCCAGTACTGGTCCTGAAAAGTAATTTTAACCGTACTTACCGGTAGCTTGAATTTCCTTCCATAGGCTAACATTGACTGGTTTCACTTGGAAATTCTTCTAAGTGTGGAGTTTTGGAACTTTATAATATTCCTCTAAAATCAACCAAAGTACGAATTCAAATTTACTCACCTGTTATCAGGAGAGAACCCAGTGCTGCATCTTTTAGCCCAGCACTGACCCTGAAAAGTAATTTTAACCGTACTTACCAGTAACTTATATTTTCTTCCATAGGAATCCATTGTCTGGTTTTCAGCAGAAAAGTTTCAAAGTGTCGATTTTCACAAACTACAAATATTCCTTAAAAATCGCCTGTATGACTTAAACGCATTCTTTCAACTGTTTACAGGAATGCACCAGTGCTGGATCCAGGATCCAACACTGAGTAACAAAAAGTAACGATAACACTACTTACCTGCTAAGTGAATTTCCTTCCATAGGATAACATTGGTCATTCTATGATAAAAAGTTTCTAAGTGTCAACTTTTAAAATACAATAATATTCCTTAAAAATCACGACTGTAACCAAAACGCTTTTACTCAACTGTTTACAGGAGATGTGCCAGGACTGAATCTAGGATCCAGTCCTGTGGTTAGAAAAAGTAATCCATAAAGTAACTAATTGCATTTAACTAGAAATTCACATTGAGCTGAATGTTGCATTGTGTTTGAAAATGTGTTGCCCATTGCAACAACTGTAACTACTGTACTTAAAAGTCTATTGCCTATGTGCAAAGTATTTAAACAAAAGTAATTCATTCTGAGAAAGTATTTTTTGTAATGTAATGTATAATGTAATTACAATGTAATTTAAAAAATAAAATATGTTATAAAAAATTGTTTCTAAAAATGTAGTAAATCAGTATTAAATTTTTTTATAACAATTAATACATTTAAAAATTGTCATTTACAAAACCTTTGAAATTCACTGAAAAAACCGTGAGGTTTCAGACATGTTATAGTTACAAATTAGCATTTAAAAAACCTTTGAAATTCACTGAAAAAACCATAGGTTTCAGGGACGTTATAGTTACAAATTAGCATTTAAAAAACCTTTGAAATTCACTGAAAAAACCATAGGTTTTAGGGACAGTTATAGTTAGTTGGACATTGCACTCGTACAAAACCCGTGAAATTCCCCGTTATAGTTAGTCCAGCTAACTATAACTCGCGCCCACAATGCACTGCTGATGACGTCACATATTACATCACTCATGACATGGTCAGTGACATCACTGATGACATCACTGATGACATCTCAAATGACATCACTGATGACATCACTGATGACATCATCCGTGTGATAATTTCATGCATCTTCTCACACCCTAATATAACCTTTGATACACCCACTCTAAATTACAGACTGCCATTCGCAAAACCATAGACACTCCAACACCAATAACTACATACCCACACACTGATTCTTAGGTCTACGCACACATCCACTCACTCACCCGTACAGTCACTCATACTTACGGTCACTCAGTACAGGACTATCATATGCACTCATACTCCTATATAGACACTCAAACACCGCCACTCATCCATAGAGGTACTCACACACCTAGTCAGTCATGCAAATAATTAAACACACTACCATTTACTCACCTACACAGTTATACACACACAAGCTCACTTACTCATACAAATACTAGCACATTCTTACGCTCTTATACAATCACTGATACAAGCACACACTCATCCATACAGCCACTATCACAATCAGTCACTCTCAGCTTATAGCTATTTATATACTCCAACACACATATATACTGCCTTTCACATATGTAGTTACTCACACATGTACCACTGGGACATACATTCACTCACTAACACACTCTTACACACACTTACCCACCCATACAGTCTATCACAGATGCACTCTTGAAACCATCCACCCAGTGAATCACCCACTCACACATCTATGCACAGAGTCGCACACACCCCTCCCACACAAACACTCAGGCACCCATACAGATACTCACACAAGCATTCAATAACTCAAATAGACACTCATGTAGCTATTCACAAACACATGCAGCCACTTACACAGCAACAGACAGACGGATACAGACATTCACCCAGTTTAGTCACTAACCCATGCATTCAGTAAGATACGTTAAATCACTCACTTATACAGTCAGTCACGCACCTACTAAATCATCCATACAGACACTTACACACCCACTCATTCTTCAATACGTCTTTTCCTATATATATTAAAAATATTTAAACTTTACAGAAACACACAGTCACTGGATGATGTCATCAGTGATGTCATCAGTGATGTCATTTGAGATGTCATCAGTGATGTCACTGACCATGTCATGAGTGATGTAATATGTGACGTCATCAGCAGTGCATTGCGGGCGCGAGTTATAGTTAGCTGGACTAACTATAACGGGGAATTTCACGGGTTTTATGCGAGTGCAATGTCCAACTAACTATAACTGTCCCTAAAACCTATGGTTTTTCAGTGAATTTCAAAGGTTTTTAAATGCTAATTTGTAACTATAACGTCCCTGAAACCTATGGTTTTTTCAGTGAATATATATATATATATATATATATAATATAAGCACATGAAATAAAAGAACACTGTACATATCCCAATGTTTCTTGAACAAATTAGAGCAATTATGGTATCGAAACAGTAGGAGTTTGTCTACAATATCTATTCTGGAGCTCAATCATGATGCAGCCAAGGGAGGAGGTTTCAAAGTTTCTATTTGGGGTCATTAATTGGGTCTTATCAGTATTTAGGTCCTCTGACCAATGCACATCTCTAAATATGAGCATCGGAGTGCCTTACAAAGGTCACAAACATGGCATTTCAACCTAAACAGAGATTTTCACTCTTAAGGGCCATGACCTCCTTTGGACTCTGGCAGGGCAGCTTTTGCAGGTCAGATTTCAGGGGACGGCCCTCGGATAAGGGTTACCACTCTCCAAGCTCAGTCCTCAGATGTTTGAGGGGAACACTTCTTCTCCAGGGTCTCCTATTCTTCAACTGGTCCATCATCGGAATTAAAGGGGCCTGGGCCACTGACCCCAGAGAGGTCAATTCACAGAGTCCTATTCAGTCCCAGACCAGGGTGTCCTAGCACCTCAGGCAAGGATCTGGCCTTCTTCGGAGTCCTTCAAAAACCCTCTTCTTTCTCCAGAAATTAGGAAACTCTGCCCAATCTTGGGGTGACATAGCTTTAATCCACCCCTGTCCCAACTCTCCTGCACAGCATTTGGGGACTTTCCAGGATGGGGACATGAAGCAGCCTGTTGAAAGACCTCTGTGAGAGACTGAAACCATGCCCCTATGTGCCACAGCTGCGGTGTGACTTATCTCCAAAGACTCACAGGGGAGATATCACCTATGATCGGCTTCAGAGGTCTGGCCTTCTCCCTTTGTTTTCATTGGGCTCAGCCCTTCCAGGCCTGGTGCAGTGTAAAAAGTAATTAGCAAATGCAGATTCTGCCCCCACCCTGGGAAGAAACACTGAGGCAGCCATCTTGGCATGGGAAATAGAAATCTTTCTCAGAAGTCAGTGCTGAGTGACACTGGGAAGGAAAAGTCGATCTGGGTTGTGACGCTGCTTGCACCGCCAACCCTAGAGGAAAGAGTGGGGCCCAGTAGTAGAGCACTGATGGGTTAGTTGCTGACAGGTAAGTGAGGCAGTGGGATGCGGTGACCAGCTAGTGCAGCAGAGTTCCTTAGCGCACAGTGTGCAAGAAGAGTGAGACACTCCACCCCCTTGATGCCACATCTTCAGGGAATGCCTGCAGCAACAGTGGCATGAGAGTATGCCCCCCTCCAAAAGCTGAGAGTTTGTTAAGGAGGAGCCTAAAAGTCTTTGCATCAGGGATGGAGCATTAACAGAGGCCACATTTTCCCAGAATCATTCGCTAGGCCGGTAACTTTTCCAATGATTTAGGAACTGTAGTTTCTATCTAAAGATCTGCAAATCACAGGTTTACTGAACTTCAAATTCTGGCACATTGTTTACCAAGATTGGTAGAGGTAGTTCAAGACATAAGGCTTTAATTGTTATGAGTGGAAAACCGGATGAACTTTCCAGTTTAAAGGTAATTAAAGCTTGAAAGCTACTGGATTACAGATTTGAATGATCTTGAATGGCCCACAAAATTGAGGATTGAATTTGTTCAGAGCGAGGTGAGTAGGTAAAATTGTAGATGCTAACCAAACCTTATCCATAAACTTAAAAGAAGGATTAGACAGAATCTTACGTCTAATAGTTAGCAACTGTCTAAGAAAACTGGCAGTTACTGGCTTCATCTTGAGCCTTGAAAATCAGAAGGAAAGATTCTAGGATGAAGACCTTGTAGACAGAAGAATGGAGAGAACTGGGTAGCAGTAAGAACTGAGTTATTATAGGAGAACTCAGCCAGTGCTAAAAATGAAGGCTTGTTACTTTGAGTGGAGTTGAAAAAGCATTGAAGATATTGTTCTAAGCCTTGGTTGAGTATTTCAGTTTGCTCGTTGGTCTGGGGACGGAAACTGGAAGACAACTTACAGAAAGACTTCCTAAAGCATTGTGATTGGTCTGAGCGCTGTGACATGGAGCTCAGCCAGGGGTTGGGGGGGTGGGCATGTTTTCCATGCATTGCAGCCTGCATGGAGAAGGGGAAAGTGCACATGACTGATTTGAGCGGCCCGAGAGGGCCGACCAAACAGTCATTGCGCACTCAGGAGTGGGAAAACCACTCCTCCCCTGCCCTGCTCCGTAAGCAGAGCAGCCCTGCCCAACCGCCCGACTGCCAAGGAAATATAAAATGGTAAAAACTCAAAGTTATTACCATTTTATGTTTTTGCTTCTCGCACTCCGAGAAAGAAATGGGGTGCCGCTCCTCCGCCATAGGGGAGGAGCCACCACTGGTTGCATGGGAACACCCACCACAACGCCCATGGAACGCCTCCTTGACACAGTGTACGGCAACGCAGCGACTTATACTGCGCTGCCTTATTCCGTATCTACAAGGCCTTGAAAAGCCATGCAAAGTGGCTTTTTGTGGCCTCATGGATATGGGTCTGCACTCTGCACCTCCGGAGCATCATAAAACGTGAAGCACCAGTGGCGCAAGGGGATTGTAAATAAGCCCGAGTTTCTTTAGTGACAAAGTGAGCAAGGGACCCACGTCTGGGCATACCCTGCCAACTTAGGGCGAACAAAGCAAACACAAGGAGATGACGGACGGAGCGCTGAAACTTTTCAGACACTCACCCCCAGTCACAGATCTGGGTTTAATCCATCATCGTTCTTTAGCTCACTTTGCCACCCCAGTTCAGACACAGCCATATGCAAATCAGTGTCGACCCTGTGCCTCATGGGAACAGTCCAGCCTGAACTGCCAAGCCATGTCTTCCCTGGACCGGAAACAAGCATCCTGGGACCGGTTTCGGGCTAACAGCCCTCATCAGCCAGGCTAGCTTGAATCCAGTGACAAAGTGAGCAAGGGACCCACGTCTGGGCATACCCTGCCAACTTAGGGCGAACAAAGGAAACACAAGGAGATGATGGACGGAGCGCTGAAACTTTTCAGACACTCACCCCCAGTCACAGATCCGGGTTTAATCCATCATCGTTCTTTAGCTCACTTTGCCACCCCAGTTCAGACACAGCCATATGCAAATCAGTCTTGACCCTGTGCCTCATGGGAACAGTCCAGCCCGAACTGCCAAGCCATGTCTTCCCTGGACCGGAAACAAGCATCCTGGGACCGGTTTCGGGCTAACAGCCCTCATCAGCCAGGCTAGCTTGAATCCAGTGACAAAGTGAGCAAGGGACCCACGTCTGGGCATACCCTGCCAACTTAGGGCGAACAAAGCAAACACAAGGAGATGATGGACGGAGCGCTGAAACTTTTCAGACACTCACCCCCGGTCACAGATCCGGGTTTAATCCATCATCGTTCTTTAGCTCACTTTGCCACCCCAGTTCAGACACAGCCATATGCAAATCAGTCTTGACCCTGTGCCTCATGGGAACAGTCCAGCCCGAACTGCCAAGCCATGTCTTCCCTGGACCGGAAACAAGCATCCTGGGACCGGTTTCGGGCTAACAGCCCTCATCAGCCAGGCTAGCTTGAATCCAGTGACAAAGTGAGCAAGGGACCCACGTCTGGGCAGGGAAGACATGGCTTGGCAGTTCGGGCTGGACTGTTCCCATGAGGCACAGGGTCAGACTGATTTGCATATGGCCATGTCTGAACTGGGGTGGTGGAGTGAGCTAAAGAATGATGATGGATTAAACCCAGATCAGTTGACTGGGGGTGAGTGTTTGATTTGCTCTAGCGCTCCGTCCATCATCCCCTTTGGTATCGCAGTACATCAATCTAGCAGCAGGATCTCAATTTATCCTGCAAGAACCACCAATGTTGCTCCATATCCCTGAATCCTGGTGTCTTTTCTGTTTACTCTAGGAGCCAGAGCTTGTGGTCCCAATGCAGTGTCTCCTGAATCATCTTTAGAGACAATTGTATCTATGGCTCTTCGTCATGCTTTACATGTCACCCATGATAAAAGATATGCTGCACCAATTGCTTCATAGAAAAGTGGATGCCTGCAACACAAACACTGAAGCACGCAGGCACCCCTGCAATGAAAGTCACCTCCTTGTTCTTATTCTTTAAACACAGAAGGGAATACAGATAATCTCTCAACTTCATGGTCCTCCTTACCCTTGTTGTCAGGATGGAATTTCAGAATATTTGGGAGTTTAAGGTTGAATTTACTGATATTCAACATTAAGGAGAACCAGTGGAGCTGGAAGCATAATGCTCAGTTGGACTCCAATGTGTGGGTCATTGATGAAGACCGAAGCTAGGATTACACCATCATACTATCTGTAAGGAGAATATACAACAAGGACACTAGAATGTTTGTTAAAAGCCATTACTCTATTTTGAGCCCAAATAAAAAAGCATGTGCTTGAAACTCTGGCCCTTCACAGTCAATAGAGGAAGTCTGTTTTCCTTCCTCTCAAAAAAATCTGCTGTGCACATGTGTTTTTGCAAGTTATTTTTTATTGAAGTTCTCTTAGGGTGTTCAGGGAAAATCCCCACAAGTCCTGGGACCCTACCTAAGAACTCCATGTGCTCACTGCAACCTTACATTAACTGTGAAACACCCATCACTCCTTCTGAGGCACCTGTCTCAGCCTCTGAGGTGTCAAATATGTTCACAATTAGCACCCTTTAGCTGCAAAAAATCATTTGATACACTTTTTCGTGTATCTATATTAAAAAACTGTTGATTATTACTGTGTTATCTGTCAGTTTATACTGTTTACTTTGCTCAATTTCTTCTATATATCAAATAATATATTTAAATGTAATTCTCTTGATGCATTTCTGCCTCCTATTCACCCTTCAGCAGGAGAGCACAGCTATTTGATGTGACAGATGTTCCCGTAGCAAACTTTCAGTGGCTCTGCAGCTGGAGCCAAGCTACACCCAACTGACAAGCACCAATCAGGGCAAAACCTGTCTTGGGTTGCTTGTGTTCAGTGCATGGAAGACCTGACCTGTGAGTTCTGGCTAGATTGTTACTATTGGAGCAGGGTCAAGACTGATTTGCACATTGCTGGGTCCAAACTGAGGTGGTATGCTGGGCAAAAGAGTAGTGGGTTAGAATGCTATGCTGAGCAATTGCCAGTGGCTAGACTTATTGTTAGCATTCCTCTCATCACATTTTATGTGTTTGATGTAACACCCTAAGTGGCAAGGGAATGCCAAAATGTGGGTCCCATGCTCACTGTGCCACTGCAGCCAAGCTACATCTAACTGATGAACACCAATCAGGGCAAAACTGGTCTCGGGTTGCCTGTGTTCTGGTTCGGGAAGACCAGGCCTGGCATTTAGGGCTAGATTGTTCTTACTGGAGCAGGGGCAAGATTAATTTGTATATGTATGGGTCCAAACTAAGGTGCCATGGTGGGGAAAAAAAGAAATGGTTGAAATGCTACCCTGAGCAATTGCCAGTGGTTAGAAGTAATGCAAGCATTCCACCCATCACATTTTGTGTGTCTGATGTAACACCCTGAGTGGCAAAGGTTTGCCCGCATTCGGGTCTCATGCTTACTATGCCACTAAACCCAAGCTATGCCCGAATGGAGAGCCCCAATCAAGTGAAACTCACTCTTGCGTTGCTTGTGTTACCTTTCAAGAGTACCTATTCTGGCAGTTGGGCCTAGACTGTTCTGTTAGAACTGGGGGTCTGTAGTTGGCTGAGGTATGTACCTTAGTCCAAATAGGGACCCTTGCTTCTAGTCAGGGTAAGGAGGGACACACCCTTAGATAACCCCTGCTCACCCCCTGGTAGCTTGGCACGAGCAGCCAGGTTTATCTCCAAGGCAATGTGTAAAGTATTTGCAACCACACTCCCAGTGACACAGTGATAACACCACAAATGGACACCACACCGGTTTCATAAAAATAGCAATATCTTTATAAAAAGGAATACGATGAGACCAAACGATAGAAAACCAACATATGCGTATTCGTAATAATTCACTTGGCCGGTTATTAGGCCAGCAATCACTTGTAGGTTCTTGCGGTATTAATGAGCAATTTACGATCTCTTATGCAGTCCTAATGCAATGCTATGCAGTTCGTAATGCAGCTCGTAATGTAATACTAGGACAGTCCTTAATGCAAGAATCAGGCAGTTCGTAATGCAATAATAATGCGATTCGTAATGCAAGAATCAGGCAGTTCGTAATGCAATAATAATGCGGTTCGTGATCAAGAATTAGGCAGTTCGTAATGCAATAATAATGCGATTTGTAATGCAAGAATCAGGCAGTTCGCAATGCAATAATAATGCGGTTCGTGATGCAAGAATCAGGCAGTTCGTAATGCAATAATAATGCGATTCGTAATGCAATCTGCGCGGTCAGCTCGGGCACCCCTAGGCCCCAACAGCAGAGACAACGGTCATAGGCTTACAAGGGCGGCCCCGGTCCTGCTGGGCAGGTCCGGGCCGCTCGGGGACTCAGCGTGTCTAACACGGTGCAGCGGGAGAGAGCTCGAAGCACTCCTGTACTCCTCCTGCACGCCTCCCCAGGCCACACACGCTTGCGGCTCCCGACCGGAGTCCAAGCCTTACCTAGGGGGTGCGCTGCCTCGCTCTCTCTCTCCCCCCGCTCTTCAAACGTCCTGCTGGGCGATCCCGATCACGTTGCAGCTCTGTTGCTAGGCGACGCTGTAGCTGGACAGGTTACGGCGCGGCCTTCTCGGTCGTTGATGATCTTGGGCAGATTTCTTTCGACGAACAACGATCACGATCCCTTTCACCTTGTAGCTTCCTTAGCTTCAAGAAATCCTTTAGCACTTTGCGGCTCGGGCCGGCAGCAGTGTTCCTTACTCACAGCCTCAGTTACGATGACTGCTCGGGCCATAAACAGCAATACAGCAGCGTGGACGATGTTCCACGCTGCGGGGGCAATGCGATCCCAGGGCACCTCGTAAACAGTACCACGGACCACACGGCAGTCTCAGGCGTGCAAGAGCACCACGCACACAGCATTGCTGAGACACAGTCCTCAGTTTCAAGTGCCCCGTTAGCACGTTGCGGCTCGGGCCGGCGGTGGCGATCTTTCTTCACAGCCTCAGGTACGATGACGGCTTGGGCCACAACAGCAAGGCAGCAGCGTGGACGATGTTTCACGCTGCACGGGCAGTGCGATCACGGAGCACCTCATAGACAGTACCACAGACCACACGGCAATCTCAGGCGTGCAAGAGCACCACGCACACAGCGTCGCTGAGACACGGTCGGAAGCTTTTGTGTTCCTGAGTTTCCACAACAGGGGACCAGTTCTCCTCGGGCCCTTGGAGACATGCTACTTCAGGACACAGCAAAGTCCTCACAAGCAGGGGGACACAGCACACAGCAAAGTCCCTTGTCCTCTCCTTAGTCAAACCAGCAAACTGCAAGCCAGCCCCAGAACACACAGCAAGGGCAGTCCTTCTCTTCAGTCTCTTCAGTCTCTTCAGCTGTTTTTCTTTGGCAGAGGTTCCTCTTGAGCACCAAGTAGGTTCAATCCTTTTTCAATATGGATTTCAGTCTTGAGTTCAGGGGTTTCAGCTCTTACATTTATACCCCTAAATGCCTTTGAAGTCTTTGGGTTCAGGGGGCTCTGACCTCGGTCCAAAACCAGACCTGGGTGTCTTCCTGCCAGTGCACACCCTCCTCCTTTGATAGTCAGGGTCTGGGGCCCAGACACTCAGCTGGAGGTGGAGCCATCCTTTTCTGGCAGCAACACAGCCCTCTTCACATCCAGGGGGCTACTCCTCCCCCTCACATCAAATGCAGGCCAGCCTGTTGCTGTCTCACCTTCTCCTCCCTGGGGTCAGGACACTTCCCAGACCCTATAACGTCTAAACCCAGGCAGGCAATATACAACCAGGCAGAGGCACACAGGATGGTTTAAGACAAGAAACCAGCCACTTCTGAAAGCGTGGTTTCTAAACACACAATTCAAAAACCATCTTCACAAAAAGATGTGTTATTAAATTCTGAGTTCAGGCACACTAAACTCCATCTCTCCACCTTATGCCTATGGGAAAATATGCTGGAAACATGGGACACAGCATTCCCCATTCTGTCCTATGGGCAAGATGGCCTTGCAACAGTGAAAAACGAATTTGGCAGTACTTCACTGTCAGGACATGGTACACACCTCAGTACATGTCCTATCTTTCACATACACTGCACCCTGCCCAGGGGGGTACCTTGGCCTACTATAGGGGTGTCTGATGTGCATAAAAAGGGAAGGTAATGCCTGGCAAGTGGGTGCACTTGTCAGGACAACAAGGCAGTTAACAAACTGCGCGCAGGCACTACAGTGGTAGGCCTGAGATCTCTCTTTAGGGCTACTAGTGTGGGTGGCACAATTAGTGCTGCAGGCCCACTAGTAGCATTTGCATTACCAGCCCTCTCACACATAGTGCACTTTACTAGGGACTTCACTAGTAAGGCAAACATACCAATTATGGACAACCAATTACCATAACACTTTATACAGGGAGCACTTGCACTTTGACACTGATCAGCAGTCGGCAACATTATGTCAGAAAAAGGTCTAGGAGGAAGGCAAAAGTTTAAGGAACTTTAGCCAAAAGGGCCAAGTCCAACATGTTCCTATTGGGGCAGGGTCAAGGCTGATTTACTGCATACTGCTGGGTCCAAACAGAAGTGACATAATAGGCAAAAGAGCAATGGTTTGGAAAGATATACTGAGCGATTGCTAGTGGTTAGATTTGTTGCAAGCATAACTCCCATCACCTTTTTCTTGTGTAATGTAAGGCCCTAAGTAGCAAGGGTATGCCCAGGCATGGGCCCCATGCTCACTGTGCCACTGGAGCCAAGCCACACCTGACTGAAAAACCCTAATCAGTGTTCAACCAGTCTTGGGTTGCTTGTGTTCTGGTTCAAAGAGGACCTGGCCTGGCAGTTTGACCTGGACTGTTTCTATGGGAAAAGGGTCAAGACTGATTTGCATATGACTGGATCTAAACTGAGGTAGCATGGTGAGCAAAAGTATGATTGGTTAGAATGCTAGCCTGAACAGTTGCCAGTCATTAGACTTATTGCCAGCAAACCTCTCATCACCTTTTGTGTGCTTGATTCTGCAAAAATGTAACATTTTGGCTGTAAAGAGTGAATGGTTTCCTGTTTATCCTTCCCCTGTGTTCTTTGTATTCAATAGTTTAGTGTCTTTTCAAACTGATATCAGACAAAACACAACATTTCAACTTTATCATTCTACCATCTTGGTTGCAGGCAATCACATGTTTTTGATATAAACAATTGTTCTCTCAAGTAAAATTGGTTGTCTATTCCTTGCTTTTTGTTAACCGTAGCAACAGCTTGAAATGTGATCTTATTGATGTTGTATCTCACCTCTATAAGTTGTTTGGTAAGGATGGCTTTGGATTTCTTGTTCTTATGTTTCTTTTATACTGATTCTTAGTTTTCTTTGATATTTCCTGACATAAGTTTGCCCAGAAGAGCTTTTTTTTTAGATAAATACAATTTTTCTGTCTCACAAGTAGTCTCTTGATGTACTCTACATTTTTTCCTTTAGGCGAGTAGGCAATTTGTTCTCCTTAATTAATAGCATTACAATTACTGATGTTGGGACAGAGAAATATGCCTCTCTTTTCTCCTCCTTAGTTCATTCTTCTGAATGCCTTTTGGATTATTGGTTAGTTCCTTCATATTGCTGCTTCAGTAGCCATGGAAGAGTCTTTTTCTATGTTTATTTTGTCTAAATCAGGCTCAGCTTTTAAAATGGCCCAAAGTGTTAAAATGGCTTTCTTTTTTTATGTCATTCACCTTTTCACTTCCAGCCACAACCCTACGGCCCCCATGATGTCGCCCTATTTGTCCATCTGGGGCCCTAGGCTTACATGCCTGAGAAGCTATTATCATCCTTTTCCAAACTTAACCGGATCAGCTGGATTATAAATTTGAGGTCTGGTGTAATCATGGGACCTTGAGCTTTACCTTTACGCCACATTCTCCTCCAACCATGTAACCAACAGCCCCCAATCTTGTGCTTCTTAGAGAAGGAGGTATCAATTTTCAAAGTATATATCACTGAATTTAGCCACTCAGCAATAATGGGAGCATCTTTGATACCCACTTCCTACAAATCTCCCTCCTTGCCAACAGGATCAAATAGAACTCCAGCTTGCAAGTCCTTTTATTCAATGTCACAGGTTCTTCCACTTTCCCAAAAATTATCAATCCAAGGTGTACCTTAATTTCTACCTGGAGCATTTGACGATGTTCCTGCTTACATCCTCCCAGAACTGTTGAATCTCTTGGTAATCCATGAAAAGATGGATGCCATTGGTCTTTTCCAGGCCACACTTCATGCAGTATACTGGGGTCCTTTTCCCTAGTTTCAAAAGCTTATTTGGGGCCCAAAAAGCTCTATAAAGGGAAAATAGATGATTCCTTCTCAAGTATGCAGGTTTTACCTTAGAGTAAAGTGAGTGCATAGATCTTAAATCTGTAACTGTGGCAAGCTTCTTTCCCACAGATCTCTGGAAGTGTTAAGTCCCCGTGCATACTATCCAGGATTGTCCAATACCAACATGAAACTTTTCTCTTTCTTTTTTTCCTTTCGGTAGCTGCTCTTCAAGCTTGTTCGAGTTACCATTCTCGGCCCTCTGGTCACGGTCCCAACTTTTTAGCTGCTGAAGCTTGAAAGCTGTAATTTTACCCTGGGTTACCCTTTGTATATCCTCAATCAGAATTAGCTCCCCATTCTGCAATAACTGCCCCTAAAATTGTATCTTTGCCTCTCTGATGGGGATTGACAGTCTATCAGGCATATATTCAGCTGTACCGGAGGACTCCCAGATGGGTGTATATCTGCTATAGTATGCAAGCTTTGTTGCCCTTTGTATCTGTGCCCAAAGATGGTCCATTGCTTGCAGAACTTTTGCCTTACTTTTTGGTAGAATTTTGTATTTTTAAACTGGTGCTGGGACAGAATATCGAGTTGGAAATGTCAACTTACACAAATATCAAGTTGGAAATATCGTGATTCAGAAATATCGACAGCAAGAATATCGTGGTCAAGAATATCGAATTTAAGGTAAGAAATATCGTTTTAAAAAATATAGAAGTCATTAATATTGTTTGCAAAAATATAGATGTTTAAAATATTGATTTTTTAATTAGTGTTATGTATTTTAGTTTATATTTTAAATGTATGTGATGTATGCTTTTTTGTATAAGTATTGTTTATGTTTTTAACCCCTTCGGTGCGTCGGACGGCCAGGGGTCGTCCGACGCACCAGTGCTCATGTTCGTCAGACGGCCCCCCGCCGTCCGATCACATGGCACAGGGAATCCCTCTGGTACGGGCACCAGAAGGATTCCCTTTCATCCCCAACAGCCTCTGGAGCTGGGGAAGAGCTTCTCCAGCTCCCGAGGCTGTAGCTTTGGTTTCCCTGAAATGACGATCAGGGTGCACGTCGCGCTGACGTCATTTCAGTGAAACCGAAACTGAAATGAGCCGCAGCCATCTAAGGAAACCTACCAAACCCACACATTTCTTAAAGCTAGAAACCCTGGGGAGTCCAGTGAGGTATGGCTTGCATGGATCCCCCAACGTTTTCTTACCCAGAATCCCCTGCAAACCTCAAATTTAGCTGAAAAAAAATCACTTTTTCCACACAATTTTGTGTGGGATTACCGTGCCGGCACAAATGTCCTACCACCTAGCGTTTCCCTTGGTCTCCCGAGTAAAGCGATACCTCACTTGTGTGGCTGTCCAATGCAGAATTGGTTAAAAACCTATTTTAAAAAAAATTTAGGGGGAGATTTACTAAGATTTTGCACCGTGTGTGCATCATAAAAGTGAGGCAAAACGGCGCAAAATCTTTTTTCCTAATCAGCTTTCCAGCGCTAAACTTGTTTAGCGCTGGAAATAACGTAAAAGTAATGCGAAGCAGCGCATTGCGCTGCTTCGCATTACTTTGCGCCGTGGGGGCATGCCAAGGGTGGTGCATGGGTGTTCCCATGCAACCACCCAAAGTTTCTCATGCTAAACCCAATTTACTGAAAACAGTAGATTGAGTTTAGCGTGAGAAAACTGTGCCCTTTGCAATTAGGCGCAAGGAAGGAGAAATGCTTTCATTTCTCCTTCCTTTTCCGACTTTGCATGCGTGCTGCACTATGTAGCACGCATGCAACGTGGGAATAGCTTTCCCTTGTGCCTCGCATAGTATTTTGTACAGGAAGGATACCCTTCCTGTACAAAACCTATGCTACACTCATGCACACACCTTAGCGCTGCGGCGCTAAGGTGTGTGCATGGCGCACGGCTGCTGAAATCAGCGCCGGCACATGGGGAAGGGGAGGAGAGGGCCATATCTTTGAAGATATGGTGTTCCCCTGCTCCCTCCCTGTCGCGCAACGCAGCGCAGCCTCGGGGGGGGCTGCGCTGAGTTGCGCGACTTTTTTGTAAATCTCCCCCTTAGCGTTTAGAATTCACTGTGCTATACCCTTAATCCCTATGTTTTTGGCTCTTCACAGTCACAGGCCCTTGCCCCACCCACACAAGTGAGGTATCATTTTACTCGGAAGATTGAGGGGAACGCTGTGCGGTAGAACATTTGTGCTGGCACGGTGATCCCACACAAAAATATGTGAAAAATTTGTTTTTTTCAGCTAAATTTATTTGAGGTTTGCAGGGGATTCTGGGTAGGAAAACGTTGGGGGATCCATGCAAGCTATACCTCGCTGGACTCCTCGGGTGTCTAGTTTTCAGAAATATGTGGATTTAGTAGATTTCCCTAGATGGCCGCCGAGCCCAGGGCCAAAAATCCAGGTGCCCCCCCTTGCAAAACCAGGTAGTTTTGTGATAGGTAATTTTGAAATCTCCACAATACGTTTTGGTCCCTTGCCTGTCGCGGATACTTGACCCACCCACACAAGTGAGGTGCCATTTTTATCGGAAGACCTGAGGGAATGCTGGGTGGTAGGAAATTTGTGTCAGCCCGGTGATGCTACAACTTTCCCACACAAAAATTTGAGAAAAATTAGATTATTTTGGCTAAGTTTGAGGTTTGCAGGGATTCTGGGTAGGAAAACGTTGGGGATCCACACAAGCGATACCTCCCTGGACTCCCCAGGGTGTCTAGTTTTCAGAAATGTGTGGGTTTGGTAGGTTTCCCTGGATGGCCGCCGAGCACAGGGCCAAAAACCCAGGTGACCCCCTTACAAAACCAAGGTAATTGTGATGTCTCCACAATAAGTTTTGGCTCCTTCCCTGCCGCAGGCACTTGGCCCACGAGTGAGATGCCATTTTTATCGGGAGATTTTGGAGAATGCGGGGTGCATGGAATTTTGTGGATCCACCCAGATTCCAGAACTTTCCATCACAGAAATGTGAGGAAAATCTGTTTTTTTTTACAAAGTTTGAGGTTTGCAAGGGTTTTTGGGTAACAGAACCTGGTGAGAGACACACAAGTCACCCCATACTGGATTCCCCTGGGTGTCTAGTTTTCAAAAAGGTATAGTTTTGCTAGGTTTCCCTAGCTGCCGGCAGAGCTAGCGTTCAAAACCTACAGCTAGGCACTTTGAAAAAAAAGGATCAGTTTTCACTGAAAAAATGTAGTGTGTCCACGTTGCGTTTTGGCCCGTTTCCTGTCGCGGGCACTAGACCTACCCACACAAGTGAGGTAACATTTTTATCGAAATACTTTGGGGAATGCGGGGTGGGTGGAATTTTGTGGATCCACGCAGATTCCAGAACGTTCCATCTCAGAAATTAGAAGAAAATGTGGTTTTTTTTTACAAAGTTTGAGGTTTGCAAGGGATTCTGGGTAACAGAACCTGGTGATAGCCACTCAAGTCACCCCATCCTAGATTTCTCTGGGTGTCTAGTTTTCAAAAATGTATAGGTTAGCTAGGTTTCCCTAGGTGCCGGCTGAGCTATGGTTCAAAATCCACAGCTAGGCACTTTGCAAAAAAAGGGTCTGTTTTCACTGTAAAAACATGGAGTGTCCACGTTGTGTTTTGGGACGTTTCCTGTCTCGGGCACTAGGCCTACCCACACAAGTGAGGTACCATTTTTATCAGGAGACTTAGGGGAATGCAGAATTGTAGAGCAACTGTTATTACCTATTGACGTTCTATGCATTTCTGCCTTCCAAATGTAAGACAATGTGTAAAAAAGAAGTCACTTTGAAAAATTCCTATAATTCATATGCTAGTATGAGTACCCACAACTTCGGAGATGTGCAAATAGCTACTGTTTCTAAAATATATATTTGGTACCGATTTCAGAAATACATAGGTGTCTTTCATACCGATTTTTTACTGTTTTTATTTTCCCAAATGATTTGCTATATACCCGGTACACGATAAAAAACCATTGCAAGACACTGCTCAGTTATTGGCTCTGGGTTCCCTGGGTTCTTGGTGAACCTACAAGTCCTCTATATCCCCTCAACCAGAAGGGTCAAGCGGATGTAACAGTATATTGCTTTCAAATATCTGTCATATTTTGAAGAAGTTATAGGTGAAAATGTTGGCACAAATGGCTGTTTTTTCCAACTCATTTTCAATTTTTCCTATTTTCAGCTGTTAGTTTCTATAAAAAAACCTTGAAGGATCTACACAAATGACCCCTTGCTGAATTCAGAATTTTGTCTACTTTTCTGAAATGTATAGCTTTCCAGGATCCATTATTGCTTTCTACCGTTTTCTACCATTAACTGGAAGGAGGTTGAAAACACAAAAAATAGGCTATGTCGCAGTAAAATGCCAAAACTGTGTAAAAATGTTTGGTTTTCTGACAAAAGTCTGTCAGTCCCTGATAGCTGGGAAAATGGTGAATTAAGCACCACAAACCCTTTGTTGATACTATTTGCAGGGAAAAACCAGACGCTTTCTACTGCAGCACGTTTTTCCCATTTTTCCAAAGAAAACAAAATTTAGCTGTATTTTGGCTAATTTCTGGGTCTGCTCCTGGGGAATCAACAAACACTGGGTACCTTTAAAATCCCCATGATGTTGGAAGAAAAGGACGCAAATTTGGCATGGATACCTTATGTGGTCAAAAGGTTACAGGGGCCTATGCGCAAACTAACCCAAATAGCCAAAAAAAGGCTTAGCACTGGGGGCGGCCTAGCAGTGAAAAGGTTAATATATGTGTTACATTTTTAGTAGTTATGAATTTTATTTTAATTAAATTTTGCATTTTTTAGTTCTGTAGAGGGTTGTGGGTTTATAGGGGAATAGGGTGGGAAGTAATTTAATTATAATAAAATTATGATTATTTTTTATTTATTTAATTTAGATTTTATAGCGTTAATTGTGGGAAGTAATTTATTTGTAATTAATTATTAATTGGTTGTTAATTAATATTAACTAATTGATTGATAATTAATTACGGTAATTGCGTCATTTTTTTTAGGTGCGGATTGTGAAGTTAATAGGGGTAAAGGGTCGGAAGTAATTTATTTTTGATTAATTAATAATTAGTTGTTAATTTATATTAAATAATTGATTGAAAATTAATTATGGAAATTGTGTTATTAGTTTTAGGTGCGGGTTGTGGGGTTTATAGGGGTAAAGGGTGGAAAGTAATCTATGTTTAATTAATTAATAATTTGTTGTTAATTTATATTAACTAATTAATTGAAAATTAATTATGGTAATTGTGTGATTTTGTTTAGGTGTGGGTTGTGGGGGTTGTGGGGTAAAGGGTGGGAAGTAATTTATTTTTAATTAATTAATAATTAGTTCTTAATTGATATTAATTAATTGATAGAAAGTTAATTACGGAATTTGTATAATTAATTTTAGGTGCGGGTTGTGGGGTTTATAGGGGTAAAGGGTGGGAAGTTATTTATGTTTAATTAATTAATTATTAGTTGTTAATTTATATTAACTAATTAAATGATAATTAATTAATGTAATTGTGTGTTTTTGTTTTTAGGTTTGGGTTGTGGGGTTTATGGGGTAAAGTGTGGGAAGTAATTTATGTTTAATTCATTAATAATTAGTTGTTAATTATTAATTAATTAATTGAAAATTAAATATGGAATTTGTGTAATTAATTTTAGGTGTGGGTTGTGGATTTTATAGGGGTAAAGGGTGGCAAGTAATTTTTGTTTAATTAATTTAAAAACAGTTGATCATTATTATTAATTAATTAATTTATATTTAATTAAGGTATTTGTTTATTTTTTGTGTGTGGGTTTCATTGTTATAGGGGTACAGTGTGGGAGTAAATTAATTTTACTTACTTTATAATTAGTTGTTAAATACTATTACTTTCTTGATTGAAAATAAGTTTTAAATGTGTAATTAATTTTTTTACAGTTTATTTTTAGCTGTGGGGTCTGGGGTTTATAGGGGTAAAGTGTGGGAAGTTAAATAATTTTTATGAGTTTATTTGTTTTTTAATTAATATTTCTTTAATTGGTAATTAATTATGTTAGTTGAGTAAGTACATTTTTTTATTTAGATGTGGGTTGTAAATTGTGTGGTGTTATAGGGTAGGAAATAAAAAAAGTAACTTTATGTAATAATGAATGTTTTTTTCTTAATAATTTTTAATTAAAAATATTTATTTGTTTGGAAATTATTTTTTATTTTATTAAATATATTTGTAGGTTTTAGTTATATGTATTTAACATTATATGTTTTTTATTTTATTATTAAATATATTTGTATTTGAATTTTTCACATATTTATATATATTTTTAATTTATTTAGTTTTTTAAATCTGTTTATTGTTGTTAAAATTTGGTTTGTTTTTAATTTAGCACTGACTAGAGTGAGAATATTAATGATTACTCCTCTGCAATCCAACACTTTGCCTACTGTTGCACTCACTGGAGTGGGAATAGTAATTTTTACCCCTCCGCTAACCAACACTTTCCCTACTGTTGCACTCACTGGAGTGGGAATAGTAATTTTTACCCCTCCGCTATCCAACACTTTCCCTACTGTTGCACTCACTGGAGTGGGAATAGTAATTTTTACCCCTCCGCTGTCCAACACTTTCCCTACTGTTACACTCACTGGAATGGGAATAGTAATTTTTACCCCTCCGCTATCCAACACTTTCCCTACTGTTGCACTCACTGGAGTTGGAATAGTAATTTTTACCCCTCTGCTATCCACCACTTTCCCTACTGTTACACTGACTGAAGTGGGAATAGTAATTTCTACTCCTCCGCTATCCAACACTTTCCCTACTGTTGCACTCACTGGAGCGGAAATAGCATTTTTTACCCCTCCACTATCCAATACTTTCACTACTGTTGCACTCACTGTAGCGGAAATAGTAATTTTTACCCCTCCGCTATCCAACACTTTCCCTACTGTTGCACTCACTGGAGCGGGAATAGTAATTTTTACCCCTCCGCTATCCTACACTTTCCCTACTGCTGCACTCACTGGAGCGGGAATAGTAATTTTTACCCCTTCGCTATCCAACACTTTCCCTACTGTTGACCTCACTGGAGTGGGAAATTTAAGTTTGAAGATTTTTAAATAGTTTAATGTTTTAATTTATAGTAGAATGTTTTTTTAAATGAGATTTTATGTTATTGGTACACATATATATATTATCTACTGGCGGTCGCCAGTAGATAGTTATAGTTAGGACCTATTTTCTATAGGAAATCCACAACATTCTATTTGAAATAACGTTGGCGTCGGTTGACGAATCTTCGCGAAATTTTCCAACTTGTTGGGGCGCTCTGGTCCGCTCCTATCCTGAAAGTCTCGGGGTGATTCGTCAAGCGGGGGCCGAGAAAAAAGGGGGGTCCCAAAAAGTGTTTTCCCCATTCATTTTTCCATAGGAACCGTTCATCGCGGCTACAGCCCGAACTGCTGAACGGAATTACACCAAATTTGGCAAAGAGGTAGCCCTTGGTTCAGACTCGTGCCTTTTGCTTAAATGGTGTAAATCCGTTCAGTAGTTCCTGAGAAAATCACAAGTAAAATCACATATATATCTATGGCCGAGTAGGGTCCGCGTACCCTCCCGATCACGAGCTGCATGCTAATTGGCTGTCAAGTGGCTGTCAACACTCCAAATCAGGAAGTGTTGGCAGCCATTTTATGCCTCGGTAGAACCGAGGCACAGAAACAAGTGCGCAAAATGCACAAAGGGGGCAGGGTAGAAACACCCTGACCCCTAGGTCTGCTCAGGGGTCCCACAAAGACCCCTGGGCAGAAAAAGCATTTTTTTTAAAAAATCGTCTGGATGCGCTTAGGGTGCATGGATCCCGCCGAGAAAAAAAGAAACAAGTGCGCAAACGCACAAAGGTGGCAGGGTAGAAACACCCTGACCCCTAGGTCTGCTCAGGGGTCCCACAAGGACCCCCTGGGCAGGAAAAGCATTTTTTTTTTTAAATCGGGGATGCGCTTAGGGTGCGCGGATCCCGCCGAGAAAAAAAAAGAAAAAGTGCGCAAAACGCACAAAGGGGGCAGGGTAGAAACACTCTGACCCCCTAGGTCTGCTCAGGGGGTCCCACAAGGACCCCCCTGGGCAGAAAAAAGCATTTATTTATTTTTTAATCGGCGGGATGCGCTTAGGGTGCGCGGATCCCGCTGTAAAAAAACATTTTGCCCCCGGGTGGGCCAAGTCCCGGGGGCATGCGGGGGGTGGGTTTATAGTTTATGGGGGGGCCTCTAAGGCCCCCCAAGCCCTGGGGACCGCCACCCCCTGGGGCTTTAAATAAAAAATGGTGCGGGAGGTCTATCCGCCCTCCCGCAGCCCCGGGGACCGCCACCCTCGGGGCTTCTCTTTTTAAATTTTAATAACCTGTGTGGGGGTGCTCCAGCCCCCCCACATGCCACGGGGACTGCCACCTCCCCGGGGCACTTAGAAAAGAAATTTGGGGGTCCGTTTCAGACCACCGAAGCCCCTGGGACCACCACCTCCCCGGGGCTGTGCAATTGAAGGGAGGGGGGCCGCGAGGCCCCCCTCCTGGAGCCTGTGATGGCCCTGGGGACCGTCACCCCCCAGGGCCAGCTCCTGCAGTGTCCCGGGGTGCCTACCCCCGGGACACTGCTGTTTGCAATCACAGGAATGAAGCAAAGCAGAATTGCTTTTCCATAAGGGGAGCTGCATGTCAGCAGCTCCCCTTATGGAAAAGCAATGCCGGCTCCCGCAGGACGCGGAGAGCCGGCGGGACCGTGCGGGGATTGGGACCCCCCACGGTGCCCAACGAGTGGCCAGGCCCCGGGGGATGGGGTCCCCGGGGCCATTAGTGGCCCAGGAGAGGGCCACGCAGCCCCCTCCCCAAAAATAAATACAATAAAAAAAAGGGCAAGGCCAGCCCCGGGGGATGGGGTCCCCGGGGCCTTAAATGGCCTGAGGAGGGGGCCACGCAGCCCCCTCCAAAGATTTTAATTTTTAAAAAAGAGGGCATGCCCCGGGGATGGGGTCCCCGGGCCCAATAGAGGCCCAGGGAAGGGAGGCCACGCGGCCCCCTTCCCGTTTTTTTTTATTTAAAAGAAAAAGAAAATCCTCAGGCCCGGGGGGATGGGGTCCCCGGGGCCAAAAGTGGCCAAGGGAAGGGGAGCCACGCAGACCCCTCCCATACAAAGAAAAAAAAAGACCGGCATCGTGCCGGAGGCCCCGCCCTCCCTGCAGCTGTCTGCAAACGCGCCCCCTGGCGCGTTTAAGAAGGGAAGTAATTCCCCTTGAATACTGGGGGTCCCTGGGGCCAACTAGCCCATCAGGAATCTCCAGTATGCGCCAGGGGCTGCGTTGCAGAGAGGTGTACAGAGGCCACGCCCCTTTTACACCTCTCTGCAACGCAGCTCTGTGGCACTTTTTGGAGGTACATGGTGGGCTAGTTGGACTCCAGGGACCCTCAGGATTCAAGGGGACTTAATCCCCCAACTTAAAACGCGCCACGGGCGCGTTTGCACAGTGGTGAAGGGAGGGGCGGGGCTTCAGGTGACATGTGTGCAAACAGGCCCCGTGGCGCGTTTTAAGATGGGGAATTAAATCCCCTTCAATCCTGAGGGTCCTGAGGCCAACTAGCCCACCAGGTACCTCCAGTAAGCGCCACGGAGCTGCGTTGCAGAGTGTTGTAAAAGGGGCGTGGCCTCTGAACACCTCTCTGCAACGCAGCTCTCTGGCGCATACTGGAGGTATCTGGTGGGCTAGTTGGCCCCTAGGGACCCTCGGGATTGAGGAGGAATTAATTCTCCAACTTAAAATGCTCCACAGGGCGTGTTTGCAGACATGTCACCTCAGGCCCCACCCCCTTCCTTCACCATTGTGCAAATATTCCTCTAAAATCAGCCGAACTACGAATTCCAATTTACTCACCTGTTATCAGGAGAGACCTCAGTGCTGCATCTTTGAGCCCAGTACTGATCCTGAAAAGTAATTTTAAACGTACTTACCAGTAACTTGAATTTCCTTCCATAGGCTAACATTGACTGGTTTCACTTGGAAATTCTTCTAAGTGTGGAGTTTTGGAACTTTATAATATTCCTCTAAAATCAGCCGAACTACGAATTCCGATTTACTCACCTGTTATCAGGAGAGACCTCAGTGCTGCATCTTTGAGCCCAGTACTGATCCTGAAAAGTAATTCTAACCGTACTTACCAGTAACTTGAATTTCCTTCCATAGGCTAACATTGACTGGTTTCACTTGGAAATTCTTCTAAGTGTGGAGTTTTGGAACTTTATAATATTCCTCTAAAATCAGCCGAACTACTGAATTCCGATTTACTCACCTGTTATCAGGAGAGAACCCAGTGCTGCATCTTTTAGCCCAGCACTGACCCTGAAAAGAAATGCTAACCGTACTTACCAGTAACTTGTATTTCCTTCCATAGGAATCCACTGTCTGGTTTTCAGCAGAAAAGTTTCAAAGTGTCGATTTTCACAAACTACAAATATTCCTTAAAAATCGCCTGTATGACTTAACCGAGTGACAAGAAAACAGTAAAAACAATCGCGCAAAACGCACAAAGGGGGCAGGGTAGAAACACCCTGACCCCCTAGGCCTGATTTTAAAAATCGGCAAAAAACGCGCTGGGTGCGAGGATCCTGCCGATAAAAAAACAGCAGCGCGGACTCCGCGCTTCGTGAGTCACTGGCCCCGGGTGGGCCAAGTCCCGAGGGCATGCGGGGTTTAATTTAATAACATGGGGGCCTCTAAGGCCCCAAAGCCCCGGGGACCGCCACCCCCAGGGCTATAAAAAATAATGGTGGAGGGGGACACACGGCCCCCCGCAGCCCCGGGACCGCCACCCCCGGGGCTTCTTTTTATTTTTAAATTACCTGTGTGGGGGGCTCGAGCCCCCACACGCCCGGGACCGCCACCTCCCGGGGCCCTAAATAATAAAATGTGGCTGTCCGTTTAGGACCCCCTAGCCCCGGGGACCACCACCTCCCCGGGGCTGTGCACAGGATGGGAGGGGGGCCACGCGGCCTCCCTCCTGGAGCCTGTGGTGGCCCTGGGGACCGCCACCCCCCAGGGCCGGCTCCTGCAGTGTCCCGGGGTGCCCACCCCAGGGACACTGCTGTTTGCAATCACAGGACGGGAGCCTCGCGGCTCCTGTCCTGTGATTGCAAACTTGCTTTCCTTCATTGAAGCGAGAGCAGGGAAAAAAACAAAGGCCGGCCCCGGGGGATGGGGTCCCCGGGGCCTAAGGAGGCCTGAGGAGGGGGGCAACGCAGCCCCCGCCATGAAAATTTAAAAAAAAAAAGTGGCAATGACCCGGGGGATGGGGTCCCCGGGCCAAAATTGGCCACGGGAGGGGGCCCACGCGGTCCCCTTCCCGTTGCTTTTTAAAAAAATAAATAAATGGGGGTCAGGCCCTGGGGGATGGGGTCCCCAGGGCCCAAAATAATTAAAAAGAAAGGCGCCAACACAGCCCCGTTTAAAAAAAAAAAAAAAATTACATCCGGCATCGCGCCGGAGGCCACGCCCCTCCTTGGCAGCACTCTGCAAATGCGCCCCCTGGTGCGTTTGCAAAGGGGGAACGAATTCCCCTTGAATACTGGGGGTCCCTGGGGGCCAACTAGCCCACCAGGAACCTCCAGTATGCGCCATAGGGCTGGGTTGCAGAGAGGTGGTCCAGGCCACGCCCCTTTTTACACCTCTCTGCAACGCAGCTCTGTGGCGCTTACTGGAGGTACCTGGTGGGATAGTTGGACCCCAGGGACCCTCAGGATTCAAGGGACTTAATCCCCAACTTAAAAGCGCGCCACGGGGCGCGTTTGCACAGTGGTGAAGGGAGGGGGCGGGGCTAAAGTGACATGTGTGCAAACAGGCTCCGTGGCGCGTTTTAAGATGGGGAATTAAATCCCCTTCAATCCTGAGGGTCCCTGGGGCCAACTAGCCCACCAGGTACGTCCAGAAAGCACCACAGAGCTGCGTTGCAGAGAGGTGTAAAAGGAGCGTGGCCTCTGAACACCTCTCTGCAACGCAGCACCCTGGCGCATACTGGAGGTACAGGGTGGGCTAGTTGGACTCCAGGAACCCTCATGATTCAAGGGGACTTAATACCCCAACTTAAAACGCACCACGGGGCGCGTTTGCACAGTGGTGAAGGGAGGGGGTGGGGCTTCAGGTGACATGTGTGCAAACAGGCCCTGTGGCGCGTTTTAAGATGGGGAATTAAATCCCCTTTAATCCTGAGGGTCCCTGGGGGCCAACTAGCCCACCAGGTACGTCCATAAAGCGCCACAGAGCTGCGTTGCAGAGAGGTGCAAAAAGGGGCGTGGCCTCTGAACACCTCTCTGCAACGCAGCTCTCTGGCGCATACTGGAGGTATCTGGTGGGCTAGTTGGCCCCTAGGGACCCTCGGGATTGAGGAGGAATTAATTCTTCAACTTAAAACGCGCCACAGGGCGTGTTTGCAGACATGTCACCTCAGGCCCCACCCCCTTCCTTCACCATTGTGAAAATATTCCTCTAAAATCAGCCGAACTACGAATTCCGATATACTCACCTGTTATCATGAGAGACCTCAGTGCTGCATCTTTGAGCCCAGTACTGATCCTGAAAAGTAATTCTAACCGTACTTACCAGTAACTTGAATTTCCTTCCATAGGCTAACATTGACTGGTTTCACTTGGAAATTCTTCTAAGTGTGGAGTTTTGGAACTGTATAATATTCCTCTAAAATCAGCCGAACTACGAATTCCGATTTACTCACCTGTTATCAGGAGAGAACCCAGTGCTGCATCTTTTAGCCCAGCATTGACCCTGAAAAGTAATTCTAACCGTACTTACCAGTAACTTGTATTTCCTTCCATAGGAATCCATTGTCTGGTTTTCAGCAGAAAAGTTTCAAAGTGTCGATTTTCACAAACTACAAATATTCCTTAAAAATCACCTGTATGACTTAAACGCATTCTTTCAACTGTTTACAGGAGATGCACGAGTGCTGGATCCAGGATCCACCACTGAGTAAGAAAAAGTAACGATAACACTACATACCTGGTAAGTGAATTTCCTCCCATAGGATAACATTGGTGATTCTATGTGAAAAAGTTTCTGTCAACTTTTAAAATACAATAATATTCCTGAAAAATCACTACTGTAACCAAAACGCTTTTACTCAACTGTTTACAGGAGATGTCCCAGGACTGAATCTAGGATCCAGTCCTGTCGTTAGAAAAGTAATCCATAAAGTAACTAATTGCATTTAACTAGAAATTCACATTGAGCTCAATGTTGCATTGTGTTTGAAATTGTGTTGCCCATTGCAACAACTGTAACTACTGTACTTAAAAGTCTATTGTCTATTTGCAAAGTATTTAAACTAAAGTAATTCATTCTGAGAAAGTATATTTTGTAATGTAATTACAATGTAATTTAAAAAATAAAATATCTAAAAATAAATAGTTTAAAAAAATGTAGTAAATCAGTATCAAAAAAATAAATATAACAATTAATACATTTAAAAATTGTCATTTACAAAACCTTTGAAATTCACTGAAAAAACATAGGTTTCAGACATGTTATAGTTAGGAATTAGCATTTAAAAAACCTTACAAATTCACTGAAAAAACCATAGGTTTTAGGGACAGTTATAGTTAGTTGGACATTGCACTCGTACAAAACCCGTGAAATTCCCCGTTATAGTTAGTTCAGCTAACTATAACTTGCGCCCCGCAATGCACTGCTGATGACGTCACATATTACATCACTCATGACATGGTCAGTTACATCACTGATGACATCACTGATGACATCTCAAATGACATCACTGATGACATCACTGATGACATCATCCACGTGATAATCTGATGCACCTCCTCACACCCTAATATAACCTTTGATACACCCACTCTAAATTACAGACTGCCATTCGCAAAACCATAGACACTCCAACACCAATAACTACATACCCACTCACTGATTCTTAGGTCTACACACACATCCACTCACTCACCCGTACAGTCACTCATACTTACGGTCACTCAGTACAGGACTATCATATGCACTCATACTCCTATATAGACACTCAAACACCGCCACTCATCCATAGAGGTACTCACACACCTAGTCAGTCATGCAAATAATTAAACACACTGCCATTTACTCACCTATACAGTTATACACACACCAGCTCACTTACTCATACAAATACTAGCACATTCTTACGCTCTTATACAATCACTGATACAAGCACACACTCATCCATACAGCCACTCTCACAATCACACACTCTCACTTATAGCTATTTATATACTCCAACACACATATATACTGCCTTTCACATATGTAGTTACTCACACATGTACAACTGGGACATACATTCACTCACTAACACACCCATACACACACTCACCCACCCAGCCGTGAGGCTCCCGTCCTGCCATTGCAAACAGCAGTGTCCCGGGGGTGGGCACCCCGGGACACTGCATGAGCCGGCCCTGGGGGGGTGGCGGTCCCCAGGGCCACCACAGGCTCCAGGAGGGGGCCGCGTGGCCCCCTCCCATGTCTTTAAAGCCCCGGGAGGTGGTGGTCCTCGAGGCTTCGGGGGTCCGAAACAGACCCCCACATTTATTTTGTTAGTGCCCCGGGGAGGTGGCGGTCCCCGGGGCATGTGGGGGGGCTTGAGCCCCCCCACACAGGTACTATTCATTTTTAAAAAAGAAGCCCCGCGGGGTGGTGGTCCCCGGGGCTGCGGGAGGGCCGCGAGCCCTCCCGCACCATTTATTTTTAAAGCCCCGGGGGGTGGCGGTCCCCGGGGCTTGGGGGGGCCTTAGAGGCCCCCCACATATGATAAATAACCCCCCCGCATTCCCCCGGGACTATGCCCACCCGGGGGCCAATTAACAACAAAGCGCTGGAGACCGCGCTTCGCTTTTTTTTTTCGGCGGGATCCGCGCACCCTAAGCGCATCCCGCCGATTTTTTTTTTAAATGCTTTATTCTGCCCAGGGGGTCCTTGTGGGACCCCCTGAGCAGATCTAGGGGGTCAGGGTGTTTCTACCCTGCCCCCTTTGTGCGTTTTGCACACTTGTTTCTTTTTTTTCTCGGCGGGATCCGCGCACCCTAAGCGCATCTTGCTGATTTTAACAAAAAAATGCTTTTTCTGCCCAGGGGTCCTTGTGGGACCCCTGAGCAGACCTAGGGGTCAGGGTGTTTCTACCCTGCCCCTTTTGCGCTTTGCGCACTTGTTTCTGTCCCTCGGTTCTACCGAGGGACAAAATGGCTGCCAACACTTCCTGATTTGGAGTGTTGACAGCCAATTAGCATGCAGCTCATGATCGGGAGGGTACGCGGACCCTACTCGGCCATAGATATATATGTGACTTTACTTTTGATTTTCTCAGGAACTACTGAACGGATTTACACCATTTAAGCAAAAGGCACGACACTGAACCAAGGGCTACCTCTTTGCCAAATTTGGTGTAATTCCGTTCAGCAGTTCGGGCTGTAGCTGCGACTAAAAGTTCCTTTGGAAAAATGAATGGGGAAAACGCGTTTTGGGATCCCCCTTTTTTCTCGGCCCCCGCTTGACAAATCACCCCGAGACTTTCAGGATAGGAGCGGACCGGAGCGCCCCAACAAGTTGGAAACTTTCGCGAAGATTCGTCAACCGGTGCCAACGTTATTTCAAATAGAATGTTGCGGATTTCCTATGGAAAATAGGTCCTAACTATAACTATCTACTGGCGACCGCCAGTAGATAATATATATATATATATATATATATATATATATATATATATATATATATATATATATATATATAGAGCTTTAACAGCCACAAAGGAATACCATGCACTCTCAGGGCTTTTTCAAGATCGCTATTTAATCACTTTCACCAAAAAAATTACTGACAAACTCGTTTTGCGTCACTCTGCTTTGTCAATGTCAGTTTGTCAAGGTTCTCATTTCACCTTTTAACAAAACATCATCCAATTGGGCCCTCAAGGTAGCATAACAATAGAAAATGGACTGTGGCTGGAAAAAAGGAATATTCACTGTGAATCTCTCGCCCATTATTCACTGTGTAAACTCACACACAATTCTTGTAGAGTTCCAATCAAATATGATCCATTATTTACATATTTACAAATATAATGACATTTTTGTTTAACATTTCATTAGATTCTAAATGAATTAAGAACTTTAGCAGCCGCGTTAATCAAGAATTCCCCATTAATTAGAAATGTACAGATTCCTTATAGTCCGATTATTATGCCCTCCAATGGGCTTAGGAGTCATACGGTCTCAGTATAATCCATCTCCTATGCCCAAATCCTAATAACAATTCATTTATTAGGGTATCTAGCCCTCAATGGGCAACATCCTCATTTAAAGTGTTCCAGAATTCTCATTTCATTATGTTGTACCCTCGATTGATCCCTTCGGTTCCTATTTTTCTATTCTGTTGTTTGTCATTGATTCTGTTTCTGTACTCGACTCACTACTCAGTCCCCCAGGTGTGTCCACAATTCTTCTTCACTATTCAAACCCCTAGGGGTTCGGGTTCTTAATTCTACTATGTACCTGGATTCTAATCATCTCAATTCTTTGACTCTGTCTCCACCTCTTTCCCCGCTTAATAATTGATCAATGCAGAAGTAGCTCATTAAGTCACCTCTGCTATTATGTGTTTCTGCGAAGTGTCGTGCAACTGGATATGTGGTGTCCTGGTTTACGATTGCCCCATAATGCTTCTAAATTCATTTTTTGGCTGGATGGACCGTACTCCCCACATATTTCCTATCACATGGGCACTGTAACACATACACTACAGAATTTGAATTGCAGTTCAGAAGCTTGGTAATTCTTCTCGGCCTTTTCTCCCACGGTACCTCATACTCCTTCACTGACATGTGACCAAGGCTGCTGGGCAGCCGAAATGTGTTAACAGTTTCCTGCATTTATTTGTTGTGGATTTTGCTGCAGACTGAGAGCGCGCTTACTGAACTTTGTGGAATTTTTTTCACAGCCGGTATGCTCTGCCGGCATGCTTGCCATTTTCCATGGGTCCGTGGGTTCCAGAAGGAGCAACGAGTAGTGTATGTATATATATATTCACTGAAAAAACCATAGGTTTTAGGGACAGTTATAGTTAGTTGGACATTGCACTCGTACAAAACCCGTGAAATTCCCCCGTTATAGTTAGTCCAGCTAACTATAACTCGCGCCTCGCAATGCACTGCTGATGACGTCACATATTACATCACTCATGACATGGTCAGTGACATCACTGATGACATCACTGATGACATCTCAAATGACATCACTGATGACATCACTGATGACATCATCCAGTGACTGTGTGTTTCTGTAAAGTTTAAATATTTTTAATATATATAGGAAAAGACGTATTGAAGAATGAGTGGGTGTGTAAGTGTGTGTATGGATGATTTAGTAGGTGCGTGACTGACTGTATAAGTGAGTGATTTAACGTATCTTACTGAATGCATGGGTTAGTGACTAAACTGGGTGAATGTCTGTATCCGTCTGTCTGTTGCTGTGTAAGTGGCTGCATGTGTTTGTGAATAGCTACATGAGTGTCTATTTGAGTTATTGAATGCTTGTGTGAGTATCTGTACGGGTGCCTGAGTGTTTGTGTGAGAGGGGTGTGTGCGACTCTGTGCATAGATGTGTGAGTGGGTGATTCACTGGGTGGATGGTTTCAAGAGTGCATCTGTGATAGACTGTATGGGTGGGTAAGTGTGTGTAAGAGTGTGTTAGTGAGTGAATGTATGTCCCAGTGGTACATGTGTGAGTAACTACATATGTGAAAGGCAGTATATATGTGTGTTGGAGTATATAAATAGCTATAGCTGAGAGTGACTGATTGTGATAGTGGCTGTATGGATGAGTGTGTGCTTGTATCAGTGATTGTATAAGAGCGTAAGAATGTGCTAGTATTTGTATGAGTAAGTGAGCTTGTGTGTGTATAACTGTGTAGGTGAGTAAATGGTAGTGTGTTTAATTATTTGCATGACTGACTAGGTGTGTGAGTACCTCTATGGATGAGTGGCGGTGTTTGAGTGTCTATATAGGAGTATGAGTGCATATGATAGTCCTGTACTGAGTGACCGTAATTATGAGTGACTGTACGGGTGAGTGAGTGGATGTGTGCGTAGACCTAAGAATCAGTGTGTGGGTGTGTAGTTATTGGTGTTGGAGTGTCTATGGTTTTGCGAATGGCAGTCTGTAATTTAGAGTGGGTGTATCAAAGGTTATATTAGGGTGTGAGAAGATGCATGAAATTATCACACGGATGATGTCATTAGTGATGTCATCAGTGATGTCATTTGAGATGTCATCAGTGATGTCATCAGTGATGTCACTGACCATGTCATGAGTGATGTAATATGTGACGTCATCAGCAGTGCATTGCGGGCGCGAGTTATAGTTAGCTGGACTAACTATAACGGGGGAATTTCACAGGTTTTGTACGAGTGCAATGTCCAACTAACTATAACTGTCCCTAAAACCTATGGTTTTTTCAGTGAATTTCAAAGGTTTTTTAAATGCTAATTTGTAACTATAACGTCCCTGAAACCTATGGTTTTTTCAGTGAATTTCAAAGGTTTTTTAAATGCTAATTTGTAACTATAACATGTCTGAAACCTACGGTTTTTCAGTGAATTTCAAAGGTTTTGTAAATGACAATTTTTAAATGTATTAATTGTTATATACATTTTTTAATACTGATTTACTACATTTTTAGAAACAATTTTTTATAACATATTTTATTTTTTAAATTACATTGTAATTACATTATACATTACATTACAAAAAATACTTTCTCAGAATGAATTACTTTAGTTTAAATACTTTGCACATAGGCAATAGACTTTTAAGTACAGTAGTTACAGTTGTTGCAATGGGCAACACATTTTCAAACACAATGCAACATTCAGCTCAATATGAATTTCTAGTTAAATGCAATTAGTTACTTTATGGATTACTTTTCTAACCACAGGACTGGATCCTAGATTCAGTCCTGGCACATCTCCTGTAAACAGTTGAGTAAAAGCGTTTTGGTTACAGTCGTGATTTTTAAGGAATATTATTGTATTTTAAAAGTTGACACTTAGAAACTTTTTCTCATAGAATGACCAATGTTATTCTATGGAAGGAAATTCACTTAGCAGGTAAGTAGTGTTATCGTTACTTTTTGTTACTCAGTGTTGGATCCTGGATCCAGCACTGGTGCATCTCCTGTAAACAGTTGAAAGAATGCGTTTAAGTCATACAGGCGATTTTTAAGGAATATTTGTAGTTTGTGAAAATCGACACTTTGAAACTTTTCTGCTGAAAACCAGACAATGGATTCCTATGGAAGAAAATATAAGTTACTGGTAAGTACGGTTAAAATTACTTTTCAGGGTCAGTGCTGGGCTAAAAGATGCAGCACTGGGTTCTCTCCTGATAACAGGTGAGTAAATTTGAATTCGTACTTTGGTTGATTTTAGAGGAATATTATAAAGTTCCAAAACTCCACACTTAGAAGAATTTCCAAGTGAAACCAGTCAATGTTAGCCTATGAAGGAAATTCAAGTTACCGGTAAGTACGGTTAAAATTACTTTTCAGGACCAGTACTGGGCTGAAAGATGCAGCACTGAGGTCTCTCCTGATAACAGGTGAGTAAATCGGAATTCGTATTTCGGATGATTTTAGAGGAATATTTTAAAGTTCCAAAACTCCACACTTAGAAGAATTTACAAGTGAAACCAGTCAATGTTAGCCTATGGAAGGAAATTCAAGTTACTGGTAAGTACGGTTAAAATTACTTTTCAGGACCAGTACTGGGCTAAAAGATACAGCACTGAGGTCTCTCCTTATAACAGGTGAGTAAATCGGAATTCGTATTTCGGCTGATTTTAGAGGAATATTTGTATGTTTCAAAAATCAACACTTAGAAACTTTTTCAGCAAAAAGCAGGCAATGATATCCTATGGAAGGAAATTCAAGTTACTGGTAAGTACGGTTAAAATTACTTTTCAGGACCAGTACTGGGCTGAAAGATGCAGCACTGAGGTCTCTCCTTATAACAGGTGAGTAAATCGGAATTCGTATTTCGGATGATTTTAGAAGAATATTTGCACAATGGTGAAGGGAGGGGCGGGGCCTGTGGTGACATCTGTGCAAACGCGCCCCGTGGCGCGTTTTAAGTTGGGGATTAAGTCCCCTTGAATCCTGAGGGTCCCTAGGGGCCAACTAGCCCACCAGGAACCTCCAATATGCGCCAGGGGGCTGCGTTGCAGAGACGTGTAGAGAGGCCACACCCCTTTTACACCTCTCTGCAACGCAGCTCTGTGGCGCTTTCTGGATGTACCTGTTGGGCTAGTTGGCCCCAGGGACCCTCAGGATTCAAGGGATGTAATTCCCATCTTAAAACGCGCCACGGGGCCTGTTTGCACACATGTCACCTGAAGCCCCGCCCCTCCCTTCACCACTGTGCAAACGCGCCCGTGGCGCGTTTTAAGTTGGGGGATTAAGTCCCCTTGAATCCTGAGGGTCCCCGGAGTCCAACTAGCCCACCATATACCTCCAAAAGCGCCACAGAGCTGCGTTGCAGAGAGGTGTAAAAGGGGCGTGGCCTCTGTACACCTCTCTGCAAGGCAGCCCCTGGCGCATACTGGAGGTTCCTGGTGGGCTAGTTGGCCCCAGGGACCACCAGTATTCAAGGGAATTCGTTCCCCCTCTGCAAACGCGCCAGGGGCGCGTTTGCAGAGTGGTGAAGGAAGGGGCGGGGCCTGCGGGCCCGATCGTTTTTTTTTGTTTCCCCTGAAGGGGGCTGTGTGGCCCCCTTCCTTTTTCTGTTTTTGGGCCCTGGGGACCCCATCCCCCAGGGCCTTACCCCTTTTTAAATTACAAAAAAAAAAAAAACGGGAAGGGGGCCGCGTGGCCCCCTTCCCTGGGCCTGTATTGGCCCCGGGGACCCCATCCCCCGGGGCATGGCCTCTATATTTATTATTTTGAGGGGGCAGCGTGGCCCCCTCCTCTGGCCATTTTAAGGCCCCGGGGACCCCATCCCCCGGGGCCGGCCTTTCCATTTTTTTTTATTATTATTTTTTTCATTTTTGGGCAGGGGGCCGCGTGGCCCCTCCCGAGCCACTACTTGCCCCGGGGACCCCATCCCCCGGGGCTGGCCCTCTCCGTTGGGGACTGTGGGGGTCCCCAATCCCCCACAGTCCCGCCGGCTCCCCACGTCCCTTGGGAGCCGGCATTGCTGTTCCACATGGGGAGCAGCTGACATGCTGCTCCCCATGTGGAAAAGCAATCGCTTTGGATATTGGAAGAGAGCAGGTTTCCTGCTCTCTCTTCCAATATCCAAAGCAGTTTGCTATGGCAGGACGGGAGCCGCGAGGCTCCGTCCCTGCCATAGCAAACTACAGTGTCCCGGGGGTAGGCACCCGGGACACTGCAGGAGCCGGCCCTGGGGGTGGTGGTCCCCAGGGCCATCAAGGGCTCCAGGAGGGGGCCGCGCGGCCCCCTCCCATTCAGTACACAGCCCCGGGAGGTGGTGGTCCCCGGGGCTCTGGAGGTCCGTAACGGACCCCCATATTAAAATGTTTAGTGCCCCGGGAGGTGGTGGTCCCGGGCGTGTGGGGGCTGGAGCCCCCACACAGGTTTAATAATGTATGTAAAAAAGCCCCGGGGAGGTGGTGGTCCCGGGGCTGCGGAGAGGCTCAGAGCCCTCCCGCACCATTTTTAAAAAGCCCGGGGGGTGGCGGTCCCCGGGGCTTAGGGAGCCCTTGAGGCCCCCACACGTTAAGTTATCCCCCCACCATGCCCCCGGGACTTGGGCCACCCGGGGCCAGTAACTATCGAGCGCGGGAGACCGCGCTCGATTTTCGGCAGGATTCGCGCACCCTGAGCGCATCCTGCCGATTTTTAAAAATTTTTTTTTTTTGCCCAGGGGTCCTTGTGGGACCCCTGAGCAAACCTAGGGAGTCAGGGTGTTTCTACCCTGCCCCCTTTGTGCGCTTTGCGCACTTGTTTCTGTCCCTCGGTTCTACCGAGGGACAAAATAGCTGCCAACATTTCCTGAATCGGAATGTTGACAGCCAGCTGACAGCCAATTAACATGCAGCTCGTGATCGGGAGGTACGCGGACCCTACTCGTCCATAGATATCACTAACTTTTTACTTTTCATTTTCTCAGCAACTACTGAACGGATTTACACCATTTAACAAAAAGGGTTCTTTCTGAACCAAGAACTACCTCTTTGCCAAATTTGGTGTAATTCCGTTCAGCAGTTCAGAGCTGTAGCCGTGTCTAAAGTTTCCTATGGGAAAATGCATGGGGAAAACGCGTTTTGGGACCCCCCTTTTTCTCGGCCCCCGCTTGACGTATCACCCTGAGACTTTCAGGGTAGGAGCGGACCGGAGCGCCCCACGAAGTTTGAAAATTTCGCGAAGATACGTCAACCGGCAAGAGAGTTATTTCAAATAGAATGTCACGGATTTCCTATGGATAATAGGTTGTAACTATAACTATCTACTGGCGACCGCCAGTAGATAATATATATATATATGTATATATATAATTCGATATTTTGTACAACTATATTTTTTACAGCGATATTTTTTTCAATATTTTTGTACTTACCTGTTTAAGTATAGGGAGTCGATATTTTTGCATTCTATATTTTTGCATCGATATTTTTTACTTCTATATTTGTAACATCGATATTTTGTCAGTGAACCCTCTAAACTTGTACAATAAGTGAGATTCTCCTCTCTAACATCTTTCAGCATATTTTGAATGGGCTCCCGCTTGCCACAGTTTCCTTAAGTAAGTGCTTACAGTTCTTCAGCTGAAAAGCCCAAGCATATACCTGAAAAACCAGCAGCGTGATTCCTCCCTTCTCCCATTTTCTTCCAAGCTTCTTCCACAAGATACACTGAACTTTTGCTGCCCAGATAAATGAGTTAATGATGCCTTGCAGCCTCCCTAATCATTCTTTTTTTAAATACACAGGGATGTAGTTAAAGAGGAAGGTACATTTTGGTAAGATCGTCCTTTTTAACAAATTGGCCCAGTGAAAGGTAGATGAGACCAGCTGGACAGAAGACAATGTACCTCCTACAACATGCTTTTAAAATTAGACTCCGCGATTTTATTGATATCCTGCATAATTCTAATTCCAAGGTATTTCATCTCTCTCTCTTAGGACCCGAATAGGCCTACTCCATATTCCAGAAAATTATCTCTGACTTTGGAGGAATTCACTGCATATCACAATACTTTTCCAAAGTCAAAAACCATTTGCACCACTACTGATAACAATGATTGTAAGTCTACTGTGTATATCACCAGATCACTCGCATATAAGGAGAACTTTTTCATCCATATGTCATATTTAAAAGGGGCCATCTTCTTCTCTCCCACCTTCCTTGCCAGTGGTTCAATATATAAGTTGAAAAGCAAGGGGGAGAGAGCACAATCCTGCCTCGGCCCTCTCATAATTTTAAACTCTGCTGTTGTTCCCCTGTTTATAAGGATTTTGGCCGAGGGTTAGAATATATTCACTGGATTACATTCTGAAAGTTCTCTCCTAAGTTGTTGAGTTTGAGGACTATATTCAGATAGGACCCATTTACCCTGTCAAACTCCTTAGTGGTATCTAGTATAAAAACTGCAAGAGGGACCCCAAAAGTAGTCGACAAATCAATTGCATATATCAACTCATGTGTCAATTAATGGAGAAATGTATCCTTCATAAAACCCTTCTGATCCCTATGCACCAAGGCACCCACTACCTGACTCAGCCTCTTAGCCAGAATGTTGGAAAAACAATTATAATCGCTATTTAATCGCAATATAGGTCTTTATGATTCACAAAACTTGGGATTTTCCCTGGCTTTAAGAGAAAGGAAAGTATAGAGTATCCCCATGATTGTGGAAGAGGCGCACCATTTTCCAAAGTTTCACAAAACAACTTTGTCATGAAGGAAATTATTGCCTGTCTGAGGGCCCTACAAAATTCATAGGAAAACCGTCCGGACTAACAGCTTTCCCTCTCTTACTTAGATTAACTGCCTGACCTCTTGTAGCCCTATCTCTTGATCCAATCATACTCTCTGATCTTGCATCAGTATATTAAGTGCGTCACCAACCAACCAATCCCTCACCATTTCCTTGGTTGCTATCAGATTCTCTGAATATAAATCTGTGAAAAAATTAAGAAAGGCGTTTTCAATGTTGTGAGTATTTGAGGAGGTTAACCCCATCTCTTCATCGTTTATTTCATGCACTGCATTCCGAACCTGATCCGTTCTGGATTCCCAAGCCAGCAGGAGGTGGCAGCACTAGTTTTTTGTGTGCAGTGCCACCTCCCGTTCATACTGGCAGCAGGTATGCTGGGGGAGGGTGCGCCAGTGCGTGTGGTGCACTAGCCAGCTTCGGCGCACCGTCCAGCAGCTGACACCACTGGGGGATATTTTAGACTGGGAACAGGACCTGCTCGACCAGCTAGGCTTTGAGATATCGGGGCTCGTGAGTATTAATTATTTGTTGTGTTTGTGTTCTACAATGCTAAAAAATCTGAATAGCATGCTGCTCACACTCAGTGGTAAGTTACGTTTTGTTTACGTTAGAGTGTTATTATGTGATCCAGTATCTAGTTTCCACTAGGCAGGTGCTCAGCGCTACCTAATAGTACTCATCACTGGCGCTCACTTTGGCTAATTAATTAAGAAGTCATTGCAGACTGTCCTCCTGTCACTACAGTGAATCAGTGATATCAGTGAGTAGAGCGTTCTCTCTGGGACTTTGTTCATGTAGATAGTACAGTTCCAAGCTATTTCACAGTGATGTGTAGTATTCATCTATGCACTGCAAAAAAGGGAGACAGAATTGGTCCATCAAGAGGGTTGAGAAATAAGAATAGAATCAAAGAATATTCACTGCAATGCGTGAGTTCCAAATGTAGTTTTTGTTAACGAAATTTGGAATAGGGAATTTGGGATTAGTTTGGGCAACTCAAATATAGTCGATGGGCCCGAAACTAGTACTATAGGTGATCTGTTTTTAGAGAAGTACAATTATGTGACTGCGTTTGCCTCTCATAATAATTTTGTGGAGCTCAACTGAATCACAAATCTTTTTTTTTTATCTTCTTCATTTCGTACATCAGCACCCAAGGGCAAGAAAAGAGATGTTGTAGAGGGTCCGGGAGTAGCTGGTCAGCAGGAGACGCCGACCACCAGTGCTGCTGCAGAGGGCTCTGCTAACCCCAGTAACTCCTATTATTTATTATTTCCTTAATTTGGGTTTTATGATTGTTGTGGGCTTAAGGTAGGATCTTGGGGTTTTGGAATGTTGGTGCTGGGTTCCAGGATGGGAGTTGTTGCCTGAAGGCAGGTGTTGCTGGTGAGAAATTAAGTTTCTTTGTCACCCTTACCTGCTGTCTTCCTTCCAAGTGATGACAAGGATGGGATATAAGCCCACCTGTGCAAAGCACAATGGATTCAATTTTTGTTTCATTCCTGTCCCTGCATTATCCTTTTTTTTCCTTATATTGCATGTTTTCATTTTTGGTAGCTGACTTTTTCCGGTCTCTAGTCTCTAGTTCACTTATCTTCTGCTTTTTTGGTAATCTTTCCCTCTCTCCTATATAGCCTGTGGTACTGTAAGAGTAAGACTAAGAATAACAAATGTTGGTACTCTACTATCTACAGTGAAGATTGCAGGCCTAAGTAAGTTAGTATTATATATAATATTCACCATGTATGTTTGTTGTGAAGGCTTTGTTTTTTCCTGCTTATGCTCTAACAGTTGAATTCAAGAGAGAGTGGCCATGGACCACCCCCCCCCAATGTTGTGTGCTGTCTCATTCATGTATACAGTAAACCAGAAGTTTTCGATGACAGTGCAGCATGGCTCTAAAAAAAGTATGAGGTCCCACTTCAATTGCATTTGCCAACCAAGACCATATGTCTTTCATTGACCATTATTCCACGCCTGGCTTGTCTAACATTGTGAACCAACCAAGTGCCCAGAGTGATATTTTTCTTAGACGATAATGCAGTGCTAACCGAACTGCAGTGATGTATTGCAGTTGTATTTTTTGATTAAACAATAATTAAGGGGTGGCGTATCTGGCATCTAAAATATATATAATGTTTTATTATAGCTGCACAGACCAGCAGTGATGGCGGCTCCAGTGCCGCTACAGAAGAGAGTCAGTTGGAGGGGGAGAAGCAGCGGCAGGGACGGGCACTGGTAAGTTACATAATTGCTTGCTTATTAACAACTACTATTATACTAACCAAGTGGTACCAGGGCGTTGTCAGCTCGTGACCATAAACCCCCCCCCCCGGCTTTCCTATCCCTTGATCATTTTGCCACTGGATTCAAGCTAGCTTGGCTGATGAGGGGTGTTATCCTGAAACCAGTCCCAGGATGCTGTTTATGGTCCGGGGAAGACCTGGCTTGGCAGTTCGGGCTGGACTGTTCCCTTGAGGGACAGGGTCAAGACTGATTTGCATATGACTGGGACTGAACTGGGGTGGCAAAGTGAGCTAAAGAACGATGATAGATTCAACTCAGATCTGTGACTGGGGGTGTCTCAAAAGTTTTAGTGCTCCGTCCATCATCTCCTTGTGTTTGCTTTGTTCGCCCTAAGTTGGCAGGGCATGCCCAGACGTGGGTCCCCACATGTGTCTGTCCCTTGCTCACCTTGCCACTAGATTCAAGCTGGCCTGGCTGATGAGGGGTGTATTACCCCGAAACCGGTCCCAGGATGCTTGTTTGCGGTCCAGGGAAGACCTGGCTTGGCAGTTCTGGCTGGACTGTTCCCATGAGGGATAGGGTCAAGACTGATTTGCATATGACTGGGTCTGAACTGGTGTGGCGAAGTGAACTAAAGAATGATGATGGATTCACCCCAGATCTGTGACTGGAGGTGAGTGTCTGAAAAGGATCAGCGCTCCTTCCATCATCCCCTTGTGTTTGATTCGGATTTTGTGCAGCCTGTTTATGTGCTTGTAAGAGAAGTGTACTGCTTAGTTATAGAGATACCTCTCTAACTACCTTGACCATTAAGGGGGATGCTGCCATAACCAATATTGTCTACAACAACCTAGATAAACGATTACTTGTAGTAGCAGTTAGTTACTTACTAACTCAACTAGTTCACTTTACTCCATTGTTGTTTTACCTGAATATAGATGAAGCAATAACAGGGAAGACCTTACAACTTCACAAGCGAGGTCCCACTTCCACCCAGGTGAGCTCAAACTGCAGGATTAATGGGAAGGACGATCCATCATAGGCAACTAAATGGAAATAAAAGCACTGAGTTGGCTGGTTATATCAAAGCTTTACAAAGAATTGACACCAGACTACTCCATGATGACACAACAATAATTCCTGATAGTGATAAAACAACAAAAAAATAGCAATAGTTGTAATTTGGCTAATGGGGAGTCTACTAACTTACAAAATCTTCGAGTCATAAAAGATGGACTCTAAGTCTGGAGTGGACAAGCTTAGGTTAGGCGTTTACGGTTACACAAAACAAGGCCTGAATGATGATGATGACAAACGTGTGATTGGGTGATACCGCTCATAGGGCCCCGCCTGCCTAACCATGATTTTTTATGCTCGGGTGGGTACATCGGGCCAGTATGGGCTATTGCTTATAAGATCCTGCAGTGAGTTGGTGTTGCTTTCACCACATCCGGCCCACCAAGTGTGTGATCCATTGATGGTGTAAATTAAGCCACACCTCAATAAATCACAACGGCCGGGGGAAGAGGGTTAGGGGTTTGATGAATGGGTGGGAAAGGGGATTTGGGGAAAGGTTTGATAAAGACAAACACTACACGAGGACAACATTCATCTGGGCAATGATCAGCACATCATTTGTCATCAATCTGTTGGGGAAGGAAACGAAGGAATGAGTATGACAGAGTACAGTTAAATGTATTGCAAACAGTCCTTCTGCCCCTGAGACCCAAGTTATCAGATGTCTAAATGTTCTGTCTTCTAGGTTGGGAGTGAACCCACCTACCCAGTTCTCCAAATATGATTATTGAAAGAAAAATTATACTGTATTGCAAAAATAGGAGGTGCATTTGCATTATCCTCTGCAATGTGCATCACTCTTGGGTGCCTGTCTGGACTGGTCCGGTAGGTAAGCAGGAGTGTTGATCTCAGCTTTCGCCTTTTATTCATGCAGGAAACTAGAAGGTCTGTGGATTGTAAAACAGAAACAGTATTTCAGAGTCAAGGAGAAGGACAGAAGGAAGGAAAGCTTCATGAGGAGTGTACCAAGAAGACACAGAGGCAGAGCAAAAAAAACAAAAGGGGGACTCAGAGTTTCACTTTTGTCACAAGTGCAACACACACACACAGCAGCATTTCATAAATAAATGCACCTCTCTCCATTCCACATAGCTGAGTACTTGGCCTCAGACTCTAGGTTTACCTTCAAACTGAAGTCAATAACTTCTTGCTTCTAGCTGCTGAGGTAGTCCCACAGATCCTGCCCTGAGTTCTTCCATCCTCCTCCTGACTCCAAGTAACTCCATCAAAGAGCAGTCATAATGACCCGAGCAAGATAGACGTGTAGTGCACTGATGTTGAAGAACAAGTAGAGAAACAGAATTGCAGTATTTTGCATAGGTTTTTGTTTGTTAACTAAAGTGACTGGACCCTAAAGTGAGAGGACCCTGCAAACAAATCTGGCTAAGTGTGAAATGGCCAATCAAAATCAGGGAAAAAATGATCGCCAATCACTCAGGCTCCAAGCATTGCAAATCAATCATCTAAAGCAAGTTCCCACATTACAGTTAAAAACCCTCCCTCACTAACTGCCACCACATGAATCATCAATCATCACTCACAATCACTCGGTAATCAGATCACTCATTGGTGCAATGGTTACCAGTTCCAATCCAAGCACGGTGGTAGGTCCATTATCTCCCCTTGGATACAAGCAACAAATTGGAATTTGGCGGTCTTGTAAATCAAATGATTGTCTGGGGCAGCCATCCTAAATGATGAAAAAACAGAAGGATTATAGGAGTGGACTGTACAGGTTAATGAATTTTCGCTAAGTAAGTTTGTGAGGGCCAATAACCTCCAGGGAAAAATGAACGCCCTTCACTCAGGCTCCAAACATTGCAAATCAATCATCTCTAGAAAGTTCCTACATTACAGTTCAACACCCTCCCTCACTGTTTGCATCCAAATGAATCATCAATCATCATCACTCACACAATCACTCACTCACCATAGCAATAGCTGTAATTCCCTCTTCCAATCCAAGCACAGGTACTTTAGGTATTAGGTATTCATCTTTGACGTAGGCAACACATTGAAATTTGGTATTGGCACTCTTGTAAATCAACGATCTTCTGGGGCAGACCTGCTAGTGCTAAGTGATGCAAAAAGGGATAGTAAATAGGCATGCGAGGAGGGCAGGCATTGTCTCCAATGTAATGAAGGAATTGTGGAGGCTTCTTCAATGTACACTGGGCCAACAGCAATCCGGCAATATATGTGACTAAAAAATGGTGGACAGCATAAATCTGACACAAAAATAATAATGTTCCACTAGGAACTTTTTTGTTTTTAAAGTTAGAAGTTCAACGCAAAATAAGTAAAAAGTTCTATGAGGCACTGGCATATTTAGTCTGGGAAGTAGAGTTCCTCCTCAAACTCAGGCGGTTCACCCAGAAGTTGGTTAGCTAACACCTGATTCTGACCAATCATCCTCTTCCTCAGACTGTGCTGTTTCAGGAATGGTGTAATTGCGTGGTATGAAATGTTGGTTCATTTTGATCGTAGTTAATCTCCACATTTTGAGGCAAGAGACTGGTCCTTCTCACTGTAACAACTGCACCAGCTGCACTGAACACACGCTCAGCACACACACTGGCCAAAGGACAAGCCAGATACTTTATTGCCAGCCTGCTGAGCTCTGGCCATTAGCACATCTTCCCACTCCAATACATCAATGGATTTTGATCCACATAGACCTCTTTTGGATCATCCAGATACTCCTGGAACATCCTGTGGATGGTCATTGGTGCTGCCAATTGCTCAACCTCTTTTGCCATCTTCTCTGCACTGGACTTAAGCTCTGCCGATTGAAACCAATACAATGCAGATGTTGGGTACGGCTCTTCTGTTGTTGTTGTAGCTGGTGTTCTGGTTGATGGTGTTGTTAGCTGCTGTGAGACAAGACTGCCCTCTCTGGAAGTTGAAGGTGGCACCCCAGAACTGCATGGTGGGACTCTAAGATCCAGCTGTTCTTCTTCCAAGTCTCCGGCTTGCTCTACAATTCATCTCTTGTATTTTGAAACATCCCCTTCAGAAAAAGGAATGAAAGTGGGCAGAATTATTTTGTAACATGGATCAAGTAGTGTGGCACAGATGTACTTTTTGGATGTGATGATGTCATATTGCAGCCTTGTATTACAAGACAAGCGAAGGATTAAGCTCTCAACCAAGGCATGCGCTTCAGTATTTTCATTCACACCTGTGTGGGCAAACCTTTTAGACACCTTATTTACCTTGTCCTGTAGCAGGTGCAACAAAGGGATAGCTTGGCCCATCGTACTGTCCTCCTTGCTAACTTCCCATGTGAAAATCGCAAAAGGGAGCCGCATCTGTGGCAGGCATTTGACTAGGCCCCATTTGTCCACATCCATGGTCATAGCTTTCCCAACTGCATCCCCTTCTCTTAGAATGACATAGACATTGATCTGCTTGTAATGCTCAAAGAGACATTGTAACATGTAATAAGTCAAGTTCCAATGTGCTAGCACCTCCTGCATCAGGGCTTTAAATGGTGCTCTATTATTACGCTGAATAATCCACAACTGTTTCGGTCTTTAAAAGAATGGCTGAAATGAGTGCAGATTCATGTTGCTGACTATGTCTTCTTTTTTGAAAGTCTTGCACCACCAGTTTGATGCAATGGGCCAAACACAAGACACTGAAATAGCCTCTGTCTGACACAGCCTTGACTATATTACTGCCATTGTCTGTGGCAACAAATTCCAATTCTGAGACCTCTGAGTCGTAGCCATTCATACACCTTGATGTTAAATCCACTCAAGATGTTTATAGCTGTATGTGATTTCTCCATGGCGAACATCGCCACTTTTGCATGCCACTAAACACTCTTAAAACTTTCTACAGGGCCAATAACAGCAGATATATTTTGCTTTACCCCTGCAAATGAGATCCAGTGGGCAGTGATGCACATGTAATCTGTCGCCAGACAACTGGTCCACATGTCTGTCAACAGGTGGATAATGTGAACAACACTTTGCTGCAAAGCTTGTCCAACCAACTGCAGCATATCGTGATGCAGCGCTGGAACAGCAATTCTGGCAAAATAGGTCCGACTTGGAATCTTCCATTTCGGGCAGATGGCTGCCACAAACTCTAAGAATCATACTCCTTCTACAAAATAAAAAGGGAGGAGGTCCAGCGCTAACATTTTTGCTGGCATCCCATTGTACAAATGTGCGATTGGGTGATTCCGCTCATAGGGCCCCTCCTGCCTAACCATGCCCATAATAGTAGCCTGGATTTTCTTCTTTTCTGGGGCCACTAACACAGGTGTCTTTCGAGAAGTAGATGGTGGTGGAAGACTCAATGTGCATTGTGGTGGGGCAGTCGCTGTATACTGTGGTGCCTCCATCTCACTCCGAGTCTTGTGCCATTGTGAAGGCACAGAGGTGGGTGATTCTGCTGGTGCACTGCTGGGGACAGGGCAGTGTTGCGTGAAGATGTTTCCCTCCTCTTCCTCATCATCACCTCCGACCGTGATTGGACTTGAGGCTGATGTTCCCTGGCTCCCCTCAGGACCACGTTCAGCAATTTGTTTAAGGTGCTCTTCCCACTTGATTGTGAGATGTTTTTTCATATGGGTCGTTTCACCTCCAGTACCATAATGTGTACCAGGATTACCTCAACGAACATTCGTGTGGCAAAGGCTAAGCACTGCAATGTGCTCCCCCTCTTTGCTAACCGTACAAAAGTCCCAAACTGGGGAGAAGTACTTTTTTACTGTGCCAATGCCTGCAGAAGAGTTGGAGGTAGGTGGGCATGTCGTCAATTGCATCTCTGCTTCTCCTGAGGTAGAGGTTGGTGCAGGTCTCAGCTGGGGCTATGCAAATATGGGAGCTGGCGGAGCTATCTGTGCCACATTCCTTGGAGCAGGTTGAATAGCAATGTCAGACTCTTCTGTGTCACCTTCCACAATCATCACACAACGAGCCCACGGTTCCAAGGTGTATGACTCAGAGGAATGTGGACTAAGAAGACCAAGCGCAACGCGGGGATATCCCTTTTTAGGACGGTTCCCCTCACACACCATAGGTGTCATGCTTCATCATAGGGGTGCCTCCTCGCGTCAAGACCTAGTCTTAACGCGGGCTACAACCCCCTCTCTATGAGGGAGGAGCTCAGGGATGTTTTCAGTTTGGGCAAATGGGTTGTACTAAAAACCCTATGTGAGCGTGGTGTATGAAAGAATCATAAAGAATGTGCAGTGCTCGAATGTAAGTGATAGTGAGTTTAAAACTGCCTGCGAGGCTAGCTAATAGCAAACTTTATTCGACTGCCAAGCGGCAGGGTTAAAAAGCAATAAGCTGGGTAATGGAGCTGACCAACATTAGAGACAGCTACATATACAGGATCAACATGTTTCATCCACACAACCTATCTAAGTGTCACTGCTTTCATCAGGATCAATTAGTGAGCAGCTACTGCAACCAGTGTAAAGTGCACAACAAAATGTGTGATTTAAAAGGTGCCTCGGTATACTATACTGAACCGGAATGATTGTGTCCAGTATGCCTCACCGATAGGACCTAGAAGAAAGAAAAAAGAGAAAGCAAGAACTTGGTTTATACCACATCCAAACAGCCATGGAGCGAACTGTGCTCAACACAGATGGGACAATTTTATATTCAAAAAGTGGCAGGAGAAGAGGCACTTACCAATATAGGGTAAAAATGTTACCACTTCTGTCCGGGGCTAAATTAGCTGTAGGTACACGCGCCAACCAACCTGAGAGAAAAAGGTGGTGGCGTCAAGGTTAGATAAAACAAAAGAGGGGAGAAAGGGGGGTGGGGAAAAGGGGAAACGCCAGACAGGGATAGTGCAGGGCAGTGTCTGGGTACCTGTATAGATATGGGTGTTACATATCCCAGGTATTGTTATGCTGGACTAGGTTGAACACTACAAATATGGGGCCCAATAGTACCCATGTGGTTATATGGGAAACACCCAACTAAGTCAAGAATAGGGGGGTAATAATACCGCTCATTAGGTCTATGTTGCCGGATGTGTCCCTACGAGCCACATTTCTAAAAGATGAGGGCTCGAAGGCAGGCACAATGTCGGGGGACCCTCAAGAGAGGGTGTAAATAAATACAGGCCTGAGGTGGAAAAAGTGAGGGCGAAATATCGCACAAGCCCCAAGCTAAGGACATAAGCGGGGAAAGCCAAAATTTAAAGGCAGGGCAGTCCGTGAACCAAATCATGGATCGGTGCTTGAGTAGAGACGATGTGGTGAAAAAGAGCAAAATCGGCACTTACGTGAGCGGGGAACGTGGTCTCCCAGGGCGGGTGTCCAAGCCGGCAGGTACTACGAAGAGCTGGGAGCGCTATGTTTAAATTTGTCTCAAAACCGGAAATTCACCGGGAGAAGCTGGGAAATGTAGTTAGAACCCAGTGGACGCTGGGAGATGTAGTTTGGCACCGCATCACACTAGGTATGGGTGATGTCATTAGCAAAAGGGAATCCATATTAAAAGGACAGTACTCACCGGATGGCCGGGGTCTCAAAACTACCGAATCCGGACTTAAACCATATAGTCAAAGCCAAATGGAAAATGGGAAAGTAATTAACACAGCGAGGCAGTGTCGGTTGGGTGTAAATTCCAGGAAGGAGGGAAAAGAAACCATCTGTTAAGTATAAAAATACAGCCCCGGTAGGAGTGGGCGTGTAATGCTTGGATGGGTTGATCTGGAGTTAAAACCCAAAGGCCGGTCTGACAATTACAGACCCAAGCATGAACTCAGAGCGGGCTTGAGAAACTGGAACAGGGGGATGGAGTACCCTATTGAAAAAGTAGTGTAGCCCAGGAGCACATGGGCATGTGGAAATGAACGGGTGGGTGGTCAGTGACTGGAGCTGGCCTGGTTATGGCCGGCACAGGAAAAAAGGGGGGGAGAGGCCTTCGCACTGCGCAGAGGCGTGGGAGACGACTGTACCATGAAACCTCCTGTGGTAATGTTACGAGGTAACGTGCCACATGGTAGGCAGGCTCGTGCGCAGCCCAGGGACGTTGCCTCTTGTCTCCCAGTACAATAGGGGACAAAGCGCTTTCGTAGACCTAGATCACACCAACTATGGGCCAAGGTTGGAGACAGAAAGAGGGGGTCTGACCGTTCCTCGAAAAAGGTCCCAAAGAAGAGGGGGAAACAAACGGGCGGCTTAACTCAAGGTGCCCCAATGGTACAAAGCCAAACTATTTATTCATGACAGAGCCAGCCAGGCAATATCATCATTGAGTCCCACATTAGCAGTGTTCAACCTAAACACCCAACGCTGCTCAACTCGGGAGCAATTTAAGGGTAAGATCAGGTGTGGTGGAGGCTAAATTGGGTTTGTCTAAAACTATCCAGGACAAGGAATCCGCCTGATGTTGCATCTCAAGAAAATGTCTGGTAAGGCGTGTGTTCTGTTTTGCACATCTGATGGTGCTTTTATGCTCTTGTATGCGTATGCGTATCTTACGTGTTGTCATCCCTACATATCTTAAGCCACAAGGGCAAATGATGAGGTAGATGACACGTTCGCTATTACAGTTCGTGTGATGTTTCAGCTCCCATGGTCTATTGGTGCCAATGTCTATTGTTTTTGTGGCATATGTCTGAGCACAAACTGAGCATGTCCCACAGGGGTAATGACCCTGGACAGATGGCAAATTCCATAAGGTGCCTTATTTTTGAGTGTTTTGTAGGCGGGGTCTCGTGTGCACTAAACTGTCCTTGAGATTGCCACTGCGCTTAAAAGCAAAAGGGGTTTTGAAGGGTAAGTTGGGCTTTGTTAAGGATCTGCCAGTTCTTCAAGACGGACTTTTTGACTGCATTCGAAAGAGTACTGAAGGTATTAACACATACTAATCGAGATTGAGTTGGTTCAATAGGTACATTATCCAGTAGAGCATCTCGGTTGTTATTAAATGCTCGTTTAGAGGATTTCTTTACCAAAGCCCTTGGATAATGTCTGTCTATGAGGTTGTTCCTAAGGGTCTGGGCATGTTCTTTAAACTTGTCAGTACTTGAACAATTGCGTCGTACCCTTCAAAAATTGACCGAAAGGGAGATTCTCACGAAGTGCCCTCGGATGGTAGCTTCCATAGTGGAGCAAAGCATTCCGGGCCATAGGTTTTGTATATAATTCAGTCTCTAACCTCCCATCTGATGGATAGATAGAGAGATCCAAAAAAGCAAGTTTGTCTTTGCTGAATTCACAAGTAAACTTAAGATGTTCGTTGGCGGTATTGAGCCAGTTGTGGAAACTGTGAATGGTGGTCACGTCCCCTCTCAAAATCACCAAGATGTCGTCGATATATCTTTTCCACAAAAGAATGTGAGCTGAAAAAGGATTGTTGGGTGATAAGACAACATTTTCCTCAAACACGTGCATAAAGAGGTTCGCTAGACTCGGCGCAAAAGTACTCCCCATAGAAGTCCCAGACACTTGGAGATACAGCTGAGTTTCAAAAAGAATTTTTTTTTCTTTCATGGCCATAGTGGCACATCTCATAATGAATGGGAGGGGAGTAATGGTGTCCGGAGGGTGGAGAGTCAAGAGGTGTTCAATCGTGGCCAGAGTCTGGTCTTGAGGGATGCACGTGTACAGTGACTCGATGTCAAAGGATACCAGATAGTCAGTATCAGGATTGAATTCTAATCCTCTGAGTAACCTGAGAACATCTTTGGCATCTTGTAAAAATGTAGGCATCTTTTGGACTAGGGGGCATAGAAAAAAATCAACAAACTGAGATAATGGCTCTAACACTGAGCCAATACCTGAAATAATAGGTCTTCCAGGTGGTGGTTTCTGTGGTTTGTGAATTTTGGGGAGGACATAAAAATAGGGAGTGACCGGATCTTTGGTTTGGAGAAAGTCAGCTTCCCTTTGTGTAATCCAACCCTCATAGGCTGCCTCTCTTGTCATCGTAGTGATGGTTGCAGATAGTCTCTCTGTAGGGTCTTGGTGCAGTGGAAGGTAGGAAGTCGCCACACCTAACTGGCGTAGACATTCGGTTCTGTAAGCTGTGGTGTCCATAAGGACAATGGCACCACCTTTGTCTGCCGGTTTAATAGTGATAGACCTGTCATTCTTTAGAGTGCACAGAGCTAACTGCTCCCACTTTGAAATGTTCTGGAAAGTCTTGGTTGACGTGGATGTATTCGCTGCAAGATCTTTAAGAACAGCTTTTTCAAAAGTGGCTACTTCAACTGGCACCATGCCAATAGAAGGATTAAAGGTAGACTTGAGGCGTAAGCTGGTATTAGTAATTGCCTGATCAGTATCATTGGGAGTCTTATCCGCAAAGAAAAAATTAAGCCTGATTTTCCGGAAAAATTGGTGGACCTCTTGTTGTACTCTAAAAGGATCTCCTCAATTTGAAGGCACAAAACCAAGGCCACGTTCTAGGACAGCAGATTCGTCGGGCGTCAAGGATCGCGTACTTAAGTTGACTACTATACTGGATCTGTGCTCGTGCCTGCACGTTATATCGTCTTTGTCATGCTCCTGGTGCTCGGGGGAGACGTCGGGGGGCTCCAGTGGACCTGTTGTTGAGACCGTCTTCTTCCTCGTGAGCGTCCGCGGCCCTGTCCTAAAAGGCTGCAAAAGACCTTGTTGTTGTGGGTACCCCATCATGGGGACCTGAGGTCCGGGACCAAATGTTGGATAAGGAGGGTAACCCCATGGTGCAGGAGGCCACCACTGGTTCGATTGGGGTGCACCTCGTGGTCCTCGCCACGTTCTGTTGCCTCAATTCCGTTGTCTCTGGCGTGTTGTGTCTGTACTCTGGTCAGAGTCACTGGATCCTTCTTCCCTATCAGAAGAGGAATGGTTGGACCCATAGCGTCTACCTCCCTTGTTGAAGACCGGGGGTTGGTATGAGTCACTTGTATACGGGTACACTTTCTCTATGGTGAATTTCGCCAAGTCTTTCTTAAATTTAGTAATCTTGCTGGTAAGCAAGGTCTCCTTGTAGTCTTTAGCGGTTTTGTTGGTCTCAACTAGATTCTTTCTAAAGAGAGTGGCTGTGACTATTGTCTTGATATCCGATTCTAATGTCTGGATTTCTATGAGAATGGTGTCACCTTCCACAATGACTGCCTCATCGTCGTCATCCTCCTCATCACCCCCTTCCATAAGTCTAAGTCTTTCACAAACTTTTCTTTTCCCTTGCCTCTCCTGTTGTCTCCTTTGCTCTGCCGGGGTCCACTCCATGTCCTTATCATCATCATCATCAGAAGTGGTGCTTGGAGAAGATGGTAGAGTAGTACCCTTCCTTTTCCTTGCTGGAGATCTGGGAGCCAATGATTCTAAAAGAGGAGGTTCTTGCTCAGAAGGAATCTTAACCTCCTGTTCTGTTTGAACATTAGGAAAATGTACTATTTCTGGCTGCGGCTGCAGTCCACTTTGCTCTGTTTCCTTAAACGATTGTGTACTACTTGGCAAAAGGGACAAATCCAATTCAACCTCATTACTCATCAGCGTTTATATGATTGCAGTGGCTGCCTCACTGACCGACTTAGTCCTGGGCTTAGGTTGGGGTGGTGCTGCTGATGCAGGATTGCTGCTCTCAGCTTGATCCCTGGAGGCAGGTGCGGGAGGCGCATGACGTGATGGTTCAAAAAAGGTTTGTGGCAACATGCCACTGGTGGGAAGCTGTTTCTTCTCACTGACCACTTTATTGGAAGCATATTTCTTTGGGGCCATCTTAAAGCTCTCAGCTGGAAGTTGCACCAAGCTGCACAAGCGGAAGTGATTGGAGGATTGACATGCGACCGCACAGGCCTCCTGTTTGACAAAACTGTGGGTGATGTCTTTTTTCTTGTGCACCTAAAAGCAAACATGCAAGAAAAACATTTTGGGACCGATTCCGATCTCGGCCGGAAGGGCACCGAATCGGATTTGGCTTAACCGGATCCGATTCGGAGCCCTCTTTCCCGACCGATTCGTACGTGCGTCCAGCCGAGCAAGTACGATGCGAGCGCACGCGAAATCGCCGACCGACTCGTACGCGGGTCCGAACCGCTCCGACCGACTCGCACGGACACGACTCGCACCGCGCAATGGAAATGTTCCCCGGCCGGGCAAGTACGATGCGCGCCGCGAGCAGTACGACCGACTCGCGCCGTCCGGCTCGAAAGAGCAGTCGGAGCCGGACTTTGGGGATCCGTGTCGGACCCTCCTGTACGCGTAGCCACACGAGTCGCACACAGGGGGGACCCATGGGTCCCCCCTACCTGTGCATGTACGCCGCGAGTCGCATCGAGGCGTACCCGCTATAGGGGGCGCCCTTGTTCGCCTCGCACCCATTGAGTCAATGGGAGCCCGCATACGCGTTGTACGTCCGGCTCCCATTGACTTCAATGGGAGTCCGACCGACTCGAGTCCGATTGCATGCGTGCGCATCGTACTCGTTCGGTCGGACTGCCAGAGTCCGATTCGGTCGGAAATCTCTCCGGGTCCAGCTCGGTCGGAGTGATTTCCGGCCTGAATCGGAATCGGCCCCTAAGTGTGAAACATGGCATTGTTTGCAGCTTAAATTAGTACAGAAAAAGGCAATATTACTGTGGTTGTTGAGTAAACTTAGGTAACCACTTTAAATGCAAACCACACCACCACACCATAATTCCTCATCAGAATAACACTCAAGATACAGAATGAAAGAGCTTTTCCTTTATGTTCATATAGTCTAAAGGAGACACCTGTTGCAGTCAGGGAACAAATGGGTAAATTTAATAGTAATCTTTTAAAAAATGGAGGTTAGTGTGTGTCTATGGCAGGCAGTGTGGTCCAGGGGGGAATGGAATAATAATCATCATCATTACACAAATGAATGATGCTAATGTCTACTCTAAAGTGCACCGCAGCCAGTGTGACCAGGAGGAAATGTAATTATATACTTAAAAAACTGAATGCTGTTGCACGGCTGTGCGCCTATGGTGGATGGATAGATGGATGATAGATTGACCCAGGCAAAACACACACAAAAAAATTACAATAAAAAAATTGGAAAAAATGTAAATTATAAAAAATGTAAGTAAAAATTATATTTCAAAATTAAAATTAAAAATTTAACAATAAGTGAAATTCTCCTCAAAGCTTATTAGTAAACTGATATCTCATCCTTCCATGCATGCCTATAGCAAGACACACAAAATGGCTGCCAGCCAGTGCCACATGGTCAACAACAACACTGAGCAAGAAGGCATGGGAACAAAGAAGACATGCAGGTCTATAGCAAAATCACACTGGCTGCCTACACAAAATGGCCAAAAGCCACATGGTCACAACAACAACAACCAGCAAGGAGACATGGCCAAAACAAAGAACAAATGCAGGCCTATGGCAAAAGCACACTGGCTGCCTACACAAAATGGCCGTCAGTCACATGGTCACAACAACCAGCAAGAAGGCATGGCCACAACAAGGAACACATTTATTTATTTATTTATTTATTTGTATAGCGCCTGAATCGACCCCCGAAGGGGTATCTCTGCGCTTTGGGCGGGCGGCATGGATGGAATGCAGATTTAATTAAATCAGAGACAAAGACAAGAGAATCAAAGACAGAAGAGGGTGGTATTAAGCAGCTTCCTGAAATGCAAATAATCTGTACATTGTCTCAGGAGTAATGGAAGTTCGTTCCAGTAACGCGGACCAAGATGTGAGAGGGCCTTTCCTCCCAGTCTAGCCTTTCTGGCTCGAGGTACCACCAGAAGATGTTTGGAACCTGAGCACAAAGATCTCGAAGGTAAATACGGAGTAAATTTCTCTGAGAGGTAAGGGCCCAGATCGAACAGTGCCTTGTGTATTATGCAACAGACTTTAAATCTTATCCGTTGACGGACAGGAAGCCAATGAAGTTGCAGAAGCAGAGGGCGGGAGTGAGTCCTGGGGGGGGCATTGAGGACCAATCGCGCTGCCGTATTCTGGACTACTTGTAGTCTGCTGAGCGAAGCCTCATTGGCAGAGATCAACAGCCCATTACAGTAGTCCAAGCGGCTTAATACAAGGGCCTGTATTATAGTTTTCCGAATTGAGTCAGGGAGCAAAGGAAAGACTCGACGGAGCAGGCTCATTGTGTGGAAGCAGGAACCCACTGTCTGCGCAGTGCGTTCCTTCATTGTAAGGGCTTGGTCCAAACGAACGCCCAAGTTCTTCACAGTAGATCTGGGGGCAGGATAGGCACCCAAATCGGTCGGCCACCACTCTGGTGTCCACAAGGAGGGGGCCTCTCCAAAGAGCAGAATCTCTGTTTTCCCCACATTACACTGGAGGAAGTTGCTCTTCATCCAGTGTGAGATGGCTCTCATCCCAGAGGGATGCAGGCCTATGGCAAAAGCACACTGGCTGCCTACACAAAATGGCCACCAGCCACATGGTCCCAACAACAACCAGCAAGGAGGCATGGCCACAACATAGAACACATGCAGGCCTATAGCAAAAGCACACTGGCTGTCACACAAAATGGCCACCAGCGACATGGTCACAACAACAAGCAGGAGGCCTTGAAAACAAAGGACATATGCAGGCCTATGGCAAAGACACACTGCTGCCTACACAAAATGGCCACCAGCCACATGGTCACAACAACAACAACCAGCAAGGAGGCATGACCACAACAAGGAACACATGCAGGCCTATGGCAAAAGCACACTGGCTGCCTACACAAAATGGCCACCAGCCACATGGTCACAACAACAAGCAGGAGGGCTTGAAAACAAAGAACACATGCAGGCCTATGGCAAAGGCACACTGCTGCCTACACAAAATGGCCACATGGTCACAACAACAACAACCAGCAAGGAGGTATGGCCACAACAAGGAACACATGAAGGCCTTTGGCAAAAGCACACTGGCTGCCTACACAAAATGGCCACCAGCCACATGGTCATAACCACAACAACAACTAGCAAGGAGGCATGGCCACAACAAAGAACACATGCAGGCCTATGGCAAAAGCACACTGGCTGTCTACAGAAAATGGCTACAAGCCACATGGTCAAAAAACAAACCGAGCAGGAGGCATGGAAAACAAAGAATACATATAGGCCTATGGACACTGACTGTACAAAAAAATGACCCCTGGTCACATGGCATGAGGAACACAGACAAATGGTGGCCTATGGCAAACACACTCACACACTGCTCAGACAAATGAGGCATGGTAACAAAGAAAAAACAGCATTAATTCAGCAATGCCAAAAACAACACACATTCTCCAAAGGCATCAAATATAATTACCCCACCTATACACTGTTTGCAGAAAAAAAGTAAAATATCCCCCAAAAAACACATTTTGTAATTTAATCCAATGCCATCCATGGCCTAAATAATGTTTCAATGCAACAGACACCACAGAAACTGTTATTTCATGCACCATGGCTAGTACTGGGCCTACTGGTAGGAATTCCAATGGGCAGACTAGGCCACATAGTAAATTAAATGAATATTGCAAATTTATTTTAAAAACATGGAGAAAATGTACTAAACTGTGCAACATTTTTCCTTTACAAATGAAGAAAAATTACGTGCAAAAAATAACTAAGTCCCTACTGAAACTGCAGGACACCCATCACAATAGATTTTAAAAATCAAATGAAAGTACAAATAAATCCTATTGCATGACCCCAATCAAACAAAAAACACTCTTTTACACCAGTTTTTGAACGTACTTGTGAAATCTCAAATCAAGTACATAAATCCAATGGTATATATGCAGCAGACAAGGAAAATTATCCTTCCAGCTCCAAATCCCAATGAAAAGTGACAAGGAAATGGACAAAAGCACTGGGAGGAGCCTGCTGGACAGGAAAAGGAAATTGGAGTCTCTGGGGAACTTCCTTCCCGTTGAATAAAAAAGGGTTCACACGCAATAAAACAACGGCCAGTTGGAGAAGAAAATCCACTCGAGAAGCTTTACAGCTACTTCTCAAGCACAAAAGCTACTCAAGCGGTGTGTTTGGCATTACATTAGGGCTGTCATGGCTGCAAGCTCTCTAGCAGCCCGAGATTATCGTGGTGAGCAAGTGAGCACCAAAACAAATCTCAAGTGCGCAAACGATGAAAAAACCTCTGCTTCATGTCCGGGACTGCAAAATTCAGGAACTCCATGCTCCTCCATAGAGCGCTGAGTGCCCGAATTCCACAAACCTTGCGAGCGAAGCAGAGTTTTACTCCCAGGCCTTCATATGACTTGCCTGACCCATTTTAGTTTACTAAATAGCTGTAAGCACTCGTTCCTAGTAAGGTGGGTCTCTTGCAAAATTATAATTTGAGCCACTGACTCCAATAAATGTTGTATCAATCTATTATTTCTCTTAACCGTCCTAAGCCCATTGGCATTTCATGAGAGAATATGAACAATCACTGCCATCTTCTCAATACTAGGATCTGCCAACTATCAATCTTTAAAAAGTCGGGCTGCATCTTGGAGAGATATCAAAAAAGGTTTCTGAGGACATTTTTGTTATTTTTTTAACTTTTTCCTAAGGTCCCCACCCTGAGCTCCCCCTCCTCCTCCCCCCCCTACTCCCCCCCCCCCGGAAAACTCTCCCTTGCTTCCTCATGGCTTGTAACAAACCTTTGAGTACTTGTCATGGGATCCCAAGCAAAAAACGTGTTCAACAAAATAAAACAGATGAAGAAAAGGAAAGGCATTCAACAGACTAATTTCTAATAACTTGCCCAAAATATACTAGTTTTCCTGTGATGAATTTCCCCCCTTATCTTCTCAATCAGCCTGTCCGCTTCCTTGTGATCCCTCAAGTTGTACATTTTATTTTTATACATTACTTTCAACATGGCAGGAAATTTCAGTTGGGCCATAGCACCTAATCTCTTAAACTCCTCTATTCATTTCCCTAACTCCCACTGTTAATTCAGGGTGGTACGTGTGATGTACGACCTGATCTCAAAGGTAAACCCACTACCTGTCAGGGATTTCTATTTCAGTGTGTTGGCCAAGACATGCTCTTTTATGGAATATGTCAGAACGTATAAATTGTAGAAAAGAAACTGTAGGGGTGATTTAAGCCACTGGTGAGAAGAACAATTAAAAATTTGACATGAGGCAAAGTACAATTTGAATTTTTCACTGTTTCAACTTTCAGTCGTTTATTATTTGACAGGATTCTCAGCCAATATAATTTGTAAGGTAAAATATCGTTTTGAAATGACACATGAATGTAAAAATAGTTTAAGCTTGATGTGAAGCATGAAGCAAATATGAGACCTTGTGCTTATTACATTTTTTAGGAATCTATAATGTGTGTTCCACATCATGTCATTAAGGTTCTCATGGTACTGCCCAGCAAGGCTAATACTCAATTAGTTAATTATAGTTAAACACAGCCGTTGCTGGGTGTGTGGGTCCAGGTGGTTCCTGTTAGGTTAGACCTGACATCCTTGGTGTGGTATTCTCCCAAACCTTTGGCCTTCACTCCCTTACTTTGCTGAACTCGTTTATGTTGCATTAGGAGTCTATGCACTTTACACCAGCTATCCAGTTCTAAAGTACTTGTGTTCTCTCCTTAAAACATGGCAAAATTGGACTGCATATAAGTGGCACATTTAATTTACTTGTACATCCTTTGTAAATGGTACTATATATACACCCTGGGCCTGTGAATTCAATGCTACTAGTGGACTAGGGGAAAGCAGCACTCAATGTGCCACCCACTAATGTAGCCTTTTGAAACATGCCTCAGACTGCCACAGGAGGATGCAGAGACAGAATATTGAGTAAAAAAGATCGAGTTGCACAAATATCGAGTCATTAATATCGTGGTCCAGAAACATCAACAGCAAGAATATCATGGTCAAGAATATCGACTTAAGGTAAGTAATATCGATTTTAAAAATATCGACGTGTTTAATATCGTTTGCAAAAATATAGTTGTTAAAAATATCGTTTTTTTATTAATGTTATGTATTTTAGTATATATGTATGTATTGTATGTTTTTGTGTATGAGAATTGTTTGTATTGTTAAAATATGTGTTACATTTTTAGTAGTTATTAATTTTTAATTTATTTGAATTTTGCGTTTTTAGTTCCGTAGCTGGTTGTGGGTTTGTAGGGGAATAGGGTGGGAAGTAATTTAATTATATTAAATTTATTGTTTATTTTTTATTTAATAATATTTGTTTAATTGAGATTTTATAGTGTTAAATGTGTAAAGTAAATTGTTATTAACTAATTAATAATTGGTTGTTAATTAATGTTAATTAATTAATTGGTAATTAATTATGGTAATTGTGTAATTAATTTTAGGTGTGTGTTGTGGTGGTTATAGGTGTGAAGGGTGGGAAGTAATTTATTTTTAATTTATGAATTAATAATTGGTTGTTGATTAATTTTAATTAATTAATTGTTAATTAATTATGGTAATTGTGTAATTAATTTTAGGTGTGTGTTGTGGTGTTCATAAGTGTAAAGGGTGGGAAGTAATTTATTTTTCATTGCTGAATTAATAATCGGATGTTAATTAATTTTTTAATTAATTAATTGGTAATTAATTATGGTAATTGTGTAATTAATTTTAGGTGTGTGTTGTGGTGTTTATAGGAGTAAAGGGTGGGAAGTAATTTGTATTTAATTAATTAATATATAGCTTATAATTAATGTTAATTATTTGATATTTATTTTGGGTAATTGTTATTGTTTTGTGTGTTGTTTTTACTTTTAAAGGGGTGAAGGGTGGGTTTTAAATACATATTAATTACTTTATTATTAGTTGTTAATAGTAATAGTTTTTAATTTAAAAATAAGTTTGAATTGTGTTTTATTAATTTATAGTTTAATTTAGGTGTGTTTTCTCGATATTATAGTGTTAAAGTGTGTGTAGTCAATTCATGTTTATTAGTTTTTTTATTAATAATATTTTTTTAATTGATTATTAATTACGTTAAATATGGAAGTAAATGTAATTAAAAATGTTGAAGTGTTTTGTTATTGGTGTGGTGTTATAGGGTAGGAAATAAAATAAATACATTTATGTATTAATTAGTTTTTTTGTTTGTAAATATTTTCTAGTTTAAAATTATTATTTTTTATATTTATTTATTATTTCATTTTATATATTATTTGTAGGTTTTTGTTATATGTAATTAATAATATAATATGTTTTCTTTTTATATATTTAATATATTCGATTTTTCTTTTTTTAAATAGTGTTTATTTATTTTTAATTTTTTAAAATATTTTTTATTTTTGTTTTAACTGTTGGAGTGTGAATAGTAAGTTTTGTCTCTCTGCTATTCAACAATTTCCCTAATGTTGCACTCACTGGAGTGGGAATAGTAATTTTTGCCTCTCCACTATCCAGCACTTTCCCTACTGTTGCACTCACCGGAGTGGGAATAGTAATTTTTACCCCTCTGCTATCCAACACCTTCCCTACTGTTGCACTCACTGGAGTTGGAATAGTAATTTTTACCCCTCCGCTATTCAACACATTCTCTACTGTTGCACTCACTGGAGTGGGAATAGTAATTTTTACCCCTTCGCTATCAAACACTTTCCCTACTGTTGCACTCACCAGAGTGGGAATACAAATATTTGCCCCTCCTCTATCCAACACTTTCTCTACTGTTGCTCTCACTGGAGTGGGAATGGTAATTTTTACCCCTCCACTATCTAACACTTATCCTACTGTTGCATTCAGTGGAGAGGGAATAGTAATTTTTACCCCTCCGCTATCCAACACTTTCCCTACTGTTTCACTCTTTGGAGTGGGAATGATAATGTTTGCCCCTCCCCTATCCAACACTTTCTCTACTGTTGCTCTCACTGGAGTGGGAATAGTAATTTTTACCCCTTTGCTATCCAACACTTTCCTATTGTTGCACTCACTGGAGTTGGAATAGCAATTTTTACCCCTCCGCTATCCAACACTTTCCCTTCTGTTGCACGCACTGGAGAGGGAATAGTAATTTTTACCCCTCCGCTATCCAGCATTGTCCCTACTGTTGCACTCACTGGAGTGGGAATAGTAATTTTTACCGCCCTGCTGTCCAACACTTATCCTACTGTTGCACTCTTTGGAGTGGGAATAGTAATTTTTTCCCCTCCGCTATCAAACACTTTCCCTACTGTTGCTCTCACTATAGTGAGAATAGTAATTTTTACCCCTCCGCTATTCAACACTTTCCCTACTGTTACACTCACTGGAGTTGGAATAGTAAATTGAATTCCTCCGCTATCCAACACTTACCCTACTTTTGCACTCACTGGAGTGGGAATAGTTATTTTTACCCCTTTGCTATCCAACACTTTCCCTACTGTTGCATCGATTGTATTGTGAAATGTAAGTTTAAATATTTTTTAATAGCTAAGGGGCACATTACGATACCCGGCGTAAATAATTCCGCCAGGCATGGAAGCGGCAAAAATCCGCCCGCACACACCGCCTGAACACCGACCACACCATTACGATTACACAAACCGAATACCGCCATCGGCGAAAAAGCACACAAAATACCGCCCGCCAACGTCCGAGTCGGAGACAAACCGCCCGCCACGGACGGAAACACGCACGACAACACAAAACCGCCCGCCCTCACGGCCGACACACCGCACGTGAAATTACGATCGCACCGACATGAGCGCGGAAAAACAACAAATATACCGCCCGCCAGCGCAAACAACGCCGATGAGAATCGACACGGCAGAAGCCATGGCGCCCACGTACCTGCACAGAAACCATCCGCACACAAAACCAATAGCACACAACATGGCCAACAAGTCCACACAGCAAGGCACGCACAAATACACAAGCACAGTACATATCCCGAAAACACCCCTCCGGACAAACAAAAAATACAAAGGCCAGAACCCCAGACACAACACACCTGAAAACAACAGACCATGAGGACACACCCACATAGGTGAGTACAAAAGCAGCACTCCCACAGACCACAACCCCTTGCTACATTGCAAACCAGAGAGGAGAGGAGAGGACACAGTGACACAGCAAGGACAGCAGCACACCACAGAAACGCACACATCACAACCACCACCACCACCACCAAACACCGGCACCACAAACCCCCTGCACATTACACAACACACACCGCACCAGCACCACAAACACCATGGCACCACAAAGAATGCCCAAGTTCACGCCCATTGAGCTGACGGTCATGGTCGACGAGATCATCAAGGTGCACCCACAAATCTATGGGAACATGGTCCAACACACACCACTAGCCACCAGAAACAGAATGTGGAACCGGATCGTAGACCAGGTCAATGCAGTCGGGACCCTGCCCAGGAACAGAGTCGAAATTAACAAACGGTGGAATGACGTCAAGAGCCTGGTCAAGAAGAAGGAGGGCAAAAACAGAGAGCTGGCTGCCGTCACTGGCGGAGGGAATCCCGCGCTCTTCAAGACCTTCAAAGCGTGGGAGGAGAAGGTGCGAGTCATCATACATCCCGAGATCCTCGCCGGATTAGCAGGGGAGTGGAGGCTGGTAAGTACAAACTAATGTATACCAGCACACCGCTATGTACTCACATGCACTACCACCATGCCACAGCTCCCAGGGACAAACACCCCCATGACCAGCACACAATACACAACACATCACACACACATGCAACAGACACCACCACACACAGCCCAAACCGAACAACTGTAAGATGCGTGGGGACATGTGTACACTCAGCCAGCCACGTAACCACCAACAGGTCCCCAAATATGCCAGAAGCGCCACAACGAGCACCCACCACACCCATGTGTCCGCCACAGCTGCACAAACCGACAAGTAACAGGTAAGTGGCAGGAACACAAAGTGCAGTGGGTGGGACGGTGGACAGCCCAAGTACAACACACACCAGGCCCCTAGTCCCACAGCACAGCAAGGAGGAGCATCCCCCACACCCCACAGCCACGTGTCAGCCACCGCAGTGCACAACGACAGCCGAAAGGCAGACATCACGGTCCACAGCAATCGGTGTCAGTGGGTGTCCAGCCACCCCACGACCCACAACACCCCCACCCCCACAGACCTGCAACATGGAGCACCCCCGCTTAGAGCCATGTGGCATCCAGTACAGTGCACGCACGAACAACCTGCAGGTGGGAAACTGGACAGGGCTGGATTACTGGAGGCATGAGGACCGGCACACGACCAACACATGGGACATGTCACGTAGCAGACGGAAACGCAGCACCGCCCACCGTCACGAACAAGTGAACAATGTGCACACGGACATGAACAACAGACTCACACCCCACATGACCCATCACAGACATAGCAACACCCAAGGAGCCACGTCTGCATACACAAGCCACACTGAAAATAGTACCACACGGCAGCCACTGTGCAACTCATCACACACAACCGAAACACCATTGAAGTCCTGTCCATGTAGCCCCTACTGCCTGTCAACCACACACCCCACAACTACGCCTATGTAAGACAAACAACACTAGACGCAACAGAGCGGAACAACAGAAATGCACACGAACACCACTGAACCCATCAAACACACAGACACACCATGCACATACAACATACCATCCATCCCATCCGTCAGCCCCAGTCTCATGAAAGGCATGTCATCCGCACAGCTGCCACACATACAGCAGTCACGCTAAGATACATGCCCATGACCAACCATGTGCCAGAAGTCAATGAAGCGCACGACACACTGTGAGCAACAACACACAACATGGGCCACACCCCCCACGAGCACTGCAGTGATGCACATGGCACAGGGCAGCACGCACACCAAGGAGATGGGACAACTGCAATACGTTGGCTTTCACACACAACCATCACTCACTCATAACGATGCGTCCAATGCCATGTCCAGTAATCACAACAGACAGCAAATATGCAGGCCATGTCAAGCATGCACACACCTCAAACCATGCACTGTCATGCTGCCACAACACATGTCACGTTCGGCACCCATGGCTCACAGCATGTACCCCAAAAGCATATCCCCTCCCAAATGCGAATCTGGGGCATGGCCCCCATGTTGCCATATGCGTTCCTAAGCGTTCCATTTGAACCCCAAAAGCATATTCCCTCCCAAATGCGAATCTGGGGCATGACCCCCATGTTGCCATATGCGTTCCTAAGCGTTCCATTTGAACCCCAAAAGCATATTCCCTCCCAAATGCGAATCTGGGGCATGGCCCCCATGTTGCCATATGCGTTCCTAAGCGTTCCATTTGAACCCCAAAAGCATATTCCCTCCCAAATGCGAATCTGGGGCATGGCCCCCATGTTGCCATATGCGTTCCTAAAGCGTTCCATTTGAACCCCAAAAGCATATTCCCACCCAAATGCGAATCTGGGGCATGGCCCCCATGTTGCCATATGCGTTCCTAAGCGTTCCATTTGAACCCCAAAAGCATATTCCCTCCCAAATGCGAATCTGGGGCATGGCCCCCATGTTGCCATATGCGTTCCTAAGCGTTCCATTTGAACCCCAAAAGCAAAGTACAAACCAGACCCAGGATGGGCCAGGAGCCCGCATACACCAGAGTCACAATGAGTAGGGGCACAGCAACACACCCATCGGCATGGCCAATCCGTCCCATGCCACATGTGCACAGCACACAGTCCCATTGCCAAGCACACACAACTACAAATGCCACAGCCACACACACGCCTCCGGGAAACCCATGTACGAGATTGCACGAACTGCCAATGTCAGACGACAAATACATACTTCGCCAGGTGCAACACAATAACAAATCTCATTCTCTCCACAGGTGACGAACTGCCGGATGCTGGGGATGGAGACAGCAGCCAGCACAGCCAGCCCACAAGCCCCCAACGAGGACACACGGATGTGGAGGATCTCACCTCCTCTTCGGACACGGACCACCAAGCAGGCCCATCTGGTGTGGCAGGGCCCAGCCGCTCCCAGGACCCCTCCTACCCACCAACCCATCATCCAGGGCTGCTGAACAGTCCCAGCCCCCTGCTGCCACTGTCGTTGCGGCCACACCCACGGTCATTGCGGCCACACCCACGGTCATTGCGGCCACTACCACTGCCGCAACCGCCACCATCGCCGCACCGACCACCACCGCCGCCACCACCACCACGTCTTCGCTGGCACCAGCCCCAGCGCAGGTGGTGGCCCGGCCGACTGGATCCACCCTGGGAGCCACAGCGAGGACCGTGGTGAGCAATGTGGCTAGTGGGCAGGCCGGTGGCAGCAGGACTGGTAGGAGGAGCAGGGTCAGGGAAACGCCAGCCTCCCCTGGGAGCCATGCCCTGCCTCAAATGGCCAGAGTCCTTGGGGCCTATGAGGAGGCCCAAGAACAATGGGTCAGGTCTGCTTCAGACACGCGGGAGGTGCTGGGGGTGCTGAGGTCCATGGACGCCCGTATAGGTCAACTCGTGGACCTCATGGGCCAGCTGGTGGTGGCGGTGAGGACACGGCCAGGGATAGCAGCTCCCCCTCCGCCACCACCTGCCGGGGCGCAGGGTCGAGCAGCAGTGTCCAGTTCCCCTGCGTCCACAGCCAGTGAGCACACCTCAACCACCAGCATGTCGCAAGCAGGCACCCCCCTCGCAAACGTGGAAGGGGCCGTCCGAAGAGGAAACAGATCTCCCGGGAGGACTTCGCACGCTCCAGTCGCAAGTGAGGCAGCCAGCCAGCCTTCCGCCAGCCTTCCTTGACCAGCCACTGCATTGACTTGGACTACGATCCACTCCACACAGCCATCTGGATGGCATGTGTGTGTTGGACTATGGACATAGAACCAGTGGGTACACCCTGAGCATCACGCAGCCATGACCGACAGCTCATTGTCACAGCACGCACCACTTTTGTCATCACCTTACACACAATCACATGTCACAGTTTGTAATAAATGCACCTTTTTCACTAACTGCTGTTTGTGCCCTGTGTTTTATTTGTACGGAATACAACGGCCACCTTGGGCGGAAAGGCACCTGATGCGTGGCATGGCAATGGAATCCGGAGGGCCTGTAGGGACCTAGGGGTGGGAGACAGAACAGGAGCACATTCAATGAGTGTGTCACACACCCATCACACAGTACATGTCAACAACTACAAGCAATGTACACACATCGCACAGAGCAATAGGGCACAATGCCACAGTCACCAACAGTGGCATACTACCCTGGCCATGGAGCGTTGACACACAGCACGTAGTGAACAAACGGCCACCCTGACACAGCACACACACACCTGCACAGATACAGCCACATCAGCCGTCGTACATGGACACTCACCGTCAAGTGAAGTAGCGGGCGATGAGCTGCTGCCGCACATTCCCAGCTTCCTCCTCTCCGCTGTCCTCCTCACTCGAGCTGTCCTGGTCAGCGGGCTGGGGCCCTGGTTGATCTCCGTCATCCACAATGAGGGGGATCTGCTTCCGAATGGCCAGATTGTGCAGCATGCAGCACGCCACCACTATGTGGCACACCTTCTGTGGGGAGTACGCCAGTGCACCCCCGGTGCGGTCCAGGCACCTGAACCTAGACTTGAGGAGGCCAAAGGTACGCTCGACCACACTTCTGGTCCTCCCATGTGCCTCATTGTATCGATCGTCTGCTGGGGTGCAAGGATTCCTCAATGGACTGAGCAGCCATGCCCCATTCGGGTACGCAGAGTCACCTGGGTGTGAGGGACACAGAGAACCGTTGCTATTCCAACTGGACAGGGGACAGCATCGTACAACCAGCACGCTACACCACTCCACATACTCACCGACAATACAGCCACGATCCTGTTGCAGATTGGCCATCAGTCGTGGCAAGATGCTGTTGCGCATTATGTGTGCGTCATGGGCCGAGCCTGGGAACTTTGCACACACGTGGGTGATCACCATGTCCGCAAGGCACACCACTTGCACATTCAGGGAGTGCGTGTGCTTCCTGTTGCGGTACAGGTGCTCAGTGGCCTGTGGTGGAACAAGGCCAACATGTGTGCAGTCAATGGCTCCAACGACGTGTGGGATTCTGCCAAGGGCATAGAATGCACCCTTCACTGCCGCCAATTCACGAGCCCTGGGGAAGCGGATGTACCTGTTTCGGTACAGCATCATGGCTGCCAGTACATCCCTCAGCACCTTGCTGAACATGGGCTGGGACATCCCTCCTCCACTGCCCACTGTGTGCTGGAATGACCCAGTGGCGAAGAAATGCATGGCGGCCATCACCTTAGCCGTGGGGGTGACAGCAGTCGGATACACCCTGCGGGGACGGAGATGGGGTTCTAACATGGCACACAGTCGATGCAGGGTTGGCCTGTCCAGCCGAAACTTCCTAATAACTTCTGTATCGTCCATGTCCACCAGCAATTGGTATGGGCGGTCAATGTTCGGTCTCCGCCTAGGGAAATTGCAGAGGACACATGTCAAAGCAACACAACACATGGCAATTTCGCATACACATCACTGACATGACTGAGCAAGCACATGAGCCACAGCCCAGCTGTCAAGCTGGGGCGGCACGACCACAATACACTTACACAGGTCTCCCAACAATGGCAATGGCTAGTGAGACATACCACTGCCATGTGCATGCACATGGGGATCTAGGCCCCAATGACTTGCGGGGCGTGCTGATGGGGACTGACTGCATATTCGTCAAGCGGCAACGCCACGGCAACATGAGTGTCTGCTGAGCATGGAACTGCTTCCGAGGCTGGATGAGTATGGCACACGGCAGCACGACGATGTGGGCACAGGCTGAGCGGCCAAAACAAGTGGGACCTGTGGCACGAGGGGATATGAGACAGTAGTAGGTGTCAGCACTGCACCCTATGTACAGCACTGTACGGATCACACCTCCCGAAACATTGACAGGTGTCCACATTGACAGCCCCATGCCAAGACGGCTGTGTGCTTGCAGTCACATGTCACAGGTGAGAGGTTACATTGCACGTGCCAGGTGGCAGACGTACATAATGGGAGCTGGCATGTGTGTGCATGTGTCTCCTGTTCAGGATCCACCAGATGGGCGCTGACTCTGTACTGACCATTGGACACAGCATGTTCCGTGGAAGGCTTGTGTGTGTGGGATGGTGGCACTGGATGTGCCTCCGTTGGGTGGGGGGCCATGCACAGGGCGGGTACGTCGATGATTGCGCATTGTTGGTCACGGTGGGTGCACCAACTAAGATGTGTTGCCCTGTGTTCAATTCCTATGTCCGCATGATGATGGACTGTGGATGTGGGCAGACTACACATTGGTCGATGTGCTGTCTATATGCATGTGCCTTCACACCAGGCACAGCTGCCCCTGCACATGTGACCCCTGCTGGACTCGCTGCTGGGTCTGTGGAGCTGATGCACCTTCTGTGCGTGGGGCGGACAGCTCTCCTCACTTCCCTCATTGCGCATGTCATGTCTTTGCCGCAGGTGACATGGATCATGGAGGGCCCACATGTACGCGTGGGTAGGCTACACATGATTGTTCACTGGTCGCCACCCCCAGTCAGTGTTTCGAATGGGAAGGTTGTCGTGCTGGTGGTATGTTCGATGTGGCGGATGGGCGGGCCTAGGTGCGGGCTTACATTCCGGACATGGGGGGTAGTTGGATTGGCGACTAGTTGCAGTACACACGGGACACGTCTCTTCCTTTCCACATCTGGGTCATCCCTTGTACTAACTGACAGTGATACAGTCATCTTCGCCCCAGCCCTCATGTCCTCCCCTCGCCCCCCAATATGCATGCTCACCTGCGAGGCTAGCGCTTGCACAGGCAGCCCCAAGCTCGCACCAGAGAGGGCAAGGAGTGTATGTGTGGGTCCAGTTGCACGAGTGGGCTGTCTCAGGGTATGATGTGTGGCGGGACGCCGTCCACCTGCGTGGTGCCCCAAATGGAGACCCGGCCTGCATGGACTATGCATCACAGTCTTCGCCTTCCGGATCCGCCACCTGCGACACCCAGTGGCTGTGGCTGCCCTTGCGGCCAGGCCGCGTCCGTCTGTGGCTGATGGCCCACACATTCACTCTTTGGCCTCTCTGGGGAGGGCTCAGGGGTGGTGGCGCACGCGCTTGCACTTAGTCGCAATGGCATGTGGCGTGGTTGGTATGATGGGCAATGGATGGGATGGTGCGAGCCACCTCCCGTGACGTCAGTGCTGCTCGTGCTGTGGTGCGTCCCCCTACACTTCCATTTGACTTTTTGCCATGCTAGACGTTGAGGTTCTATTGCCTGCGTGATATGACCAGGAGGAGCGCAAGGAGACCTCTCACACACCATGCTCCACTGCCATCCCGTGCCCTGTATCGCCTGTGCGGATTGACTATGTTGGGGTTACACCTGGTCGACTGGGGCTGTGTGTGCCTTGTCAAGGGGCATGGCGGGCGCACAACAGGATCCAGCTTGTCCACAGAGGGTGGGCTGAGGTGCGCCTGGTACCGCTTTGTACGTGTGCCCGGCTGCTGTGCACACATGTGTTCACTCCCCCCGACAGGTGTCCTCTCACAATGCCCAGGGAAGCGGTGGTGTACTGTTCATGACCCCTCCCAACACAGCGTGCTCCAACTTGGCATGTGCGCATCTACCCGTCGCACCCACCCACCTGAGCACTGCGTCCATACGACTTCACACAACACATGTGTGTCTTCCACAGTTGTGCTACTCATTTGCGTTGACATCCAATACCAGTGGACTACATGGTCATGTCACGACTGCCGTGTACTTCACATACTCTCATCCTCTCTCATTCGTACTTGTGAAATGAGTCAGCGGAGACAGTTTTGGTTTCAAACATTATATTGAGTCTTCTGTCCTCTGTGATGCAGTATAGTGGACACTACTGGCAGCGGAATACATGTTGAGGATATACTGAGCATGATTGCAAATGGGATAGGGTGTGGGGTTACATGTGATTGGCTGTTGCATGTGGGATGTGGGCTTCAGAGTGACATCTGCTTGGCCAAGGCTGTGCTAATGTACATTTACGTATAGCTGCGGAGCTGCGGACTTTGACACAGACGGTATACATGTAGCCTACCAGACCGCTTGGCATCATGGGCACAGTCCATCTCAGTTCCATGTGACAGGTTTGCTGCGGTTGTTCCTCATGCACGCGTGCATGTGAGATGACATCAGGGCATGTGCTTGCGTGCATGCAGCGGCGTGCCACTTGTTGTTGCACTGTGGTGGTTACTGGACATGTCACAGTCACTGGGGTCGTGTTGTTGTTGTATGCACTTGTCGTCCATGCAAAGGTCCTGGTATGGGATTCCCGGGGCGGGGTGGGAGGGTGCAGCACCCACAGACTCCAGGCGACCTATTCATGTCCACTGAGCGGTGTGTGTGTCCATGGGCGCTGGATCCATGTCGTGTCCTGGTTGTTCGTGCAGTTCCGTCCATGTGGGTGCGATACACAGAGCCCATGCCACTGCCTCCCACGATGCATGCGGTGTTCCTGGATGTGATGGGGAACAGTGTGCATGTCCCGGTCATATCCGATGTCATGGCGATGTCGTTGATGGTGTGGTTACAGTTGCCGGTCGTTTGGTATGGCTGTTGTGGTGGTGACTGGCCAGTCCGTGCGGAAGCTAAGCATGGGTGCGGGGTTGGACATCATAGGTCACTCGGGGAACCTGCGTTGTGGTCCGACGTATTTACAGGTTGTCAGGTATGCGATGCCGTCCAGCAGGGCTTCCATGTCATTGGTGGTGTACATGTTTGCCAGCCAATGAAGCGGATGGTGGCTGTCAAGGTGTTGTTCGTAGGTTGTCCCTTGGAGGACCATGATGGGGCATGCTGGGTGACATTCGATGTAGCTGTTCTCGATGATCCGTCGTGTGGAGGCACAGTGGTCCCATTTCAGTGCGGGTGCGATGTTGGCCACATACGCCATGCCCCCATAGGCAGAGCAGGCCCTGTCGTGTGCGTCCAGAGGGAGGAGTAGTGGTAGCAGGTCCGCCTTCAGACATGCCGGGTTGGAGAGGCATATCTCGACGGGATGCTGGTAGGGACACCTCCGACAGTAGAAGACGGGCATGACGCAGCTGAACAATGTGATGCGGTAAGTCAGTCGGTAACTTACGTTCAGCAGGGACAGGAGATCGCATCCCAATGTATGGCACAGGTTGGTTTTGTACAGCTTGAGCTGTTCGGCGTAGTTGGGTAGGTGTGTTGCTGTTGCCATTTCGCAGCGGTTCGTTGAGGTGGCGTGCTCCGGCTGTGTGTGCAGTCTGCAATGTGCACGCTCCGGGGTTGCTGTGAGCTCTGTGTAGTCGTAGGGAGACAGGACTTGTGTTCTGTTGGCTTGTTTGGAGGACACGGGCCCTCTTCCCACATGCTTCTCAGACAGTTCAAGGTCAGTGCTGTGTGACTCCTTCCAATTAACTTGCATGTGGCCGACATGGGGGAGTGTTTTCTTCTTTCTTCCCCGTCCGTTGTGTGCTTCTGTGATATGCGCTATCTGCCCTGTGGTCGGTCTCCTCGGCATGCCTGTGTTGGTCTATTCTTGGACAATGGCTGTATTCACCGGCTTCTGTCGTAGGGCTGTGGTTTCGGAGTTGGAATGGAAGGTCATTCAGTGCTGTCTGCTCTCCCTTGTGTGGGCGGCAGGCTGCCTTTCCGCTCTGCGTTGGGCCTTGTGTGTGAATGTTATTCTTGGGCCACCTGTTGTCGGTCCCCGGGCTATTTGGTGTTCCGTTTTATATGTCTTGTTCATATGTGCAGGGTGGTATGGGTGTTTCTGTGTGGTACTGGCGTTCCTCTTCCCGAAGGGAGCCCTGCTTCTCCTAGTTGGTGTTGCCGCCGCTGTGTGCTACGCCATGTTTGTTACACTGGGGTGTGTCCTGCTGTTGCGTGTCTTCACTGACATGTGTGCATCGGTTGTGTGGCGTTGGGTGTTGTCCGTGAATTGGGCGTTGGGGACATGTCTGTGGCCGGCCTGTCACGTGTCATGTGCGTTCGGGGTGGGGCTGATGTGTGTGCTGCTTGGTTGTGTCCCTGTGTCTGTGTGCGACGCATGCATGGCGCTGCGGTTGGCCTCTGCGTTGTGCGCATGTGTGGCGGCGTCATCGGCGCTTTGGGGCCGTGACGGGGTGGTTGGTTCCCTAGTCCCAGGTGGTGTGTACACATGTGTTCTGCGATGTTACGATTTGGCCTGTGTGTCATATGTGGATGCGATGGTGGATGTGTTGTGTACACGCGCTGGTGGGGGGTTGTCCGCTTTTTCCGCCCTTGCACTGTGTGCGCTGTTTGCGTGCACTTGTTGTGTGTGTGCCTACCTGCGTCTCCGCGGTACGTTGCGTCCTTGGTGGTGCATCAGCAGGAGCATGGGGACGGCCTGCAGTGCTGGATTCATGCTCGGGGTGCCGCTTCTTCGTTGTCCGTGCTCTGCGTCCGTGTTACCGCCTCTCTTTCACGTGCGGTGTCTCTTAGCCGTGGGAGCCGTTTGTTTGCGGCATCGTAATTTATGCGCCGGGCGGGACGTGTTTCGTCGGACGGTGTGTGTCAGTTGGGCTGCGCCGCTACGTGTACGGGCGCACTTTGATGGCGGACGGTGTTGCTGGCTTGCCGGCGGTGTTTGGCCTGCTTTTCGCATCGTAATTGGGCGGGCGTGTGGACTGCTGCGTGCCGGCGGTAACTGGTGCTTTTTGCATCCGCCAGCACGGCGGTTGTGCTTCCGCCCGCCATCGTAATGGGCCCCTAAATGTTTTAATTTATTATAGATTTTTGTTTTTTTAATATTTGAAATCATTTATATATATTGTTATTTTGTATATTATTTTAAACTTTTAACATAAATTAACAATAATAGTTTATTAATTGTTTTATAGTAAATATATATGTATACAATTTTATGTTTGTGTGTTTAATTTTTTATTAAGTTTATTTGTTATAATTTATTAAAATGTATATTAAATTTATTTTATTTTGTTAAAATTATATTTAATATTTAATATATTTAATATATATTATTTTATTTTATATTTATATAAAAGTCGGTGTTTTATACATCTATATTTTAACATCGATATTTTTTACTCAATATTTTTGTACTTACCTGTTTAAGTATAGGAGTCAATATTTTTGTTGTCTATATTTTTAACTCGATATTTTTTACATCGATGTTGTGTCAGTGAACCCACTGGAGTTTGTAGTGCAGTTTCAAATTTCCATTTCGATCTGGCAAAATAAACCTTTTGCCAGTCCTAAACCTTCCTTTTAAATACTTATATGTCACCATTAAGGGAGGCCCTAAAGCCTCATAGGGTAGGGTGCATGGTATTTAAAAATTCAAACGTGTGTTTAAGTCTTATAAGTCCTGGCAGTGAAAAACTCCTAAAGTTATTTTTTTCACTGTTGTTATGTCTATCTCTCCCATCGACTAACACTATGGGCCCGATTCCGATGTCGGACGGACCGGAGTCCGTCCGACATCGGTCAGGAACTGTAACCAACCGACCTCCTGTCGTCGGTTACAGACCTGCAAGTAGGATGCGACCGAACCCTGTTCGGTCTCAATCCTATACTTAACAATGGGAGCATGTATTCCGAACGGAATGCATGCTCGCATTGTTAACTGCAGAGGTGCAGTTCATCCCTGCACCCGGTGGCAGGCACCTCAAGATGGCTGCCACCGGGCGCAGGGATCAACAGGGGGGCAGCATAGGTGCCCCCTAGGCTGCCATTTCGCGGTCTCGCACCCATGGGGCCCTACTGGGGGCCCCCAAAGACAGTTTCGCACTGCCTTTTTGTGCCGGAAAGACCGGCACAAAACCGGCACAAAAAGGCAGTGGGAAACTGCCATCGTACTCCCTCAGCCAGAAAGAGGCGGCGGGGGAGTACTGAAGGGTTTCTGGATGGTGGACGGGCTCTCCGATCCCGTCGTAAGCCATCCGGAAAACCGAGTCGGATTCCTTTCCGACCGAGCCCATCAGAATTGCTCAGTTGGAAAGGAATCCGAACGGCACATTCCGATGCAGGCAGGAAGGCTCCTACCGACGGTCGGAGCCCTTCCTGCCCGCATTGGAATCGGCCCCTATGTTGCACTATTATACTTAATAGGAGCTAACTTTAATTAGGAGCTTTGAGAAATGATGTTTACACTTGAATTAATTAAAATACAAAATCCTCTTTAATGATAAAGTTGGATTTTAACTACTTCATCTGCAAATGCCACTTTTAGAACGTTGGAATTTTTCTGCCCAACTCACCTGTACCTTTCTGTCAGTGTCCTGGGTCACATGACTGTGAATGGCTATGATGTTATGAGCTGTGTATTGCTTCCAGACAGTGAGACAAATGAAACCTAGGTGGGAGGGGACAGGGTCATCTAGACAGGCTGGCGAGAAGTTGTACCCTGCCCTATTTACATTTAAATGGGTACTGCCTGCAGCTCACACAAAGGAACCTGACAACAGGCCTGCCCTTGCATTTGTCATCCTAGACAGTTTGGTGCCAAGACCAGGGGATGGGGTAGGACTGACCAGAACCAGTTTTGAGGGTAGGTCAGGGAATTCCCACACAAAGGTTGGCACCAGGTATAAAAATAAGACCTTCAGAACCCTCCTCAGGATACTTCAGGACCTGTGGAAGATTTAGAAGAAGGACTGCCTGCTACGAGACAGACTGCCTTGCTGTCTGAAGAACAAAGATTCGACCCACATGCCTTGACCCTCAGAGTGACTCCTAGGGTCAATTGGCTGACCTCTTGGGTGAGCCACAGAGACACAACATGCTTCTGGAGGGCCTCCCTGCAACTATCTAGCTGACCAGCTCCAACTGGGCCTGCCTGGACCGGCCACAACCCTGCTGCTGGCCTCTGCTGGACTGAGCCCTGATACTCAAGAGGTGACCCCCAGATCCAGGATCTTTGCCTAACATCAGAAAGAACCACGCCACAAGAAAAGGTGAAACTCCTGCAGTTTGGGCTCCTCAGGACTGCTCTTTGCTCCAATTGCGACCATTCGCGGCGATCGGCAACGTGAGACCTACACTTTGCTCCGATAGTGACATCCATGACAATCAACCACTGCAAAGCTCCAACAGCGACCAACTCTTCACACTACAGCAGCGACCATCTGTGATGCTCGAACTGCTCTTTGCACCGAAAACCTTCTATTCGCGGCCTCCACCAACGCTAAAGGAATTCTTCATGCCAGACTTGAGAAGGTAACTCTTCAGCAGGGCTAGCCTACTTCCTGTATCAGACCGGCGCTCCACCGGCCTGAACTTGTCATTTTCCCCCAGTCTAGCACAACCAGATAACTGTGAGAGACACTTTGCTCTTCTTGACACTATTTTCACACAAAAAAATAAAAAAAGTGATATCTGCGGCTCTACTTATTGGAATTAGTTTATTTTTAAGTCATGTATTGGTTAAAATGTACTACATTTTTCTAAAGTGGTTTGAGGTTTTTCTTGTGTTGTGTTTTCACTTTATTACTGTTTGTGTGCTGCATAAATACTTTACACATTGCCCCTAAATTAAGCCTGACTCCTTTTGTGCCAAGCTACCAGAGGGTTAAGCACAGGTTAATTTAGTGACTTTTTGTGGTTCACCCTGACAAGAGTTGTAATTTTTGCTTGAGTGCGGCTCCCACTCTTCTTAGCCCATAAACCAATTCCTTGAAATTCCTTTTTCAGCAATTGCAATCATCTTCATCTTGCAGCTATATGATTTCTTCCTATCAATTTTCAAAGCAAAATTTGTAACCAATTTAAAATATCAGTATCTATGGAAATACTATTCCCTATAAATGTCCCGCCAACTTAATAAAGATAAAATCCAGGATCACAGTAAAATATATATGAAAACACACAAAAAGGCCTACATATTGTCACAGATAATACTTTGTTAAAGGGAATACGTGGTTATGTAGTCACAACACAAAGTAATCTCTGTTGTAAAAGAACCCCATTAATTTCAAAACCTCAATTAACGGAAATTATAGATTCAATACCTAAAATCACTGAAATGTACATGTGTATTTTTAAATAATTTGTATTAGTATAGCACAGCATTCATAGTTACCGATGCCAGCATTGTTTATACACTGGACACATGATTGACAATATAATAATTATCGTCATGTCTTTACAACAACAACCTGCATATAGTTTAGCTTTTTCCATTTTCGTCGCTCATACTAAGCAAACCAATGGAGTCAACCAAACAACAACTATGCTAGAACTCCCACCCCCCTCTCCGCCCCATCAGCCACCAGATCAACATCCAACTCGCTCTCAGAATGTAATCTAGGGCGCTATTATACGTTACTTAGGCAGTGCCTGCTGCCTTCCCCATCACATGTCCTCTTCTAGATATTACAGTGTGACAATTCCAGAAGGTATACAATTACAGGTATGCAATAGACGTCCAGGTATTCAATGTGTTGATTTAAATTGATTTAAATATCAGGGGAGATTTGCGCCTTCCTGTGTTTTGAGCATTGCAATCCATCAACGAGCAATACGATTTGTTTTGCAATCTTGTACATTTCTCCCTATGATACATCAGCCTTCTGGACATAGGTACTTTCCCAAGTCACTGTAATGCTTTGCCAGGAGTAAAGAAAAATCCACAAACTTCCCTGCCGCTCTATCCAAACTAGGTCATGAGAAAAGACCCAGCATGCAGGCTTCAAGTGTAAGGAGATCTTTGCAGTCAGTGACATGGATTAAAAGAGCAATATCCTTTAACCAATAGGGCTACATCGTGTCACAGGTCATTATCATGTGAACAAAGGTATCCTCATCAATGGGGCATCAGGGAAAATGTGAGGAGTCCCCAGGAAAGATGTGTTCGATTTTACTGTTCATCAAGTATGCTCTATTAGGAGGATCTTCCCCCAGTCCGAGTCATTTAACACTCTGTATATTTCATTTCCCATCGTGTGTGGAGTTTCACCCTCTAAAGATAAATATAGGACATAGCAGGGCTCTATAGAGCCATCTAATCAATTTCTTGCCATTGTCTATTGATCCAGCGGTAAACCAACAACAGATACTCCACTACCATATACTCACCTGGGCCCATAAAAACACACACATTGAGTAAACTGCTGGAGTGGTTAAAGTTTTATATTTATACTTCACAATATTCAGGATTAGTTATTTAATTTTCTTAACTAACCTTTCACTGATCAAAAAGTTCTTTCCTTTGGTCGATGGACCATTAGTTGAACTAATTGATTGGTGATAATTAACTTAACCCCTTAAATATTCTTGGTTTGTCGAAAATAATCACAGACTCAGGAAGGTTTAAAATCTTTATCTAAATTAAGTGCATGTGAACCATTTCAAAAATACAGTGCAGTCACCCTCATTCTTAGGAGAGAAATTCAATTGATTAAACATCAAAACATATACTTCGGACTCATACAATATTTAATGCTCAGAAAAGGAGAGGACAGAGAGAAAAGAACATTTGCAAATACGTGAAATTATAATTACCAAGAATGGTGTGAAAGACCAACCCCCTGGCCAAAGAGCTGGTAAGGGTCCCCAGGATAGGTCAGGAGACAAAGACTTCAGGGCGATACCAAAGGGGATGATGGACGGAGCGCTAGAGCAAATCAAACACTCACCCCCAGTCAACTGATCTGGGTTTAATCCATCATCATTCTTTAGCTCACTCCACCACCCCAGTTCAGACATGGCCATATGCAAATCAGTCTGACCCTGTGCCTCATGGGAACAGTCCAGCTCGAACTGCCAAGCCATGTCTTCCCTGGACCGGAAACAAGCATCCTGGGACTGGTTTCTGGCTATTCAGCCATCATCAGCCAGGCTAGCTTGAATCCAGTGGCAAAGTGAGCAAGGGACCCATGTCTGGGCATACCCTGCCAACTTAGGGCGAACAAAGCGATACCAAAGGGGATGATGGACGGAGCGTTTGAGCTAATCAAACACTCACCCCCAGTCAACTGATCTGGGTTTAATCCATCATCATTCTTTAGCTCACTCCACCACCCCAGTTCAGACATGGCCATATGCAAATCAGTCTGACCCTGTGCCTCATGGGAACAGTCCAGCCCGAACTGCCAAGCCATGTCTTCCCTGGACCGGAAACAAGCATCCTGGGACCGGTTTCTGGCTATTCAGCCGTCATCAGCCAGGCTAGCTTGAATCCAGTGGCAAAGTGAGCAAGGGACCCACGTCTGGGCCTACCCTGCCAACTTAGGGCGAACAAAGCGATACCAAAGGGGATGATGGACGGATTCAGGACAGGATAGATGACCTCTCTAGAATACCGACGAATTGCGTCGCACCCCTCTCTGACACTCTCTTCCTCCTCGAGATTCTTCAACGATCTTCTGATCTAACCCAATTAAGTTAGGATAGAAAGTTCTTCTTCAGCGTCTGCATTGGAGTCTTCATCAGCACCTCACAGCATCTCTCCTGCAACAGCATCCCCGACTCCCAGACAGCATCTCCGTCTCAGTCTCTGTCTAACTAACTAAAGCTACCTTAATTATACCTTCGTTTCCTCATGTTCCACCCACTAAAGTTACAATATCGTAAAAATACGAAATCTAATTGGTCAGGCTAGGGGGGATGATCATCACACCATGCTTACATGTCACTATATTCTGTTAAACCATTGTTCGCAAACCCATCCCCTTAATTTTTATTCAAAACTTTATTCCCATCCACTACATGTATCCAATTTGCAACATTAATGACACTACGAAGAATAGAACATCACATTGCTGAACTTTTCACCATCCGTTCCCAGGGCATGGCGCTACAATTTGGCCTCCATTCAAGTGCTCCGTCATTGACCTTCATAGCTTCACTCAGTAGGCATGCGCAGGCATTGCGTCATTTCATCTAGTCCGGTTATACAAGAGAGGCCCAAATGCGCACTAATAAAAAAGTCAAAAGACAAATGTTATTTTCACAAAATAAATGGTCTCACTGTATACCTCCCACCTCTACTCTATTCCCGTTCTCTTATTAATACTTTCCCCGCATTAGCATTTGTAAAATAGCTTGTTTTAGTTTCAGCTTAGCAGATGCCATGCACGCGAGTCTTCAAGACTCCATTTTAGTGCCTTCTGCTCATGCGCTAGAATTTCCCTCCAAGCGTTAGCTCGTCATATTGCGTAGATGTAGTTGACGCATGCGCACTACAGTTTCCCCGTTTTAAAGCGGTATTAGTCCGTTTTCATTGTTATCCGCGTTAGTACACACATAAGCAAGCTTCACTATCCCGCGTGTTCATGTGGTGCGTATTAGCTATTCACAGATTACGTTTAATAACTTGTTAATGAATCAAACGAGCGGATTGCCTCCGAGCAAGTCTCTTTCTTACGAGACCTTGCTCCATCAATCCCCTCTCTGATGGCATTTTGAGCCATCACAAAATTACCCATCCCTTCCCAGATGCCAACTTTAGCACATCTCAGTTTTCTCCTTTTTCTCTCCTTATTTCATCAGTTACTTCTTTTCCTTCTAAATCTTTCATCTTTTTGTAAAGTTTTCCTTTCATTTCCTCTAATTGAATTTCATCATATTCTCTTTTTCGTTTCTTTCCTCTCCCTTCACTTTCTAAATGTATTCTTCTATTTCCTTTGCTTCTGCAACATTTACATGTGATCATTACTATCATAACTATTGTCATTATCACAACTACCGGTAAGATTATTTGACCTAGAAAACTTTTCCCAAAATCAGTAAACCAATTCCCTATCGATGTTATACTCTTTGTTAGTTTTCCCCATACACTGTCAACCTCCAGTTGGGTCAAGTCATTATGCATTCTTGTAATATTTCTAATGTACCCTTTGATTTCTTTACTTTTGTCCGGAATATAAGTACAGCAATGTTGAATTTTCAACATACCACAGACTCCGCCCTCTTTTGCCAATAAAATATCAAGAGCAAGACGATTTTGTAAAACCATAGACCTTATTGCAACCATCTCTGTGTTAATCATTAAAAATCCACCTGTTGTATCTGTGGAAAGGCGATCAAATGAGGTTGACAATTTGCAAATTTTACGTGAATTTAGAATGACTCCAACTGAGGGTATCAATGCACTAAATATATCACCTACTATTTCAGAAAAACTAGCTCTTCTTCTCCGTGTTAGTCCATTAGATTTTCCATTGATTCCATTGATTCTGTCCACATGATAGATTTTTGGAAAAACTATTCCAAAATAACAGCTTCCGTACCATCTTGCAGGTAACCTATAATAGGCATTTTTCCCACATACATAATAAATTCCTGGAAATACAGGGTCATTTCCCCCTTTTAGTCCCCACCCTCCTAGAGTTAGGAAGTTGTGTTCACACTCACTGGAACCAATGAAATTGTTATTATAATCTGTCTTTAACCTATGGAGGCAGAATTTTCCCCTTTTCATAAAGTCTAGGGACATCGCAGCACGAGCTTCGCCCTTTGCATAAATTCCCTCTTTCTCAGCCCATGGAGGTACATGGGATTTCTGTTCAGCAGCTTTCTTTGTTAAATCCTGTCTCCTTTCTTCTACTAAATTCAAAAACTCTTTTTCTTCTTCACGTAATATACATGTTAGGTTATCCTTGTGGGCTTGAACTATATCTATTGAACTCATTGTTAAAAGAATTCACCCATGAACTGTGCATTTTTACTACTAACTACTGGATTCATATTCTTTCTAATAGGCAATTCTGAAAATACTACATCTAAATTTGAATAAAAATACTGAAGTTTCCCTGTTACGTAAAATAAACTTGATAAAACACTACATGATACACCATATGTTAGAGGTATACGGTGATATGTCACCCCTTCTGACACTGATGAGGGTAACTTCATACAAACATAACAATTACTAATCTCCATCGTATTAACATACTGAAATAACAATTTAGTAAACACATTTAAAGACGAATCATTGTCTGATTCATTATGATAATTTATCTCATCTTCTATCCCTATTTCTATTTTAGTTCCCTTTATTCTATCTTCCTTCTCATTAGTAATTGTACTATTCTTGTTACTTGTTTCCATCAACAAAGGTACTCCTACTGTTAGGAATAACCATACTAATACTACTAATATAATACTACATAAACAGAATCTTAAACATTTTCTTTTTAAACTTCGTTTCGGTTTTTCAGTATTTTCAATTTCTGCCATCTTTAATCAGAGAAAATTTATTTTCTCTTTATTTGTCTAAATGTTCTTAAAATCCAGTTTTTTTATTTTTTTTTTTTTAAGGAGGTCTTAATTTGCTTTCATCAATCTGTGCAACATGAACTCTTTCTGATTCTTCACATAAATCTAGGTTTTCAAATTCTTCAAGAATAACATAGGTCCACTCAGGGGGCTTGTATTTTCTGTTCAGAATTCTCAATCTTGGGCTTCTTCTTGTAAGTTTTACTAATGTTTGTTTAGATTGTGTCTGACTCGTAATCTCATTTACTTGCTCTGGTTTCTTTTCTGGTCTTCTTAGATAATATTTTAGTCTCTTCACTCCTACAGGCCAATTGTCTCCTTTTCTAACTCTTTTGACCTGAACTGCACTTTCACCTTCTCCATCTCCTTCTAAAGTTCTTTTATTTTCACTTAATCTGGGCACAATCTGTTCTTGTTCCTCTTCTCTTTCTGATTGTCTTTGTTCTGTATTTTCTGTATTTGGATCTACTTCTATTTGCACCGGTTCAGGTCTTATTACAGTTTGTTCGTCTTCAGCCTGAACTTGTTCTTCTAAATCTATCTGATCCTGTTCAGGTCTTATTTCAATTTGTTCTTCTTCTGCCTGAACTTGTTCTTCTAGATCTACTTTTCCCTGCTCAGGTTTTTGAATGGCTTTGTTTATTTTTACCTGAGTGTGTTCTTCTTTCCCTGTCTTTTCCTTTCTACATTCCTGTCTTCTTAATTCAGTTCTTCTTGTTTCAACAACAGCATCAGGTATTTCAATCACTGGTATCCACTCTTCCTGACTTGTACTTGGCTGTTCGTCATATAGTTGTCTTTCAGAATCTATCACTCTAGATTCTTCAACGTCACAGCTTTCTACTTCTGACGTCTCAGCTTGTTCAGTCAGTGGCTGCTCTTGTTGTTCAGATGGGCTCGGAACTCTTCTGGTATGACTAGCATGAATCCAATTGGGTAAACCTGCACACTTCACTGCTGTGGTAGTGACTACTATGACTTGACGTGGTTTATCCCACCTGGGTGCTAGACATGACTTCCTTGCGTGTTTCTTCACTAACACCCAATCTCCAGGATTCAAATCATGCGCTTGGTCTGGCTGTCTTTCAACTGCGTCTTCTCCAACCTGATGAGAGACAGAACGCACCATTTCAGCCAATCCTTTGCAATAGTCCAATACCAGATCATCAGTTATATTCATCAATTTATTTCCAGGAATATATGCTTGTCTCATTGCCCTTCCCATGAGTACCTCGTGTGGACTCAATCCCGTTTTTCTGTCAGGAATACTTCTGAGACCCATCAGTACAAGAGGCAATGCATCTGGCCATTTCAGCATTGTGGATGCGCACACCTTCCCTAATCTTGATTTGATTGTGCCATTTAGCTGTTCAACTATCCCAAAAGCCTCTGGACGATAAGCACAGTGCAGTTTTTGTTCAATGTTAAATGCAGCACAGATTAATCGAATGATCTCATTATTAAAATGAGGTCCTCTATCTGGTTCCAAAGTGACTGGAAAACCGAAATGAGGAACTAACTCCCTCAATAGTAGTTTAGCAACTGTGAGACTGTTGTTTCTTCTAGTGGGGTATGCCTCTACCCATCTTGAGAACAGGCACACTATGACAAGTACATATTTCAGTCCATTGCAAGGAGGCAACTCAATGAAATCTAACTGCAATCTGGTGAAGGGTCCTTCTGCCTTTCCAATCTTTCCCCAACTAACCACTGTCTTCCTGCCTGGGTTCTGCTGCTGACAGATTAAGCATCGTTGGCAAAGGCTCTCTGCGACTACCCTAAACTTTGGATTGTACCAACTTTGTCTGAATAATCTGATCATTGAATCCCTGCCAATGTGTGTTGTCCCATGGTATACTCTTGCCATTTGAGAGAGTAGACAGTCTGGCATAACTGGTCTGCCATCTAAGTACACCCACACTTCATCTTCTGTCCTTCTTGTACAACTCAATTTTATCCAAATCTCCTTTTCTTTTTCCTCAACTTCTTCCTGTAACTGTCTGACCTCATCCCATGTTTCTGGAACTGAGAAAAACATAAGTTGGCAGCTGGTTTCACCCGTTTCAATTTTTCTGTTAATTGACATTGTATTTCTTGCACAGTATCAAGCAATTTGGTCGGCATATCTATTACCGGCCGCCACATAGTCATTTCCTGACTGATGTGCAGCGCATTTAACAACTGCTACTTCTTTTGGCAATTGTAATGCTTCCAACAAATCTTTTACATTTTTACTGTTTCTGATAGGAGATCCTGAAGAAGTCATAAATCCCCTCTGCATCCAGAGTTGGCCAAAATCATGCACAACCCCGAAACCATATTGACTGTCCGTAAATATGGTTATTCTCCAATTTTTCCCACCTTTGCATGCCTTTGTTAAGGCCACCAATTCGGCTACTTGTGCAGATTTGACTCCCGGTAAACAGGATGCTTCAACCACCCCCGTTATTTTACATACAGCATATGCAGCACTTAATCCTCCTCCTTCAGTTCTTAGACAAGACCCATCCACAAACAGTTCATGATCAGCTTCCTTCAATGGTGTTTCTTTTATATCTGGGCGGGGCTTAGTACACAATTCGGTCACATCCAGACAATCATGATCAATCTCATCTTTCACTTCTTCACAACATGGATCTGGCAATAATGTGGCAGGATTCATTATCGTACATCTTATCACTGTCACATTTTCTGCTCCCAGAATCACCCTTTCATACTTAGTCAGCCGACTGAGAGTGAGATGTTGTGTTCTTGTTCTTGTCAAAAGAATCTCAACTGAGTGTGGAACGTAAACCTTTATGGGATGTCCAATCACTATGGACTCACTTTCCTCCAGACTCATACAAGTAGCAGCTACTGCTTTTAAGCAGCCAGGTAAGGCTGAAGCCACTGGATCCAAGGTGGCAGAAAAATACGCCACTGGACGTCGACTCAGTCCATGTCTCTGTGTTAAAACTGAAAGTGCACAATTTTCTCTCTCACAACAAAACAACGCAAATTCCTTTGAATAATCAGGCATGCCCAAGGCTGGGGCCTCACATAAACAGTTTCGTAGTTTCACAAAGGCTTCCAAACATTCATCATTCCAATCGATGGGATCTTTCGCTCTTTTCCGAGTTAATTGTATCAATGGCTTGGCTAGCATGGAGAAACTATTGATCCACTGCCTACAGTACCCAACCACTCCCAGAAACATTCTCATCTCCTTCTGTGTCTGAGGTAGCTGCATTTCTTTGATTATTTTTATTCTTTCCGGTGTCACTTTTCTAACTCCTCTTTCTATTTTATGCCCTAAATATCTAACTTCCTGTTGACAGAACTGCAATTTTTCTGGAGATACCTTGTGTCCTCCTTCGGCCAAATGGTTCAGTAATGCAATTGTGTCAGTGACACAATCTTCTCGTGTTTTTGATGCCACCAATAGGTTATCAATATACTGAACCAGAACTGATTTCCTGGGCATAATCAATGACTCCAGACACTTCTTCAGTATCTGATTAAAAATTGAGGGACTCTCTGTGTACCCTTGAGGAACTCGGCACCATGCCAAAATACGATCCTCAAACCGGAAGGCGAAAAGATACTGACTGTCTGGGTGCAAAGGAATAGAAAAGAATGCTTGGCACAAATCAATTACTGTAAACCAACCTGCGTTCCAGGGTATCTGATAAAGGATCACCGCTGGATTTGACACTATTGTGCAACAAGGCACTACAATTTTGTTAATTTTTCTCAAATCCTGCACTATCCTGTATTTTCCGCTAGGCTTTTAAGTCCCATTATTGGCGAATTACAAGGACTACCCATTATCTCTTTTAAAATGCCTTGTTTAATCATTCGGTCAATTTCTGGAGCAATTCCTGCTTTCACTTCTGGACACATTTTGTACTGTCGTGTGTTTGGGTAAGCTGCACCTTCTTTCACCGTCACTTTAACTGGATCTACATTTGACATTAGCCCAATATCCTTTCCTGTAAAATCCCACACTTCTGGATTTACTGTGGTTCTCAACTCTTCAGGCAATTCACTCTCAGTTATTAATGAAAACATCTCGTCTACTTCTGTACCTTGCTTAGCTAACATCATTTTGTAGATTACATTTTCGTCAGGGGTTTGGAAAGCGACACCATCTGGTGTACAATAGATCGTGCAGTTCATCTTCCACAATAGATCTCTTCCCAACAGATTTACTGAACTGGAATCGCAAACTACAAACCGATGCATATCTTCAAAATTTCCGATATGTACCTCCAGTGGTTTTGTGATTGGGGTTCTAATCTGTTGATTTGACACTCCTACAACTTGTATAGTTTCTCCCGAGAGGGGTAGGTTTGGGATGTCTGCTGTTCTCACAGTAGACCGGGTAGCACCAGTATCCAATAGAAAAGTGATATCATTACCCTCCACTTTCCCATCAATAAATGGACCTGTCTGATCTACCGGCCAGGATGCGCCAAGCACGCACTCCTCTTCCTCCCCCCTCAGGCACCGTCATTGTACATAGTCCGAATTTTCTTCATCATTCTGCAAAAAATATTATGTAACCACTCTGTTATTCTTACCACTTTCTCTGTGAAATCCGGTGTTCGCACTGTATTTTTGAGGATTCACAAAGTTTGGCATAGGAGCTGGTGGCACCTGATACTGTGGAGTAACTACCTGCTGCGGCTGACTCATAAGTACTTCATTCTGCATCTGTGGAATTAAATTTTGATTTGGCCCATTATTATTCTGAATACTCTTACACTCGTTCTTCCAATGTCCAAGCTTTTCCGCACGCATGACAAGGAAACTTCTTCTTCGCTTCCTCTCTATTCATTTGTCCTCTTAATTTACCACCATTCGCCGCTTGATCATTCTGACTCTGCTCTTTTATCTGATTATCAGTCTGGGTATTTACTTTATTCTCCTGCTGTTCTGCCAATTTTACTTGTGCCCACATCATTTTCTCTTTTAGCTTCCTACGCCTTGCTTCAATATCATCGCCACAATACTTTGCATATTTCAGAATTTCATCAATCGACTTACTCTGCCAGCACAACATGTGCTGTTGAATCATCTGACTAATCTCCGGTTTCAGACCATACACAAACCGATACACAAAATGTCCCATATCCTTATCACCAATGTTCTCAAAACCACTATACTGCTTAAACACTTGTAGTAACCGTTCATAATATGCATGTACGGACTCATTTGGCTCTTGGGTTGTTCTATCTATTTTTACCCAATCTGTTTCTTTAGGAGGGATTTTCCCTTTCAGGTAAGTAATTACTTGGTGATATTTCTTCATCACCTCTTCTGAGGGTGCTCCTGTCTTCGTGTCTCTAGTATACTCCTCCTCACTTGGCCAATCAACTGTGATCTTACACTCTGTCCACAAATCAGCAGGTACTACAATATCAAATAATCCATCCAGATCCTTCAACAAAACCTTTGAAACCTTCACAAATCTTTCCACCTGTTTATACCATTCAAGTGGCTTTTCTCTCAACCTGAGAAAATCATTTGTAAATGACAAAATATCCTGTCTACTCCAGGGGACATGAACATATCCACCACCAGGAACTTCTCTCATTGGACACAATTTCTCAACCTTATCTGATTCACTCACTGAAAATGCAGATGATGCTTCTCTTGCTTGTACTTCCTCTTTCTTTCTTATCCACCTAATTCTCCATTTGTCAATGCCTCCCCATTTTCGCAAAATATTCATCAACTCTTTTATCTGTAGTCTCTTACCAGAAGCATTTACACTCTCTAAATCTTTGTCAGTAAAATCCACTCGATATGGTTTCTGCAACAATTTTGATTTCCCTATATCTATTCCAATCTCTGAGGCAACTTCCATTAATTTCTCATGAAATACTCTTGCTCTTCTAGTTATACTCTTACATAAGAATAATAACTCCTCATCATTGTAAACATTCAATCTTTCTATGCTCACATTGCCAGTTATCATTTCTTCCAACTCTACTTTCAATTTACTGATATCTAGAATCTTTGGTTGTGGGTTCCGATTGTCTATTTCCTGTGCCCATCTTTCTATATCTTCAGGGGTAACTACTGTTGAACTTCCAGTTCCTATAGGAACTAGAGATCTCTTTTCTCTCAAATTTGCAGGTATAATTCTCTTCGGAGTTTCAGTTAAAGGTTCCACATTCGGGAGATCCATTAATGAAATAACTGATTCACTCTCACTAGTCTAATCATCCATAATTACTACTTCTCTTCTGGGACTTGTTAACGGAATTGTCACAGTTTGAGGTTTCTGGCAAGTCTTTTTATCTCCATATAATGGGATTACAGGACCAATAGTCACTGGTACTGTCAAAGCTTCAGCATTTAAATTCAATTGGCTTACTTTTTGAACTAATTCTCTCTAGTTTTTTTTAAAGCTTCTCTCTCATCATCCTGCAACACTCTATTAAGTGATACATCATGTAAGATTTGTGGGGTTAAAGGCATTCCTATCACTGGTGCACTTGGGGTAACCTTACTAGGTGCTTCTTGGTACGGTGGAGGGTTTTTAATCAAAATATCCTCTAATAGCTCATCATCTGATTCACCATAACCTGTTGTATTCATGTGTTTCGTTTTTTCTTTACATTTTCCTCCTAACTGTTCTTCAGCCATTAATACTGGATATAAACCCTCGGTCACCACAGCTCTCCTCCAACGCTTCATTTGTTCTCCTCTAAATCTCCGACCACTTCTGTATTTGTCACGATCAAATGCCTCAATTTCCCATTCTTCCAAAGCTTCATACTGTGTCATTCTAGGATTAGGTTCTAACATATTCATTCTATCTCTCAAATTCTGAAGTACCTTTAAATTAAAAGTACCATGCTCCGGAAAAGCCAAAACTCCATCACTTTTAGTATACTCCACCCAATTCTCCAACCATACACACGTGTGATATCCTTTCTCCATCATCATAAATGAAGCAGGTGTTTTGGTGGCGGAATAGGAATTCCCTCTCTAGTCATTACAGGCTTGTATTTTTTAAAGAAATTTTTAATTTTCCTCATTAATGTCATTTTCTTTGGTCTTCCGAACATTTCAGAGGTTCGATATAGGAAGGAGTCTTCCGTATATCTTCTAGCTCTATTACCTATGTCGCGTACTATGTCAGCACGACTCACACCCGCAGTCAAATCAGGACTCAACATACAATTCTCTTCTGACAAATCCTAGCGCGACTTCTATCTATCAACCAATCAGACTCAGGCTAAGGCTCGTAGTCTAACCAATGCCAGTGCGGCCTTTTGTGACGTCAGTATTACTCCTCACTACTGACCCTCCTTTACAATCTGCTTCTGTTTCACGCCCGCTGTTTCAACCAATCCCAGCGCAGCTCTCTGTGACGTCAGTATAACTCCGGCGACTGACCCTCCCTTCACAAGGTAATACGAAAACTTATTTCTTAATACTTTTCATTAAAATTCTTCGATAATAACAACATAAAACATTCGCTACTCTGTCTGTTCCACTAAACAAAAGGATAGATTTCAATTTATTCTTGAGTTTCAGAAATTATTCTTCTTCTACTGCGAGTAAAACCCCTGTTTACTCTTCATTCAAGCTTAGGATAACCTGTTACTTCTCCAGTGTCACCCGTATTGGGAAATGAGACCAAAGTTTCACCAGCGAACCCCTTTCGCTATCATCCGCACTCTACTTTTATACGGAATAGTCCCTAGTTTAATACTGCCAGCCCTGCGTAGCTTCTCAGTATTATTCCAACAGACGAGTAACCTCACTGCAGTGTGGCTTCTGTCACCACCCGCTATTCATTTTCCCGGGATTCTGGACAACATAAAACAAAACGCAAACTCTTTTGTTAAACATAAATCAATAATCAATAATCAATATTTATCACCAAACTAGTCAATAATAACCATAGCTCTGCTACCAGAAAACTGATCCAGCGGTAAACCAACAACAGATACTCCACTACCATATACTCACCTGGGCCCATAAAAACACACACATTGAGTAAACCGCTGGAGTGGTTAAAGTTTTATATTTATACTTCACAATATTCAGGATTAGTTATTTAATTTTCTTAACTAACCTTTCACTGATCAAAAAGTTCTTTCCTCTAGTCGATGGACCATTAGTTGAACTAGTTGATTGGTGATAATTAACTTAACCGCTAAACTATTCTTGGTTTGTCGAAAATAATAACAGACTCAGGAAGGTTTAAAATCTTTATCTAAATTAAGTGCATGTGAACCATTTCAAAAATACAGTGCAGTCACCCTCATTCTTAGGAGAGAAATTCAATTGATTAAACATCAAAACATATACTTCGGACTCATACTATAATTAATGCTCAGAAAGGGAGAGGACAGAGAGAAAAGAACATTTGCAAATAACGTGAAATTATAATGACCAATAATGGTGTGAAAGACCAACCCCCTGGCCAAAGGGCTGGTAAGGTTCCCCAGGATAGGTCAGGAGACAAAGACTTCAGGACAGGATTCAGGACAGGATAGATGACCTCTCTAGAATACCGACGAATTGCGTCGCACCCCTCTCTGACACTCTCTTCCTCCTCGAGATTCTTCCGCGATCTTCTGATCTAACCCAATTAAGTTAGGATAGAAAGTTCTTCTTCAGCGTCTGCATTGGAGTCTTCATCAGCACCTCACAGCATCTCTCCAGCAACAGCATCCCCGACTCCCAGACAGCATCTCCGTCTCAGTCTCTGTCTAACTAACCAAAGCTACCTTAATTATACCTTCGTTTCCTCATGTTCCACCCACTAAAGTTACAATATCGTAAAAATACGAAATCTAATTGGTCAGGTAGGGGGGGATGATCATCACACCATGCTTACATGTCACTATATTCTGTTAAACCATTGTTCGCAAACCCATCCCCTTAATTTTATTCAAAACTTTATTCCCATCCACTACATGTATCCAATTTGCAACATTAATGACACTACAAAGAATAGAACATCACATTGCTGAACTTTTTACCATCAGTTCCCAGGGCATGGCGCTCTAATTTGGCCTCCATTCAAGTGCTCCGTCATTGACCTTCATAGCTTCACTCAGTAGTCATGCGCAGGCATTGCGTCATTTCATCTAGTCCGGTTATACAAGAGAGGCCCAAAGGCGCACTAATAATAAAGTCAAAAGACAAATGTTATTTTCACAAAATAAATGGTCTTACTGTATACCTCCCACCTCTACTCTATTCCCGTTTTCTTATTAATACTTTCCCCGCATTAGCATTAGTAAAATAGCCTGTTTTAGTTTCAGCTAAGCAGATGCCATGCACGCGAGTCTTCAAGACTCCATTTTAGTGCCTTCTGCTCATGCGCTAGAATTTCCCTCCAAGCGTTAGCTCGTCATATTGCGTAGATGCAGTTGACGCATGCGCACTACAGTTTCCCCGTTTTAAAGCGGTATTAGTCCGTTTTCATTGTTATCAGCGTTAGTACACACATAAGCAAGCTTCACTATCCCGGTTGTTCATGTGGTGCGTATTAGTTATTCACAGATTACGTTTAATAACTTGTTAATGAGTTAAACGAGCGGATTGCCTCCAAGCAAGTCTCTTTCTTACGAGACCTTGCTCCATCACTATGATGTGCATGGTTTGATTCACCTCTTTCATATTTGGTTCCAAAGTTTTTATCTTCCATAGGCTACACAAAGCTAATTTGATCTGCCCATAATTAAGAAACTGTGTTGAAGTCCTTCAGAAACCTCTCTCCAAATAAATGCCCAACTATAGCCAACCCCTCTCATCCCACCCCTGGGGCTGATGTTCCCTAAGCATTCCTGTGTGTGGGGGGAGGGCAAGCAATGGAGTAGCAGAGGCATAAAGGAGTATTTGTTTAGTAAAAGTGTAGCTACATTCCAGGCACACCAGTTCCATCAGCAGTAAAGCAGACAGTTGAATGGGTAGTGTTTTATTGGAAAACATCAGTCTCTGTCGAGCGCCATCAGTGTTTCTGTCCTCAAGATGGCCAGTCCCCCACAACGAATGGCCAGCCAACCACTGGAACACCATTAAAGTTGCGTAGCCCAGTAGTATTTTTCTAGGTCTTTCCCCCTCTATAGCCAACATTAGTGTAAAGATAATAACTCGCAATTGCTCTCCAGCATACACCAGTCCACATTGAATGAGATGTAGGATATTTAAAAATAAAATATAGGTTTGGATAGGAATAAATTGACATAATAATATAGAAAGCGTGGGAGCGCCACAATTTTGATGAGTGCCACGTGACCATGACAGACAAAGGCTGCGTACACCAAAATGCAATCTGTGACTTGAGGGCTCATACCGCTTTGCCTAAGTTTAGCATCACGGAGGTCCTGTACAGCACTGTAAATATTAATTCCCAGGTACCTAGATGTTGAGGTCTCCCAGATACAGCAGCTGTCCAAAATGGCCCCATTTGGTGGGAGAAACCCTGGGTTCGTGGGAAAAATGCAGGATTTCATCCAGTCAGCACGATGGCCTAAAATGGTCATAAAAGCATCAAGTGTATGTGCAATAACAGTGAAATCCACTCTTGTACTTTTGATATAAATCAGGATATCATCAGCATTGAAGCAGACCATGTTTTTAGTCCCGGTAGGAGAATGCATCTTATTGTATGGTCACCCCCATCTGGACTCATGCTCCTGATTTGTTGACTCTGGGCACTGGGGCACTGCTAATCAGGCCCGAGTGCATGTACTCTAACTGCTAAAATGTTGAAATTGGCTTCTCTCCTGGTTGGCATATTTGACATACCTCTACGTACCTAGTATGTGCTACAAACGTTTTCCCAAATATTTGCAAGTTAAATTTCATCAGTGGAGTTCAGTACCTATTTTGCCACCACTAATTTGACCACAGAAAGCATGACTTCAGCCTTCCCCTGCAGCCTGGGTAGGCAGTGTTACATCTGCCAAATCGACTAGGCAAAATAAAGCTTTTGCCAGGCCTAAACCTTCCTTTTTAATACTTATAAGTCACCCCTAAAGTAGGCCCCACATGCCCACAGGACTGGCCATATGGTATTTAAAAGATAGGAGATGTTTTACATGTCCTGGCAGTGATAAATCTCAAAGTTTTTTTCACTCTGGTATGGATTCCTCTTCCATAGGAAAACAGTGGGTGACATTATAACACTTTAGAATGCTTAGCTTCAGTTTGGGAGTAGTTGGAAAAAAGTCGGATTTTATATTACTATTTTGAAAATTACACTTTTCGGAGGTTGTAATTTTCCTACCTTAGCCAAATATGCCTTTCTATCAGTCTTCAGTGTCACCTAACTGTTGATAGCTCCACTATGGTGAAATGTGTATTACTCCCAGACAGTGGACAAAGGACTTTGGTGTGGGGAGATTGTTTTCTCGCTGATAGGATGGCCATCTAGGCTGTGACCAGGAACTTAATTAAACTTCAATGGGTGGCCATCCTGTCACAGGCCGACATATCTCACACCTGGGCCAGCACCCTCTATTGTCCCACTAGACAGTCAGGCACCAATCCCAGCAGGAGAGGGGCTGCCCCCAGAACCAGTTTTGAATGGCCACAAGGGAGAGTTTGTCCTTTATCATAGCCACACCTCTAGGTGGGTGCCTGGAGCTCTGCACTGGGGAAGAAACGTTCTGCCATGTTGGCTTTAGGTAGAGATGGGGTTTGTGGGATAGTTTACATTAAAATACACAGGAGGTGTTGCTAAAGTGGGTAGAGTCACCCATGGTTGGGGGGAAGCCATGAGTTTTCCACACCCTCAGACTGGTGCAGGGTATAAATGTGGCATCCCGAGTACACTCTTCAGAACACCTCTGGACCTGTGGAGCACAGATGAAGGACTGCACCTGCTGTTGTGACCTTTGAGGAAACCACAAGGGCTCAATCTGCTCCCACTTGTACCCATGACTAATAAGTGAGCTCCAATGGTTAGTTGCTGACCTCCTGTTAAGCTACAGGGACACACAAGCTGCAAAAAAGCCACTTCCCTGAATAGCCCAGCTGACCAGTTCCAACTGGATCTGGCCTGGAACTTGCCAGTGGCTTTTCTTGGAGTGAGCCCTGACCTCTAAGTGGTGTCTTATGGTCCTGGGGCCTTTTCGTAAGTGTCAAAGTATACTCTTCCTGCTTAATCCTGAAACCTATAAAATTCCAGAATGATTCTGGAAAGATTCCCCCACAGAATCATTCTGGAATTTTGTATATATTAAATCAAGATTCTGAGGATTACCGGGTCCAGTGTATATTTAACTAACCCTAAAACCTGGGGGTCCTCATGACAATACTTTAATTCTAGCAGTCATGCAAATTTAGCGGACAAGCTCCAATGGTTCATGTATGTGCTTAAATCAAATTGATCAAGCACTCCAAATTTAGGAAAGAAAACATTTTTTTTAAAATGGGGCCACACAGACCACTCACGGCCATTGCCTATAGATAATAATGGAGGTATTACGGTCAGGCACAATACCATTCTAATCAGAATTAATCAATTTGGGGTATGCCGGTAGTATACAACAGGCCTTGATCGTATCCCATATTTCATAGTTTTGAATTTAAAATAGATAGCAGCCTATAGGAGGCCATATCTTGGACGTCCCTCCAAGGTTTATGAATAGAAGAGATTAACGCCTCCCTAGTGGAGGGAGGCAGCTTTCCAGCCACAAATGCCTCACTACAAAACCCATACCAGCTGGGGGGTCAATTGGGCAGAAAACACTGAATAGAAATTGGAAAGCAATCAATCCGATCCAGGGTCTTTACCAAGAGACAGGTCAAGTTGTGCCCCTTTTATTTTCTGCTCTTTAATTGGCAATTCCACCACCTCCTTGGTTTTCACAGACATCCTTAGCAGAACAGTCCCACTGAGGAATATATTCAGCCTATCCCAGTCACGGTCGTCTGTCACCCTAGATAAGTGTATGTAATAATTATTGAAAGTCATCATTGATATAGGCTTTTTTAAACACATCTACACCAGTGGGTATAGTAATTAACCAAGGGGCAACATTACAGGCTCTGAGTGCAATGAGGCGGGACAAAAGTCAACTAGATTCATCCCCCTCTTGATCTACTCTAGCTTGATAGGAAGCATGATCATGGCATTGTAGAATTTCAAGTTTATCATACTATTTGATCTTCAGAACATGGAGCTCCACTAAGCACTCCAGCTGTACCGTGAGCTGTGTCTCCAAGAAACGCATAGAAGTTTCTATTTCCAGGACCTCCCTCAGAACTGTTTGCTTGACCACAACTGTGGTCTGAATACAAAGACCACTGGTAATAACCTTGAAGGTTTCCTATTCAATTAGTGGCGAAGACACTATCCCCTTATTTTCCCATAAAAAATTTGCAATATTAATGTCTGTTAGAACACTACATCGTCAAGTATCCTGACCTGCATCTGGCTTGTTGGGATAGGGGTTACTGCTCTGCCACAAGCAACCTCTGTGTGAAGGAGGTTGTGATTAGAAAACATTTTAGGCATGTAGGCTATTGAGGAAATGTATATTATGGCCTTTATGACTAAACAATTTTATCTAGGTGGTATTGCATGTCATGGACAGCAGACCAGAATGAATATTCTTGCTTGACTGGATTTCATATTCACCACATGTCCACTAATTCCCATTAATCCAGCCAGTGTTATAGTACTTCAGCGTTATGTATGCCTGGAGGCTGAGAGAGGGTATAGAGAGCAGCCCAACCTAATATCAGGAACATAATTCAAGCCTCCCCAATGATCAAGGATAGCTGAAACTTATCGGCCAAGAAAGTCAATACTCTTGACTGGATTGTCACAGTAGCTACTGTAATTTGTTCTTCTCTTTGCACTGGAGAGGTTGAAGGAGCTTTGCGATCTGACCAACACGAGCTAGTACCGTAGTCCTCCAGTCAACTGCATTAGGTTTTGGAGTAGCAGCAGGTCGTGCCATGGGAAATTGTCAAAGACCATTCACATGTCTCTGACATTTCCAGTTCCATTTCCCAGCAGTGAAGAAATAAGTACAACGATTAGAAACCACTCAAAGCTTCACCAGAAATAGTAGTGCATTTTTAAATCAAGAGACTGCAGTTTTTCTTAACTTGCAGGAACCATGCATGCTTGTGTTGTATAAAAATAATAGTCAGGGAAAATCATCACCTGAGCGTTTGCAACCTTAATACTGCCCTTTTTCCTAGCAGTCACTAGGATAGCATCTCTGTTGCGGTATTTTAGGATCCTTGCCACTGTTAGCCTTGTAGTCAATCCATGTGGTGGGTTCCCCACTGGTGCTCTGTGGGAGAGCTTCACTGCAAACAGAGGAGACAGCCATACTCAACCACTCTTCTACATATTGAGTAGCATAGTTGTTCTCAAGCCTTCAGGCAGCCCACATATGCATAGAATGTTGCGTCGTGAGTGGCCTTCCGCATCTTCCAGTCTGCCCTTCATGAATCTTACTGGTTAAGAAGGCCCTGGAGCTGGCACACCAAGTCGTCTGTGTGAGGGTGCAGTTTTGTGAGGATGAGGTAATTATTAACAACTTTATCTGGAGGAAAGCCACCAGCCTTTCTTGTAATCCATGCACAGAGGGGGGCATTCATGAAAATGTATTAGACCTCTTGGAGCCCAGGCTGGGCTTGAAGAGTCAAATTACCCTCATTGGGACTTCCAGGGCAGAGCAGCCATCTGGCCATACCATGCATTCTTACGGCAGACGCAGCCAAATGAACGGGCTAAGGGCCACCAGATGGCAAAGCTTGAAGCACAGACATCTGTTTGAATTGTATTTTATTATTCAGATTCTCCTCACCCTCAGAGGGGCAAGGGGCTCTCAAGGCCGGATTCTCATAGCCCAAGCTGAGCTGCAGGCACGGTGCTGTGTGGGGTGTCTCATGGAGTTCTGAACCGGAGTTAAAATGCACTTTTTAATCACAATGAAGCAAGGAGCCATCCAAGGACCTGTGGAACCCCATCCTGTCCCTCTGCTACACAAGTGGGCTGGAAAAGGGAGGCACTGGCCTAAGGATTCCACCCCAGGGCCATCCAGAACCCTGACCCAGGGACTAGTAAGAGATTTTTTTTCTCTGAAGCCATTCAGGGGAGCCCTCCCTGTGCCTAGGGGACTCCATCCTAGGTCTATCTGACACAACGAGAAAGTGAAGGAAGCCCGAGGACTTTCACCACAGGCCAGGCTGAGCTCTGACCCTGAGACTGGTCAGATATTTTTCACACAGCCAAGCAAGGGACCCCTCCCAGGGCCTACAGTATACCATCCTGGGCTCTAAGTGGCATGCGGGCCAGAGAAGAGAGCACAAAGCGTGAGGCTTCCATTCCAAGGCAAGTCAGAGCTCTAACATGGGGACCAGGCAGAGTTTCACCGGGCCAAGCAACGAAGCCCCCTGCCCACCCCCTACAGGACCCTGTCCTGGGTTCCAATTGACATGACAGGCCAGAGAAGGGTGCTCTGGGTTTGGGGCCTCCACCACAGGGCTGACCGGAGCTCTGACCTGGTTCCCAGTGAGAACTTCTTAACTAATCCAAGCAGGGGAGCCCTTCTGGTGCATGTGGGCACTTAGTGACATGGAGGGCTGGGGAAGATTGGCCAGGTCAAGAGATATCTCCCCAAGGATGACTGGCCCTCTGGCCAAGGGCCCAGTCAGCGTTTCTCATCACAACCAAGCAGTGGCACCCTCCCCAGGCCTGCAGAACCCCTTCCTGGGCTCTAAGTGACATGGGGGCCTGGAGAATGGGGCACAGGGATAGAGGTGTTGACATTTGTGCAAGCTGGAGATTTTTAAAACATCCAGGCAGGGGAGTCCTCCCCCATCTGGCGGTCCCATTTAGGGCACTTTGCAACACGACGGGCTGTGGACTGGTGTCCAGAGCACGGAGCTTCACCCCCAGGGCCAACATAAACTCTGATTGAGGACCCGATCAACATTTCTAAACCCATTCAAGCAGGGGAGTCTTCCCTGTGCCTGCAGGACCTCTCCTGGGCTCTAAGTGACACATCAGGCCAGAGAAGGGAGCCCATGACCAGGGGCTTTCACCCCAGGGTCTGCCAGGGCTCTGACCAGAATCATGATTAGAGGTTTACCACCTGGCTAAGAAGGACACCCTCCCCGTGCCAGCAGGACCCTGCCCTGGGCTTTATGTGACACAGCGTGCCAGTGCATGGACCCTTGGTCCCGGGAATCTTTACCTGTGACCCACCAGAGCTCTGACTTTAACCTGATCAGGTCTTTTCATTGCAGTGAAGCAGGATAGCCCTCCCCGGGCACTCTGTGACATGGTAGTCCAGCACATTGACCCCAGGTAGGCCCCATCGGAGCTTTGGCCTGAGGTCCTGGCAGAGCTTTTCATCTCACTGAGAGCAGAGACAGGCTCAAACAATTAAAGAAAAACTCCTTCCCAGCACCAAGCTTTTTACACCATACTTGTCATCCTTTGCCTGTTGTACCAGCCAAAGTCTGGTTTATAATGGACGCTATTGATATACAATAAAGGCAGCAGTGATTGCTTTAAAATGTTTGAGACACCTCACGTATTCAACAAAGACAGCATTCCTGGATTTTTATTGCAGCAGCACACACTTCTCATAATCAATGTACTCCTATGCACGGAGTAATGAAGGTTGTGCACCTGACCATACATCAGCCGAATGTGATAACTGTTTTCCTAGTGTGTTCTAAATTGTCTCATGTCACTGCATTGTCACATGTTCTGTCTGGACCTCTGCTCACAGAGACATTAAACACTCTGTCAGACTCATGAAAATCAAAGTTAAATATGTGCCCGAGGGTCCATATAAGCTTTAATTATATAGTGCCTAGGCACATGATTAAAATATACTAGTACATGTTGTGACCTGTGAGCTATGTCTGGCCAACATGTTTCATTGCTGTATTTCTTTATGGCAAATACACCAGGCCTGGAGGCCTATTGTATCATCTATAGTACACCCAAACCATCTGTCCTCAGAGTGAATGCCTACCAGTGGACAATATATTTAGAGGCCACCCCTTTTCCTGTTTTCCCCCTTAGCTCATTCTTTAATGTACTGACCCTTGCATAGGGCTTCCAGGACCCTTGCACCATTTGAGTAAAGAAATTATATGGATTGCTGATCATCCACACCCTTGTCCTATTACTACTGAAGAAGTCCACTGCCAAATCTTGTAATCTGTGCACGCCAAGTGACAAAGGGTAAAATTCAAGAGAATGTTTTATCCAGCCTCCTGGAGCACTGACTGGGCATAAAGCTTTCATTTAGCTCATTGGGGTTTCCAGGGCAGCTTGAAATTCTGAACACTGAGTCACAGACAGAAATAACATATTTTGTTTATATTAACTACAAAGAAATTACCAGTGACATTGGTACTGCACATTTTGCACTACCCATGTGTACATGGTAAATTTCTCATGCATGATTTCACACACCTCTAATTATAAATTTGCACACCCCTTTTTTTTTGCATATTTACCTAGAGTGATTCTAATATGACAAATCAGTCTCTCAAATGCTTCTGCTGGCTCCAGATCTTCTTGTAAATAATAGTCATGATATCATATTATCCCACTATTAACAGCACTAAGTATGTACAGGAAACACGTACAGTTCTCAGAGTGCTCAGCAACCCACCCACACAACTGAATGAGATTCCGGTCTACAATGGGTTTGGAAAGTCATACCCTGAATGAGCATGAGGCACTGAGATCCCTAACGGCAGACTCTGCCCTACACAAATCCTAATAAATAATAATAATGTACGCTCTTTAAAAAATTTAAATTAAAGATCCATAATGGTCCTGGACATTTTTTACCTCCCTTAAAATAATTTATGAAGAAGTCATGCAATGTAGCAAGACAATTTTCTGCGTTTGTTCTGCTGCATGACAGAAAGAGAGCAAGAATGCGCCATGCCTACTAAGATATGACACATTCCTGCTCTCTACCTGTGCTGATGCACTCAGAGCTGCCTAGCACCATTTCAGTCACCCATGTGCCATGGTGAAATGGTGCCTGCGTTATAGGCAGGATTATTTTTGCACAGGAAAGGAAAAAAACACAAAAACACATCCTTTGAGGCATTTTCCACTTTCTATGTGTGCTGCAGAAGTGGAAACAGCAAGGAGAAATAAAGAAATGTCTCCTCCTTATGCCTCTGTTGGGAAGGCATACCATTTTGATACATTCCCAGGTTTACAAGTCTTTCTGAATATGGGAGTGCACCAAAATCCATGGATAGATGCAGGGGAATGCCCATGCTCCACCTATGAGACACCTTCCCAACGCAGAGTAATGGAAGGAAATGATTTGCGCTACCTTGAGTTACTCTGGATTTACTAAGCTACACAGAGCCATACAAGGTGTCTATGCATGGCATAGTAATTCTGACTTGAGCCCTTGCATCACCTTGTTTGCTGCAAGGGCACCACAAGGGGTTAGTAAATCTGGGTCGCGGTACCATTCTTTAAATTTAGTGATATTTTCGCTAATTTCTAAAAACGTTACCCCCTGCAGTGAAGAATTTTGGTCCATAAACCACCTACTCAAAAGTGAGTTGGGGACTGGAGCAAATGGTCGATTTCCTGAGAAGCTGGTGCTCCTGACACTTGAGGAGGGGGTGAGGTGGGTGAATACTGATGTTTAGACATCTGTAGTGTGGGCAGCTCTACTTTGTTGAACTGAACTTCTTGATATTTTTATTTTTTTGAAGCAACACAGTGCATCATCTTTGGTTGCTCTGCTGCATTTGCATAACATTTTAATACATTTCTCCCTACAAGAGGTGAAAAATGTAAATTGTAACCGCAAAGTTGTGAAAAGTTCAAAACTTTGCAAAATCTTCGCAGCAGTGTTTTTTATTTTGTCATTTGAAGTTGTCCAACATAATATTTTTTGGGTGGAAACTATTGCTTGAACAAGTATTTGTATTGGCGATTTCCTCTGCAACCGTAGATATTGAGGCAGTTTCGTCCTGCAAGCAATTAATATGCATTATTTTTATTTGCCTTTATGTTTTCAAACTTTGGCAAACTTTGTCATGATCCCAAAGTTCGAAACGTTTTTTTAAAAAGTTAAGATTTGGTCTAAGCCCAAAGTAATTATTAAGCATGTTGATAATTGGGGCTTGTCAAGATGCTTTGTTATATGTTGTTAGACAGGTTTTTTTCTTTCTTTTTTTCAGTATTAATATGGAAGATAAGAAGAAGCTTTTTTTAGTTACTTTAATTGCCAGGTCCATAATCCTACAAAACTGGAAGTCCGAAGCAGTCCCCACCTTCGAACATTGGCGGACTAAAATGTCGAAGATAATGGACTTGGGACGCTGTTATGCGCTACGATCAGGCTCTTACACTAGGGGCCAGATGTACGACGCTTGCATTTTGCGACACGCAAATTGCGTCGCTTTGCGACTCGCAATTTGCGAGTCGCAAAATGCAATGTACAACAGTGTCACAGACACTGTTAGCGATTCCCAATGGGGTCACAAATTGCATGCCTCATCAATATTCATGAGGTAAGCGAAATTTGCGACCCCATTGGGAATGGCTAGCACTCCCATGGATGGTGGCCTGCTGGGGTCAGCAGACCACCATGTCTGGGACTGCTTTTTACATACAGCCGTTTTCCTTAAAGGAAGAATGGATGCATTTAAAAAAGAAAAATGAAGCTTTTCAGTTTCATTTTTTAAGGGCAGGCAGTGGTCCCTGGGACCACTGCCTGCTCTTAAAAATATTTTTGCACCCATTCAAAAAGGGGAAGGGGTCCCCTGGGGACCCCTTCCTGTTTGCGAGTGGCTTACCACCCGTTTAAAAAGGGTGCTAAATTGCGAGTGTTTTGCGACCACAAATGCGGTCGCAAAACAATCATACATAGGTGTGAGACTCGCTATTAGGAAGGGACGTCCTTGGCATGCCCCTTCCTAATAGCGAGTCGCAAACCATATTTTGCGAGTCGCTATTAGGTTAGCCACTCGCAAAATATGGCTTGTACATGAGGCTGACCTATCTTGCGGTCGCAAACGGGCCAAATTCCCATTTGCGACCGCAAAAAACGGTCTGCCCCTGAGGAAAAGCGCATTTCTGCAGAAGTGTATAGATGTGACTTGTATGCAATCGGTACTGTGTCACCTTCGTTAAAGGTGAAGTACGTGAAACCCACTGCCCCTGGAATGATTCTAATCACCAGGTTGGTGTGGTTATCACGAGTCAACAAGTATTTAGACTCAAGTAAGTCTGTCTGCAAAGACTGCAGAATGGAGGAATGCTCCGGAAGCCAGCATGACTTCGAAAAGTTAGGTCGTATCAAGGCATACAGTGGCTTGATACACTGGGCATATTCGGGAATGTAAGTACGCCCAAAGTTCAGAAAACCCAGTAAAGACTGAAGTTTCTTTGGAGTAGTAGGAGGGCACAGAAGTGCACATTTCTCCAGGAAATGGGGGGCTAAGCCCTTACCTTCATTGTTGAGCTCATAGCCCAAAAACAAAACGGTAAATTCAGCAATGTGAGATTTGGCAAAGTTAAACTTGTAACCTAGAACCGCAAATTCTAGAATAATGCGGTCCACTCGGGAAAGATGCGGGAACAATTTGTCTGTCAGATATATGTCTTCGACGTACGAACACGCATCTGGGTCTATGCCGTCTAACAAAGAGACAACACGGGCAGCGAATACACCTGGACTATTCTTGTAGCCCATAGGTAAATGCCTGAATTTGAATAATTTACCACCGGAGGTAAAAGCGCTCCATTGGCTACTTTCCGGGGCTAAGTTGTGCGTGTAGAATCCATTGGATAGGTCAAGTGTAGTTTTATATTTTTTACGAACAAGAATGTCTACTAGCGCAGAACTATGTGTGTTTTGCACCGCAAAGGTCCGACAATGAGAGTTCAAATGCCGGTAATCCAAAACTAAGCGGTACGATCCATCAGGTTTAGAAACCGCGAAAAGGGGATTATTCATCGGTGACACGCATTTTTCAATCACTCCCTGATATTCCAACTGGGTCAGAATATCGGAAACGGGACCTTTAGCTTCCCGTTTGATGGGATATTGGGGTTGTGGCTGTGGTAGGGACCGCAGAGGTATTTCATGGGGTGGTGATTCTTCATCCCAGCCCACATGGTTGCGGTATAACGCTGGAGCCAGGGACACAGCCCATTCAGCTGCAAGAGCCTCTGCTTTGTCTTTTGGGACATGTCGAGAAAAGCTCGGAAGGATTACCTCCTCCCCTTTACGTGCAGCAAGTACGAATGGGGGCAGCCAATCCGCCTCCGCCAACAAAATGTCGTACGAAGAGGTCAGATTTTCCCAAAAAATCCCTTTTATAACACGCTGTATATCACCTTCAATTTGAATTACAATATTATATAGTCTGTCAGGGGGAGCCACTCTGGTGTCAGCTGTCTCGACAGTAATGAATGTTTCAGTTGCTGTCGCCTCCACATGAGGACGTAGCGCCTCCCGCACTATGGTAACTTCCGCGGCGCTGTCTAGGAGGGTCACTGCCCACGTCCAATTCAGGAGTCTCGTTCTCACCGTCTGTGGCATATCTCGCTGTTACAGTGGCAACCTTCTTCTTCTGAAACTGTGGGCGAGAACGGTGAAATTCTTCTGCTGTCCCTCTGACCTGTTGTCGAGGTTGGTCTCGTCCCTGTGGAGTCTCTCGACCTCTTCCTCTATCCTGGCGATCTCCTCCACCAGCCTGCGAAGATGTTGGTGCCTGTGAAGAACGAGGAGAACGCGAATCAGGGACTTGAAATCTCTCTGGAGATTTAATTCTCGCCCTATCACGCAAATCATATGTGCGTTCAGAAGAGACAGAAACAGGGGATGCACCTCGCGACCCCGGCTTCTTCTGTTGCTTACCCTGTTTTTCAACCTCCAGCTCTTTTTAGTAAAAACTGGCTTCTCATCTTTCTCAGATTGAGTTTTAGGTTGTTGTTGCGATTGTGTTTGCATTTTAGCAAAAGGCTTAACTCCCAGGCTATTGCGACCAATGGTTTTGTAAGCCTGAGCAATAATCTTCGGTAATTCGCGCGGCTTGTCCGGATCTGGGACCAAAGCCAAAGCATTAGCTACTTGAAAGTTAACTGCATCGCCCTTGACATTCGCAAGGATCAAATCAGCCACTACGTCGAACACTCCCACCAGTCTCATCCCTAATTCCACAGCCGCTTCAGGGCCATGTTCATCCTGCACACGTTTAATTACAGAGGGGAGAACCGTCATGGAAGGAGTGCCGAAACACTTCGCATATACTGCTGCGAATACCCTACCCCAGTTGTTGCAGTCTGCCAACTCGGGGATTAAGTCTTTGGTAAACTAATCGTCAAAATTCTGTGTTTTTCCACGGGAGAGGTATTTGGAAAAACTGCCTCCAGCTGGTCAAATTTTTCTGCAAGCCAATAAGGAAAATCATCCTTACTTTGTGGGCGCTTGCCCATCACCGAATTCACCATGATAGGACTTATTGTTACACCGCCTGCACCAGCTGGATGGGCCGCAACTCCAGGCGGGGCTCCCTGGATGTTGCCTGTAACATATTGTACTAAAGCTCTATGTACTCGTATCAAAGTCGAATGCATATTACGCAGTTCAGCGACTGCTACCGTCATATAACGCGGATGTGGGGTATACCCGGCCAAGACAGGCCAAGTGGCCCCATCAATTGATAAGGGGCCTAAACGAACCGCGGTAACCGGTTGGGGGAGGGCGCCATCAAACCAAACACGGTGTTGCCAAGCCGTGAGCGGTACTTCAAGATTCCTATACGGTCTATAGTGATTAGGAACAACGGTGGCTTCATATTCATGGAACATATTATCAGTCCCATCCACCGCCGGAAAGGTGACCCAAGAGTAAAACACCTTAAAGTGGTAAGCTGGATCTGCTTGTACCACAAAGATCAAATCGACACCCGCGTCAGGCACTCCATACACTGTTAAGTGAGCCCGGAGCGCTGCGCGGCTATGTTCCGCAATTTGAACAGCCATTTCAGGCTAAAAGTTCACGACAACCTAATGTGTGGCAGCACAATAGAGGGTGTTGTTTAAGAAACCTTTTAAGAACTTCAAGCTTGAAAGAACCTATAAAAATGTCAATATAGGAGGTATCACCGTCACACATGCTTCCGGAAGCGTCTGTGAAGGGAGTTGTGGACAAGCACAAATACTACTCAAGCGTCTCGCAGATAAGCAGCCCACTCATTGGTTGCGCCATGTTGTAGGGATTCTGCACATACACAGAGCTATGCACAGGAGATTAGGACCTCGGAATATGGTGGTGAGCCAACCATAAACCTTAGCACCTAAAACCCCAACCCGATTAGCTGTAGCGTCTCATTAGCAACAATGCTACCAATGATTAGACAACCCAGAACACGGTATCTCTCTCTCTCAGGACTCGCAGTAGCAAGAACACCCTTTCATAACTCACTCATACCTGTCCACAACGCGCGTAAGAAGAGACACTGTATAGTTTAAAATGTTTATTTCAACTAACGTGCTCTAAGATACAGTACACGTGCCAGTACTATCAGCATAATGCATAATGATAACATACATAAGCAGCATAGTTACAACTCCATAGAATACAAACGGGGAAAGCATTTCATAAAGCAGTGGATATAAGGCTAAATGACCTTACCACCCTCCCCGTGCTAGTAGCTAGTTTATTATAAAAATAGAAGACCTCTGGGCTTTGACTAGCGAACCCCCATACCTCAATATCTAGATGCAAGTTTTACATCATCAGATAAGCACAGCTCTTCTCGCTGGAAAGGTTTTTCTCCAAGTGTCTCTAACAGTGAAAAACACAATATTAAAAGCACACGAATTTCTCCAGGGCAGCTGTACATAGAGTGTTATGTCTAAGTGCGAGGGACTGACCAAATCAGCAGGAACAAGGGACATTGTTTTTCGACCTTGTACATGGTGTGCAGACGTAGCCCAAAAGGGAACAGGAGAAAAGGTGAAAGATAGAAATTCAGACAGTGCTAAAATAGCCGGGCAGAAGCAGAGGCTTGAAAAACAATGGCACAAAGTAACGTGTGCAAAAAGGCCTCATGGCAGCTAGGCCTAAGCCAACGTAGCAAGGCAGACCAGGAGGCCACAAACCACACGACAACAGGAAACCTTTTGTTGTCATAGTGTTCTATGCTATTTATTCCTGGTACATATCTTAAAATTGCATTCGTGCTTCTTCATAGTTCTGCTGTACAGGAGGAGAGGAACAGGAAGAGGAGAGAGGAGTGACGCCGGAAGTAAGTTAAAATGAAAGGGTAGGTGGGATTAGCAACGAAGCAGACAGTATTTTAGGACTTTTTGGTTTCTTGTAAAGTAATAATTTGGCTGTCAGATTGCTGACACAGAGCTGTCTATTTCCATGTTATGTTAAATTATTAGCATTTGCAGAACCTCTTTTTCAATGTGTACATTATTTGCCCATGTATTTCATCACATTGCTATGATGTTGAGGTTGCTGCTTCCTTTGAGTGCAGCCTAAAGCTCTTGATATTTCTTGGCACATGAGCCAAGCTGATACTTTCTGCTTTTAACTGCTGAGCTCATCAACTGACCTGGCTGGAACAATTGTCTATCAGTAGCTCAGTAGTGGAAAGACTGTTTACCCATTGGAATGCTTTTTCAGAAGTACACAATTTAGCAGTCGTCACATGCAAATAATGTTTCTTTCTATAGTCTTGCATGCTGTCTCAAAACTATCCTCTATATCTATAAAATGTGGCATTAACAACTGACCTTTAATTAAACTTTCTGATTGTCACCTCTCCTTACTTCTTTTAAATGCCCCCTCCTTCCCTTCCATCCTCAGTATGCCTCCTCTCTGAGCACAACCTCCTCTGTCACAAGCATGTTTTCCATTACCTCTGGAACTGTTTTTCTGCAAATTGTCCACAACGTATTTACAAAATCACAAGCTCTCTCTCCTCCTTCTTCTGAAGGTCTTAACCCAAGATACCCTCGCAGGTGATAGTGCACTTTACAAATACACAAAGCATAACATACCACTGCAACCTAACCATAAATGATCTTCTTTGGCTGATCTATTAAACCCATCAACCATGTGCAGGCGCTCCCATACTTCCCCTCTGCACACTAATGATCACAATTAATTCCTATTCATTTAATCTACCACACAGAAACTGGAGTGAATGCATTGAATAGTTTCCTTGGGCACACAAGATTAATCCCAGTGGCAGTCGCGGCCGGCACAGGTTAGAAGGGTGGGGTGTGCAGGGTGGGGGAGGGAAAATAAGTTAAATTAAATTTAAAAATAAAATAAAACCACTTACTTTGCGCTCGCCGCATCGTTGAGTCAGATATGCGGCGAGCGCAAGGTAAGTGGTTTTATTTATTTATTATTTTATTTAACTTAACAGATCGTATGTCGACTTCCCCAACCCCCATCCGCCCTGCCCAACCGCTGTTACCTGTACCGGCCACCACTGCCCAGTGGTCATAAATAGCCAATACCACAAAACTAACCACTAACCTTGGAGCAGCACGCTGCCCACCGTAAAGCACTGCAATGCCTCGTCAGGGTTAGTAAGCGCTATATAAGTGCAATTGCAATTACAAGTGCAATTTTACACAGAGTGACAAAGCTGCATGAATTAAAAACATTTAAGTCTTATTGCTGCCTGGATATGCTGGTTAATAGAGCGAGATCTTGAATTTGTTAATTAAAAAAGAGCACCCTAGGGAAAATGAAATTAATTTTGATGTTCTAATAGCAGAGTGATAATAAATCTTGCAGTTACATTTCTCACTTTTCATAAAATTAAATGAGTGATTTAATTTGAACTAAACAACACATTGTAACTTTTTCTGTATCAGCTAGATAGTTTGTTGAAGGGTGCCTTGGGCTCAGATTGTTTACTGCATGTTTCAATAGTCGATTTCAAAAGACTACTGAGAGCAGGGATCATTTAGAGAAAGTTTGAAAGGAACTGTGCTGTGAAAAATGCAAAAGGAAAGAGCATTTGTTTGAACTGAAATGCAGTTATTACTAGCACATACTTTAATTAGGCACAAAGGACCGTAAGCACAAGTAACTATATATGTATATAGCGTTTCTTTCAATCATGGTCAAATCTGTAAAACAGTCACTTAATAATGTAATTTACATTTTTTTAAAGTCAAATTGTTTCTTGCATTCTAAGTCTATTGGTGTACACTCAGGGTGTGGCAGCCCTTTAAAAGGGTGCAGAAGATGACATAGACATCTGTGGATGTGGTTCTTTAGTAAAGAAACCATTAAACGTGAGCGGTTGGGGTGAAAGTTAGGGGCACGCTCCCCCTGTCCTTCTAGTGGTTTCCGGGCAATTTTAGATGTCGGCAATTAGCTGAGTTTCTACCTGAAAAGTCTTAGGCAACCCCATCAAGGAGCTCCTAACGGTCAATGAATTGCATTGTGTTAGAAATGGGGGTCTCTAGTTGGCTGAGGTAGGTACCTTTGACCAAGTAGGGGCCCTTGCTTCTAGTAAGGGTAAGGGGGCTACACTCCTAAAATAACCCCTGCTCACCCCCTTGGTAGCTTGGCACGAGCAGGCAGGCTTATCTCAGAGGCAGTGTGTAAAGCATTTGTGAACACATACAGTAATACAGTGAAAACACTACAAAGGGACACCACACCAGTTTAGAAAAATAAGTAATCTTTATCTAGACTTAACACAAGACCAAACGACAAAAATCCAAAATACAATATTCAAAAATATGACTTTCAGATGGTAGAAATAGCTTAGTTCAATGTAGATGGTAAATGCGACACTTTACTCTCAAAGTACCTTGGATGCGTAACGCAACATAAACAAAAGGGTCGCAGGGAAGGCGATGTGTCAGTTCCTTGCTTCGGGGGAGGCGGCGCACCTGTTCCTTACTGCAGCGCAGGGGAGGCAATGCGTTTGTTCCTTACCGGAGAGGAGGCGAAGCGTCTGTTTCTTACTGTGATCCAGTGCGATGCTACAAGATGGCGCCTCGATGCGATGCGATGATCCGGTGCGATGCGACAAAATGGCGTCTTTGTTGCGATGCAACAACTTGGATGCGATGCGTGCACGCCCGGCGGCCGTGCAGCGAACTCAATGGTTTCTTGAGCCGCGACAGGCCCTGCGACACGCTTCACCGGTGATGCGATGGCAACCTCTGCGGCGGTGGCACGCTTGTCCGGTGATGTGACGCGCTTCTTCGGTGATGCGAAGGCAAACAGCGGCGGCGGCGACACGCTTCTTCCTCGTTGCGTCGCGCTTCCAGCTTCCAGCGACACGCAGTCTCTAGAGGCCCAAACCAACAGCAGGCACCTCTCTGCAGGTAGAATTCCCAGCAAGGAAATTCAGGGGGAGTTGGGGGTGAAGTCTTTGTGTCCCTGAGACTTCAGAACAGGAGGCAAGCTCAGCTTCAAGCCCTTGGAGATCTTCCTCAAGATGATTAAAGTACACACAAAGTTCCTTTTCTCCTTTCCTTGGCAATAAGTAACCACTGCAGGCCAACCCCCAAACAGCACACAGCACAGAGGCAGTCTCCTCCTTCAGCTTCCTTGGTTTCTCTCCTTGGCAAAGGTCCGTCTTGATTCCCAGAAGTGATCTAAAGTTCTGGGGTCTGGGCTCCAATATTTATACTACTAAATCATTTGTTCTCTTAAGGCAGAGAGTGTCTGTACCTAGTCAAAACCAGTTCTGTCCTCCCTGGTGCAGCTTCCTGGCAGGATGTGGAGAAAGCATTGTTGAAAGCAGACCTGGCCCAGGTAGCTGAAAGGAAAACTCCTCCCCCTACTCTCTATTCTATGAAGGCTCAGGCAAGTGAAAGGAAGTCTCCTCCCCCTACTCTCTATTCTATGTAGGCTCTATTCAGCCCAGCCCTGACTCATCAGACTGCTGGAGCCAAAGCCCTCTCCAGCCCCCTGTCACTCACAAACCAGACATGGAATACACAAACTTAGCAGAGGCATACTGGATGGTTAGGCAAGAAAATACCTACTTTCTAAAAGTGGTATTTTTAAACACAGAATGTAAAAATCACCCACACTTAAAGATGTATTCTAACATTCTGAGTTCAGGCATACTAAACTTTATTTTCCTATCTTGTTCCTTGGGTCAGTTATGTTTATAAGATGTTATAATCAAACTGCCCACTCTGGCCTATTTTTGCTGACCAAGATCCCAAGCAAGAATAATTTAAAAGACCCCAAAGCAATAGAATAAAAATCCAAGTATATCAGAGTCATTGACTTTTTTGTTTTCAAAAGCAACTGACGTTTGCATTTATTTGTTGGATGGTTCTTCTTAGGTATGGGAAAACTAGATTATAAAATACAGGACAATGAGAAACAATATAGTAGACTGTGGGAACCCATCCTTAAGTTCTTATTGCAAGACTGCCTACGTGTTACTTATCCAAAGAGGCTACAAGTCCTCCGACTTATGGACATTATTAATTCAGACAAAGAAGATTCTGATAACGTTGATAGTGCATCATATTGTGACTCTGGATGATATTTAAAAAGAATGAAAAAAATAATCACGTATTTGATATGGTTCTTGGGGTGGGAGAATTGTTACCACATTTGAAAAGATCTTGTCACATAAAATACAATAGAAACTATTGAAACTAAAATAAAAAAGCATAATAGTAGTAGTAGTATATTAATAGTAGTATAACTTGGTGTTGCCAAAATAACTTTGCCTATTCAATCAATGAGTTGATGTATGGTCCCAACAGAGACATTGTACTGGAGAACTAGAATGGATTAGGCTTCATGAGGAGGGAAGTGATAACGTGGAGGAGGGTACATATCTGAATTTTGGCAAACATGGTTGTGGAGAACTGTGACAATGTAATTGATGAGTGGAGGTACCAAGTTGGTTGTGAGCAGGAGAAGCGGAGATGAAGACGTGGCATCGAAAGATATGTAGATATGATTAATAATACTAGTGGTATCAATGGAAGAGAACGCATTTTGGCAAATGAGGGGGATCTTCAGAGTGTGACCCTTGTGAAGTGAACTGGAGATATATCCCTTGTTTGAAGGATGAAGATGAGGCAAAAGATGACTAATCTAAAGAATGGTGATTTGAGACGAATGTAATGTGCACTATATGTGTTCGTGGTTTGCTTTTAGAATTTGCATGTTCATTGCAAGTATGTAGGCAGAACTTCTATAATGCAAACCTAGCCAAAGGCAACGAAGCGCAGTGCATGGTTTAAGGCAAGCAAAACATCAAGTGAAAAGAATATGTTTGTGAACTTTTAATGATGTGTATATGTGGTATTTCTATAGTGAAAACCTAGCCAAAGGCTCTTTCAAAATTGCCGTCCTTAATAGTATCTAAAAGCAATGAGATGGGTATGTCTCCTTTTCTGTATTCACTGATGAGACTTCACTTCGTGTTCTTTACATTTCTGCTTTATCTGAGGTCTAGTTGTATTTGCCAATCAAAAGCCTAATTTGTGTGGTACTCGTATTTGTTAAATACCCTCATAGAATGCATATTTTATTCTGTGGCCAATATAGAGGCATTTAAGATATGTGCATATCTTTGAAAAAGAAAAACAGTGCAATCAAAATGAGCCCTAAAATTGCATTGCATTGGAAACTGTTGCACTAGTGATGGTTTGACAGATACTCATAGGCAGGGCTCATGGAATTATGTGGCAAGGGAGGACTACATAATGCAGCAAGTTGACTTAATCATGCTGTAAGAAAAGGCAAATTATGCTGTTGTGTAGTTTCTAAAAATACATAGGATCTGCACATTTAGACAACATAAACTGCAGGACTGGTGTCCAGACTGATTCCAGACACCCCTAAAGGATATGTTAGCCTTTAGACCAGCTAGATCACATTGCCACCATAAGCCCCCTAATCTTACCAAGGAGCGAATAGTTTCTGGCAACCATTGAACATGACAACCCTTGATCCTTCAGGGATCGTGGAAACAGTGCAGTACTTTTCGCTCAGTAAATCGTACTCACTTAGTCTCAGAGAGATACACAGAATAAATGATGGGGACATTTTCAATAAGCATTTATTGAACCAGCGTCATTCTAGCATAAAACATATGTTCTGCGACAGCCATTAGACAGAAACAGATGTATAAGATTACAAGCACCAACAGAGTAAATAAAAGGTAGAATTCCACCATGGTGCTAAAACAGTGAATATATGCAGGCATATAGATACATGACAGTAATCAAGCGTACTCCTACGATGCAAACCCTACCTAAGTGTACCTTGCATGTATGTGGGTGTAAAGCCAAGAATCCCCTAGGAAAGAGCCAGCCCCATTACCTGATGGGAGAGAACGAAGGACCCCGTCTTGGTCTTGAGCTGGACACCCCGCAAGGGATGACAGACCACTGCGTGTTGTAGCTTCTGCAGGCGGGACCTCAGCGTCTAGTGACAGCGTCAAAGCTTCTCCTCTGCCTATCTAGTGTTGGTATGACTCTTTTATACCATAAAGACAGCCTCAGGGATCCTTACACAATCAATATGTTGTGAGAATGATTATGTAAATGAGCCTAGAACAATACCTGCGAGTATGCAAAGCAGTTCCTTTGCCTTGGGATGAAGATGACCAAGACTTTTACACAGAGTATGTTCATGCGGTTATGTACGTCATGTGCAGGGACTTTTCTAAGAATCCTCATGCATAATAAATGAGGCTAGTGTCCAAGAAACTGATCGACATTTATTCAGCACATAACTGGGTAAAAGGTCAGTGCTAGAACTGTTATGCAGAGCAAGGTAGGACAAATGTTGGTAAAAGGTCATGTAGCTTCCTAGGCCTAGATTGGAGTACTTTGGGGTATATAACAATACGAATATTTAATGCAGTTTTACTTCAAGATTTTATCATTTGGGCAAAAGTTTCACCACATTAATATCAGTGTAACAGTTTAACACAAAAATACGGCAATGTGCAGCTGGAAGGTAACCTGCTTCTGCACAACAAAAGGCATTCCACTGCGGAGCAGCATGTGTGGCAGGATTTTTGATAACTTTTGGTCCTTTTGAGCTAAAAATTTTTTTTGTTTTTTTTTAAATCTGCAAATTATGCAGAATATGATCGATTATGTGCCAAGCACTGTGGAAAACACCGCAGTCAAAATCACATAAATCCAGTGGCCATGCTGAGAGGTGTGGCTGTATAAGATCGGTGGTTTTGCAAAAGTCCAGATGGTTCATTCACTGTAAGTAATAATTAGAATTCTGATCAAAAGGTTGCATGCCTGTGTTTTAGGTTGTTTTAACTTGTTACTACAATTTTCAATTTTTTTGTTTTGATAGTGCTGACTTTTCACAGGTTTTAGATCAGTTGTCTGCTGCCCAACCGGGGGCCTACTTTGCACGTTATGAATATTGTAACACATACATTTTTCAAAATGCAATATTGGGAAAGGTGAAACTTGGGCTTATCGCCCAATCCCCGTGCAAATATGTTTTTGAGTTAGGATTGGCTGCTGAAAGCTATTCACTGACAAAGCCCCCCGATTGGCTAATACAAAAGGTATCCATCAGTTTACACACTGAACTGCATCCTCGACTCAGCTGCTTTGACAAGACCCACTTGACATCGAACATTTTGAAAGGCTTCAGTTACAAGGGACATTGACATAAAATGTTTGAATTTCATGGCATTCTTTGCTTTTAGTAAAAGAATGCATGGTATTTCCTTGCTGAAAGGGGGTCGGGGAGCTAACTGCGAGACTGCACATCGTAGTGTTATTATATATAATATAATGGTTAAGAATACTCTTTCTTTACATCGTTCAATGATTCTCTCAGTTCGGGAACCGTGAATCATCCGGGGGCATCACATGGGCTGCATCTCCATGGTGACTTGGTTAGACAAGAAACATGAGCTTGAAAGTCAAGGTTACTTTCCTGCTCTCTCTCTCTCTCTCTCTCTGTCTCTGAGTTTCTGCGTAGCAGGTGATGATGAGAATTGCATTTTGATTTGCGAGCTTAATCTAAAATTAAAGCCTGCGTCGCGTCGCCCGGGCCCCGAGTGCTCTGTATTCGGCCTTAGTCGCCAGCGACGCACGCAATTAATGACGTCCGTGTGGTGACGCAGGCAACGTGCACATGAGCGACCTTGTGTCCGAGGGCCTGTCGCCGCCGTTTCCCATAATCAGAGGGTACCTTCATTAATATCCCTCCATGCTCCTGATAGCATCTCGTCAGCGAGCTAAGACCATGCACACAGAAGAGAGAAAGGTATCAAAAACGGAGACGCAATATGCGTCAATGTAAACCGGATGCACTTCGATGGAATAGCTGCATCTGTAGACCCTGCCCTTAGTCTGTGGATGCCGTACTCGCTGCTTCTTGTTTTCTTTTCACCTGACAGCATTGTGATAGCGTGGCACAAATAAGAATTTCCCAGCAGTCGTCCACTGTTGTCCACCCCGACATCCAATATCTGCTCTGGCAACCGGAGAAAGGAGATCCGCTCTCTTGCTGTTATTTTGTAAACTAACACCGCCACCTTGACTACAGCAGAAGTTCCCCACCGCAGGTGTTTGCTATTTGCCTTTCCACCGCAAGAAAAACGATTCGTGGCCGCAGCGAGAAAAAAACTCCCTGCAGCTTGCTACAATCGACAAAGTCACTTCACCCAAGCTGTCCAATGGCCTCCCCAGGTAAGCACAGATTCGACCTTGTTATTTTAGGGTGGCATTTGTCATACTATAAATGTATTTATTATTTTCCGCTTGGAATAAAACGTAATAGCCGTTTTGCATGCGTGCTGAAGTCTGAAATGGAACATGCATGTCAACAAGTTCTTTCAGCAAGCGTCATGCGCAAAAGTTAAATGGAGCGCGAAACGTGGAAATGTGTTCCGCGATAAATGCAGTGTGAGAGTTGAACATTAAATTGTAAATTTCATATAGGCAGTGCATTAAAGGCATTCGGCTAGAGTTACATGTCACAAATTTTGTTGCCTGTACAGCAATGGATAAACAATTTTATGCTGTTTGGAAACTCGACTATGTGCTTCTTGAGGAGAAAGAATTAATCAACAAAAACTAAACAAAAGATTGATTCCCAATGATTATCCACTGTGGAATATTCTTATTTTCGTTCTTCTTGTGTTTTGGAAGAGGATATGTTCACCTATTGATTCTTTGCACTATCCCTTAAAATCATTCTCGCTACTTAGTTTAATACCCAGCACGCGAAAAAGGAATCTTCCAGAACCTGTTTTATATTGGATGGCGTCCCAGGTACAAAACGGATGTAAACAGCAAGTCATGGCAGCAGAGCAAGAGGCTCACCTTCCTTCCAGTGTGGATAACGTCATACAAGCTTGACCACGTGCTCGGTGAGGTCAGGGGCAGACTTTGCTATGAGCCTAAAGCAGATGTGATACGACCCACCATTCCCTCGCCTGTTCTTGATGTCATTCACACGCAGCAGATATTGTCCTGTCTACCTTCCCTAGTTTTGCTTCATCTCCTCTTTCCTGTAGGATAAAGTAGTTCTAGTTGGCCTTTTTTTTTATTTTTATCTCTAACACCTCTTTAAATGGCAGCATATTTTCCAGATGGATTTACAAAGGCACTCTGCTCCTTCGACTGCATTCTTGGGGTCTATTCACAAAGGTAAACTTACATGTGAGTAAATCTGTGTATGTAAGTTTACTCTTACACTTTTGAATAACTTTACTACTAAAGGCTCCCGACCATTCCCGTGTGTAAAGCTACAAAAAAATGTAGACTTACATGTCCCCACTCCTGAAATAGCAGTGTAATCAATAAAGACAGCAAATACGAATGTAAACTTACTAATAGTATTGACTTTCCACCCTTGGCCTCTGCGATGCCTTGAGAATATGGCACCTGAGGCTTTGACAATTCACCCACACCTCAGCAGCCTATAACACTCACTCCTGGACTGTTTTGGTCTTTTTACCCACTTCTGTCTGTTGAGTGCTTTTCGCAAATCCAGAAATTACCTCGAGGGATCTCCGACCATGCCCCTTTACTCCTCCATTTTGAGCCTCCCAGATCCGATCAACACTCTATGTGGCGTTTTTATGCCTGGTATCTCCAGGACAGGACCTTTGACCAAGCACTGAGTCAGGAACTTTAAACATACTTCCGCAGCAATGAAAGGTCGGTCACGAAAGTTGGCACCTTGTGGGCTGCTAGCAAGGTGACAAATCGGGGCATTGCTAGGGGACGTATTAGGGATCAAGACGTGCTTGCGCCTCTCACATTACAGAATTAAACGCTCATGCCCTCCGCTTGGAAAGACGCCTTACGTCTGACCATCAGTAGGATATCTCCGAAAATAGAGTCTCCTTCATGAAGAAATCCACCATCGCTGCATTGAAGCCGCCAAACATCTATGGCGGGCCAACACAGCCAAGATTTATGGGTGGGGGAAAAAAAGGGAATCTGTTTTACTGGCTGGCCCCCCATCAATATGTAAATAGAATTATACCTGAAATTATCGATGGCAGTGGTCATCCATGTAAAGCTCTTCTCAAGATTGAGCATGTATTTGCTTGCTACTATGAAACTTTGTACACAGCCCCCACCAGGAGAGACTAAGAGCTTTCCAGTCACTTCCTTGATGCATTGCCTCCCCCACATCCGTCTCCTGCTGAATCTGGTATGCTTGATGAACCCTTCACACCTGAGGAGGTTGAAGATGCGTTGTCTGGCCTGGCGCCGGGGATAACCCCTGGGACAAATGGTGTCCCTACGGAATACTATACTGCTTTCCATGAGACACTACTCCCCCACCTTTTGTCCCTTTACAAAGAAGTGTGTCACACATGTGGCTTACCTTGGGAACTGTACACAGCCACTATAGTGGTGATCCCCATGGCACCACCTCCCTCCAGCTCCTGTTCGGACTATCGTCCGATATCACTCCTCAATGGTGAGGCTAAAATGTTTGCCTCTATGCTGGCCACCCGGCTCAAGCACCTTCTCACTATGTTGATTCACCCGGACAAAGGCAGCTTTATGCTGACCCGTAGGACGAGACACTGTCTCCGATATAGGGGCGGCTCCTCCATGTGGGTGGAGGAGCGTCGCCCCACTGCTTTCTCGCAGTGCGAGAAGCAGAAACATAAAATGGTATTATAAATACCATTTTATGTTTCTGCTTCTCGCACTGCGAGAAAGCAGAAGAAGGGTTTGGTTGGGGTCAGGCGGGTGGGCGGTCCTGCTCGAGGGCAGGGGAGGAGTGGCTAGCCCAATGTTGTGGGCAATGAGTGTTTGGTCATGCGCAATCTTCATTTTCTCCATGTAGGCTGCATGCAGCATACATGGCGAAAATGGCCTCCCCATAGATTCCTGTGCAGTTGGTGTCCCAGCCAATCACAACGCTGCCATTTCAGCGTTCTGATTGGCTTAGGGGAGGGGAAGGAGGCTGCCTGCTTCCTGTTCCTGCGGAGGCAGGAAATCAGGAGCCGGAACTTAGAAAACGCGGGACCCGGGAAAGGTACGTTTTTTATTATTATTTAACCCCCCTCCCCATGTGACCCCTCTCCCCACGGGACGACTCGCTCATTCCCCCCTGCGCCCACCCCCCCACCCGTGAGCCATGCCGGCCGCGACTGCTCCGATGGCTCCATGTGTCCCTGGCTCACCGTCATCATTTGCCCCATGATTTTGCCTTACTTTTTATTGATTTCGAAAAGGCCTTCAGATGCGGTGGACTGGGGTTACCTTCAGCTAGTTCTGACACCAGCAAACATCGGACCTCAATTTTGTGACACAATTTGCGCTCTCTACTCCAATCCCACTGCCCGAGTCCAGATTAACAGGGGTCCTTTCTCCACTTTTTCCCATTTTGCCACATATCCCTACTCCTCTTTGCACTTGCAATTATGCCTCTGGCTCAACTATTCTTTATAGATGCACAGTTTTTGGGATGGCGGTGGAGTGCCGGCCAGGAGGACCAGATAGCTTTCATTGTGTATGATCTATTTTTTGTATCTTGCGGACCCCGCTGCAAGTGGCTTCACTGTCTTCATCTATAGTGATGTCGTGTGGGGTCTCTGATCTGAAGATCAACCCCTCTAAGTCTCTACTGGTCCCTTTAGCCTCCTCTAGAGACTGCTTTGACTGGCAGACGGTCCTATCTCTAAGTCAGCTAAGTTTTAAATTCTTAGGTGCCTGGGTCTCTCTACATCCAGAATTTACATGGACCCTTAACCTACAACCCTTAGCCAGAAGGGCCAAAACTGACCTTATTTGGTGGCAAACCCCTACCTCTATATGTTATGGGGCATACAGCTCTATACAAAATGATGATTCTCCCATGATTCCTGTACATCTTTCAGAATTTGCTGCTACACCTACAGCCGGCATGATTCTGAGCCCTAGATGTGATGGCCATAGTTTTTCTGTGGCATGGGTCCCGACCCTGTCTTGCCCTTATGCACTGTCAAAGAGGCCCATATGATGGTGGCCTCGGAATGACTAATCTCTATCTTTACTACTTGTCATCTCATCTTCTTGTAATTCACAACTGGTTTAATGGGTATGGTCTGACCCTGCCTATCGCCTGGAGCTGTCCCTGTTAGGATTTTCTTACCTGCAGACTCTGCTCTACGGCTCTCCAAAACCCACCTCCTTACCTCCAGTGACCAGGCTGGTGTTCTTGGCCTGGAGAGTGGCACTTCAGCATGTGCAATGGGATGCCAAACCTACACAACAGATACCCCTCTGGCATGGCACTTGGTTGAAGGAGGTGGCAATGCTTCAAGGCTTTAAAGTCTGGGACCTTATTCGTATCACCCAATTGGGGGACGCACATACGCTCCATCCAAGACCTTCAGACCACCTACGCCCTTGCACACATCCAATTCTATAAATACCTTCAACTCTGGCACGCTCTCTGCATTCATGTTTCGGTGTCCAACACTTTGCCAGAGTTTAGTCCCCTTGAGACCAAACTTGCTATGGGAAATCTTGGCTGTGGCAGAATATCCCAGATCTATCGCACCCTGATCATCAATTCACCCGGTACACTATATCACCTCAGCACCTGGTGGGATGATTGGCTGGGTCCCATGGAAGATGAGGATTGGCGGGATGCCATGATGACCCCTCGAGAGCTTACTATCTCCAGTCAACTATGGCTGGTCCAAACCTCTCATCTCGCCTATCTTTCCCCGATGCAAATATACCGGGCGGGTCTCCGATCTAGCCCTGCCTGCCCTAGATGTGGGATGGCTCCTGCTGATTTTTACCATGTGATATGGTCCTGTTTTGTGGTTGCGCATTATTGGACCATGGTGATCCACAACCTATCGGAGGTTCTTGGTTGTGAGATTCCTCTTTCTCCCCTGTTGATACTGCTTGGTGTGTTTGAAGGCTCTGGTGGTACAAGAGCTGAGTGATCATTTCTGGGCACGGCTCCCCTGGTTGCCAAGCATGATGTTGCTGCAAGATGGATGTTCCCTGCCCCTCCCACTTTGTCGGGATGGCAGCGAGGGGTTGATTGGTGGGCACAACAGGAGCGTCTAGTTTATGAAGCTAGAGGCTGCCACTGCAACCATGGCCAGGTCTGGGGAAGTGGCTGGGTCAATTTGTCTAAAATTGTATATGGATTAGAGCTCTGGTTGAGACCATTTAGAATGCTGATGTACCACTTGAGTGTTGATGATTTATGCTGTCGCTGCCTTTTCCTTTGTACCGCAATATATGTGTGTCAATTGTTCAACTCTTGCCACGTTCTGTGGTCTAAAATCAATAACATTTGTTTATCAAAATAAAAAAATAGTATTGACTTTACAACTATATTTAGCATTCAACACACTTACTGGAGACTCCACCATTGAGGAGGAGATCTCAATATGGTAAATTGTAGGGAAAAGTCTGGTCTATGAAACAACCAGTAACCATCAAGGATATTAAAATCAAACACATGATCTTTTTGAGTATGAAGTGAGTCGATTCCTTAATGGTGCATGGTTATTAAGAAAGAGGAATTTAGCTGTAAATTCTGTCTCAAGCCTTTTTAATTTGGTTTTATTGGTGTATGTTGTATGGAACTATTAATATTTTTAATTTACAATTTTTTTATATAATATTTCCTATGCACTGAGAATGGATACTATTGCCTCTACTTGTGGTTTATGGGACAATCCCCCAAAATAAATATATATGGGAAAGCTTAAAAGTTTGTTACACTTAAAAATAACTAGGAAAATATTCTACCTTAAATATTAAAGTAATTTATTTAATGTATTTACTTTAAATGTAGAGTGATAGAGTAAAATGTTACAGTATTAGGAACTTAATTATAAATTTAAAATAATTATTTTGAATATATTAAATTAATGTAAAAGCATTTTTCTGAAGTTTAAATTAAGAAAACAAATTCCCATTTAAAGTAAAAAATATAGTTTTATTTTGTATTTAAATGATTAAAAATGATGTAATGAATGAAAATTCATTTTAATTATTTTTTATTATAAAATAATGTTACATTATTTTTTAACCTTAAAAAGGATATTCGAATATTTAAAAAAAAAACAAATAAGTTACAGTTACATATAGTTTAAATAATGTAATTCGTTTTAACATTAATTCTTATGGGATTTTATTTCAAGTCCCTACCTCCATTATTTTAATCTGGAGAGTGCTTCTGTACTAGTGGTTGGCTGTGTGTGATATTGGACTTACTCCAAGTCTGAGCTGGAGTACACTTGCTACTGTTTTGGGTAATTTTTCACTGTAGTAACAATGGAAGTGCAGTTTGTGAATAGCAATGGGCTTATCCTTTTGTGAGTTGGTGGTTGTCCCCCCAAACCTCTTCCTAGCACTACCAAAGCACGGCTTACTCCTCCCTTACCTCCTCCCTTTTAATAGTAAATATTCCTGATTTTACAGCCACTCTCTCGGTCCCTCCCACATTTAACACTAAAACGTATACTTGTGTGTGCCAAGATCTCTGCAGTCGGGGTTGAGAGCTCTTAACACAAAAGATAGGAGGGTTGGAGATATCGACCTCCGCATATATGCATGTGAATAGAATTTCTAGTTTATATTATTAGTACTACTGTGTTACTTAGCAGTCAAAATTATAATTCCCTTTGAGGTCACTCGCCTTTTAAATCACCCTACATGCATCCAGTCTCTTCATATACATTCACTCAGTCTTGAAAGAGTCAAGAACTCCACAGAATACTGAAATATTTATATCTTCAATTTTTTAATAGAAAATATTATTCTTTTTCAATGTGTCTATTAAGATGAGACAATGAAAGTCAATATAAAAACATATACATAAAATCTATAAAAATACAGATAAAGGGAGAGGCAACAAATAAGACAATTATATTTGTCATAGAATCAAGTTAATTTGTAGTGATTCATAAAAACACCACATTGCAGAAACCAATTTCTTTTCAAAATGTGATATTATATTCCACAAATTTAACAAACTCAAGACTTCGACGTGTTTTGGTGGATTGTATATGATAAAACCACCTTCTTCAGGACAACAACAAAATATATTCATCTACTAGCAATATTATAAAAAGCCGGTGAGAAGCACTAATTTATAAAAGCTGCTACGTTTGAGTTTTTTCCGCAGTGTTCATTCATATTTCAAGTCTGAATATGAGGTTGCAAATAATTGGCAAATTTTGTACTGAATCTGTAGGAAGAGGAATACACCAATTTAGCACACCCTTTCCCTAATCAGTCACAAAGACATCTTATGCTCGCAATGTACCTTGGACACATGGCCATTTTGGTAATAAATAACATATTACCTCATACATTTCTGCATACAATGTTTTTGTCACACTGGTTCGATTTGTGTGATATTTGGAAACAAATGCATTCAACCAGTACCACAATCCATTGCTGAGTAAAAAAATTACACTGAATAGGCCACCTGACTTGTAGCTGAGTCATTTTCCCCTGTAAAGTCAATGTATCATACATTCTGTCAACTTTAAGTACTCTTTCCTCTTGCCACCTATGCAGTATTATGATAATAATGAGAAATTGTACATTTGCACTGTGAATCTTCACAACATTTGGCATAAAATTAATGCATCTGGCTCAGTTTAATCTAGATCCACGTGGAAGGGAAAGTTTAAAGGAGGTAAGAGGGGTTAACAATTTTTTCCACTGTTGCCCCCTTAAGAATTTTGCTCTCTGCTACCACTAAAACTACTGAACACAATATTTCACCAATCTTTTATTATGAAGCTTCAAGTATACTCTGACTAAGGCCTTTTGAGGTCCGGAAAAACACCATAGCTGTCCCCACACCTTATTGGGTTAACCTAACAAAGAGCTTCCAGGAGTACTACAGAGAGAGGCTTTGTCTCCACCCACAAGTTGGTGGACATGTATACATTTTTTGATTGGGGAGAAGGTGTGTGCTTCCACAGAATAAGTGCATACCCTCCAAAAGCTGTAATAGTAAGCCAGATATCTTTATTTAGTCTAGTGATTGTGTTACAACCAAGATTAACCTTTAAGTCCAACACATGCCACTGCAATGCTATATGGCTCTTAGATAATTACACAACTATGGTGTTTGTTCTTCTCTGGCAGCAGACCAGATGGAAGGAAGGCAGTCAGGAGGAATGTGTTACTGGCTTTGCAGGGACAGCACTTCCTAATTTCCTTTCCATTGTCAGAGATACCTGAACATGGTACCTCTTGAGAGATTGTTTTTTTTTCCTTTCTAATTCCTAGTTTTAATATTTATAGTTCTGAGAGACTTTTGTAAGTGCATCGGCTCCTCAAAGCTAATTTATAAATTTATGTATTATTTATTTTGAAATAAATATACATTACTATTATTATATTCAATTTACTTCAAACGTAATATTTGTACATATGAAATAAAATTAATTTACTCTTTTAATACTATAATTATAAATTACCCTTCCCTGAATTGTAAAAACTATACTGCCCCTTAATGCTACTTTTCCCTGAGCCCCACAAACTCTTTGCTACCTTTTTTCTGCTACCCTTCCCCGACCCTAGAAACTCCATGACCACCCCTTACTGCTACCAGTCACTGAGCTCTAAAAACCCATTACTACCCCTTAGCGCTTCTCTTCCCTGAACCCTCCATAATACTCATTAATGATACATTTAATAAACTGTAAAAATCTTTACTAATTGACACTAACTTTAAATGAACCCTAAAAACTCCTTACTGAAATGTAATGGTTCTTCTCCATGAACCATAAAAAACCACTTACTATCTCATGATGGTACCCTTTCATAAAATCCATAAAAACGCTATTCTACCCCTTAATGCTACCCATCTATTAGCACTAAAAATCCATACTACCCCATAAAATTATTACCTATCCTTTAACCCTAAAAAGACCAAGGCTACCCCTTAATACTAGCCTTCCCTGAACTTGAAAATATTACTACCCCTTAATGCTACCAATCCTTGAACCACAAGAAACACTTTACTACTTCCTAACAATACTCTTCCCTGAATCCTAAAAATTCCTTACTGTCATTCAACACTAACCTTCTCTGAATTTCAAAAACACGTTACTACCCCTTAGTGCTACACTTGCTGAAACCTACACACTCCTTAACGTTACCTTTCCCTGAACCCTACAACCCTTTTACTACACCTTATGGCTACACATCAATAAACCCTAAAAACCCTTACTACCCTCTAACACTACCCTTTAAGGAACTCTGAAAACCCTTGCTAGCCCATAACATTACCTATCCCATAATCCTAAAAAACTCCTTGCCACCCCTTACAGCTTCCCATCAATGTATCCTAATGCCCCTATACTATCTCTTAAAGCTATCCTTTCTAGAAACCTAAAAAACCCTGATAACCCTTATCCCTAATAACCCTAATATCCCTTAACCCTAATACCATCCCTAAACACTTACTGCCCCTTACAGCTACCCATCCCGAACCCTAAAACCCCCATAATGCGGTTTAATACTACAGTTTTTTTAACTTGAAAATCTTACTAGCCCTTAATACTATCCGACCATGAATCCCTTACTACCTCTTTATGCTATCCTTCCCGAAACCATCAGGGATGTAGAATTCCTATAGCCCGACGCCCGGGACATATTGTTTGGGGTCAAGGTCAACAAGTTTTCTTGTGTATTTTGTTCTTGGGACATGTAGGCCCAACCCCCTACAGCATGAACCCTTTAGCTGCCAGTTTACAGTAACACATTATTGTTAGATTTGGGGGTCTCTAGTTGGCAAAGGTATGTACCTTTGTCCAAATAGGGACCCTTGCGTCTAGTCAGGGAAAGTAGGTACACTCCCGAAATAACCCCTGCTCACCCTCTTGGTAGCTTGGCACGAGCAGACAGGCTTAGTTCAGAGGCAGTGTGTAAAGCATTTGTGAACACATACAGTAATCCAGTGACAACACTACAAATGGACACCACACCGGTTATATATTTATAAAAATAGGTATACTTTATATAGATTTATCACAAGACCATAAACGACAAAAATAATCCACAATACTGTTAAGAATACTTAGTTCTGATCAAAAAGGCTTAATTCAAGGTTCTGTGCGAGTCGGTAGCCTCCTCCGGCTACGGCGATGTCGAGAACAAACAGAGTCTAACAAATCCAGCTGACCGCGTCGAGACGGGCCAACACAGCGTAGACAGACTCGGTCACAGTACCTTTTACTTGAAGCGGCAGGCACGGGCGTGCGAGCCGGATGGCTGTTCGTCGCGGTCGCGATGCAAAAATGGAAGCGTTGCAGGACGCGTTGTCCCTCGATGCGGTGCAGGCAGCGGCTCGTTGACGTCGTCGAGACGGAGTCGGTGAGACCAGGGCCGTGCGTTGCAGGGCGAGACGGTGCTTCGATGCGGTGCTGGCAGGTTGCGGTGCGGCGGCGGAGCCGGATTCAGGAGCTGGCGTCGATCAGTCCGGACAGCGGTGCGAGTCGGGCGGTGCGTCGCAAAGCGTGCGAGCGGTGCCCAACTCCGGTGCGGTCACAGGACTCGAACTCAGCAGCAGTGACCGTGTCGGTCGGACCAGTTCGATTCGGCGTAGCGAAGCGTTGCAGGACGCGTTGTCCCTCGATGCGGTGCAGGCAGCGGCTCGTTGACGGAGTCGGTGAGACCAGGGCCGTGCGTTGCAGGGCGAGACGGTGCTTCGATGCGGTGCTTGCAGGACACCGAGTCGGTCGTGAGAGTCGGTCACAGCTCCCTACCTCTGTAGCCACTGAAACAGAGTTTCCAGCAGCAATTCACAAAGGGGGTGAAGTCCAATGGTCCTGGGACTTCGGTCAGGGGGCAAGCTCTCTTCCAAGCCCTTGGAGATCCTTCACAAGTTGATGAAAGTCACAGCAAAGCAAAAGTTCCTTTCTCCTCTCTTTGGCAGTCAGGCAAACCACTGCAGGCCAATCCCCCAAGCAGCACTTCAGGCTTAGGGATAGTTTCTCCTCAGTTTCTTCTTGGTTCCGCTCCTCAGTAAAGGTTTCTTCTTGTTCCCAAAAGTGATCTAATCTTCCTGGGGTCTGGGTGCCCCTCTTATACCCTGATTCTCTTTGTTCTCTGGAGGCAGAGAGGCCTCTGCCTAGTCCAAAACCAGTTCTGGTCAGTTCTGGAGCACTTTGTTTTTCTGACTCCTTCTTTCCTTTCAGAATGTGGGGCAGAGTGCTCAGCCGCCCGGCAGGAGGTGGAGCCAGCATTGTGGAAGGCAGGCACAGCCCTATTCAGACCCAGGTGCAACTCCTCCCTCCACTCTGGATGCAAATCTTTCTATTCAGCCCTGCGCTGACTCACCCTGTCTCCGGTAGCCACCCCCAGCCCCTGTCACTCAATCTCCAGACAAGGAATACACAACCTAGCAGAGGCAGGCTTGGATAGTTAGGCAAGAAAATACCCACTTTCTAAAAGTGGTATTTTCGAACACAGAATGTTAAAACCAACTTCACTAAAAGATGTATTTTATCATCCTGAGTTCAGGCATACTAAATTCGTTTTTCTACCATGTTCCCTGGGTCAGTTCTGATTATAAGGTGTAATAGTCAGTCTGCCCATTCTGGCCTATGGGGAGCAGGTAGCCTTGCAATAGTGAAGAACGAAAATGGCTGTAATTCACTATTAGGACATGCCACACACACCAGGGCATGTCCTACCTTATACTTACAATGCACCCTGCCCTAGGGCCTACTTTAGGGGTGACCAACATGCAGTACAGGGAAGGTTTAGGGACTGGTAAGTGGGTGTACTCACCAAGTCGACATGGCAGCCCGAGGCTGCACACAGGCTCTGCGATGGCAGGCCTGAGACACATTTTACAAGCCGCTTCTGTGGGTGGCACAACCAGTGCTGCAAGCCCACCAGCGGCATTGGATTTACAAGCCCTGGGCACACTGAGTGCACTGTACTAGGGACTGACAAGTAAACCAATCATCCAATCATGGAGTCACTAATACATATATCAATTAACGATAGGGAGCACTTGCACTTTGGCACTGATTAGCAGCGGCAAAGTGCCCATGAGCATCTAGTCCAGCAAAAACATATCGGCAACAGTGGAGGCATTACGAAAAAATGGAAGGGAGACCCACGCCAAGGATGCCAGGTCTAACACGTGTCCCCTCCAGCTGAAATGTGGGGAGAACTATCCTACCCCTAGGGAGTTCTCATCGCTAAGGCGGAAAAATCTGGACAGTCCATCAGCATTGGCGTGTTCTGTACCAGGGCGGTGTTCCACCGTAAAGTCCATCCCCTGTAGGGAAATGGACCACCTCAACAGCTTTGGATTCTCACCCCTCATCTGCATCAACCATCTGAGGGGCCTGTGGTCTGTCTGAACCCGGAAGTGAGTCCCAAACAGGTATGGTCTCAGCTTCTTCAGTGCCCAGACCACAGCAAATGCCTCACGCTCAATAGCACTCCATCTCTGTTCCCGGGGAAGTAACCTCCTACTGATGAAGGCTACAGGTTGGTCTAGGCCCTCCTCATTGATCTGTGATAGAACAGCCCCTACACCATGCTCTGAAGCGTCGGTCTGAACAATGAACTCATTGGAGAAGTTGGGTGCCTGGAGCACAGGCGCCGTGCACATGGCAGTCTTCAAGGTGTCAAAAGCTTTTTGACAGGCGTCAGTCCAAATCACTTTCCTGGGCTGCTTCTTGGAAGTCAGCTCGGTCAAGGGGGCAACAATGCTGCCATACCCCTTGACGAATCTCCGGTAATACCCGGTGAGTCCTAGGAAGGCTCTCACCTCTGTCTGGGTCTTGGGGGCTCCCAAGCCAGAATGGTATCAATTTTCGGTTGGAGGGGCGCCACCTGGCCGCTCCCAACCTGGTGTCCCAAGTACACCACAGAACCCTGCCCAATCTGGCACTTACTCGCCTTGATTGTGAGGCCTGCCCTCCGCAGCGCCATCAACACTTCCCAGAGGTGGCGCAGATGCTCTTCCCAACGGGCACTGAACACTGCGATGTCATCCAGGTAGGCGGCACTGAAATCCTCCAGTCCAACCAACACCTGGTTGACCAACCTCTGAAAGGTGGCAGGGGCATTCTTCATCCCAAAGGGCATCACCCGGAACTGGTAGTGCCCATCTGGTGTGGAGAATGCTGACCTCTCTTTGCCCCATCAGTCAAGGCGATCTGCCAGTATCCAGACGTTAAGTCAAACGTGCTGAGGTACCGCGCAGCCCCTAACCGATCTATGAGCTCATCAGCTCTGGGGATGGGGTGGGCGTCAGTCCTGGTGACGGAATTGAGTCCCCTGTAGTCCACACAGAACCGGAGTTCTGGTGTGGCACCAGGCGCGGCAGCTTTTGGAACCAAGACCACGGGGCTGGCCCAAGGGCTGTTAGAGGACTCAATCACCCCTAGCGCAAACATCTTGGAGACCTCCTCCTTGATGCAGGCTCTGACCCTGTCAGTCACCCTGTAAGCCTTGTGCTTCACAGGAAGACTGTCCCCAGTGTCCACATCATGGACGCACCAATGGGTGACACTGGGAACCAGGGAGAACAGGTCAGGGAACTGTCCCAACAGTTGGCGACAGTCACCCTGCTGCTCAGGTGTCAGGGAGGTAGAGAGGTTTACTCCCTCCACTGATCCATCTTGCTCTCGGGCTGACAGGAGGTCAGGAAGAGGCTCGGTCTCCTCCTCCATTCCATCATCTGTAGCTAAGAGCATGCCCACTTGGGACCTCTCCAAGTGGGGCTTCAGGCGGTTCACATGCAGGACCCGCAAGGGGTTCCTGGGAGACTGCAAGTCCACCAAATAGGTAACTGGACTCTTGCGCTCCACCACCGTAAAAGGGCCGGTCCACCTGTCCTGGAGCGCACAGGGCTCCACAGGGGCCATGACCCACACTTTCTGACCAGGCTGAAGCTCTACCAGAGTGGCATTCTGGTCGTACCACCGCTTCATCTCCTCCTGGCTGGCTTCCAGATTTGCCTCAGCAAGCTCTCTGAAACGCCTAGTCTGGTTCCTGAAGGCCAGCATGTAACTGTATACATCCTGGGGAGGTTTCCTGGGAGATTGCTCCCAGCCTTCCTTGACCAAACTCAGAGGTCCTCGCACCGGGTGTCCATAGAGGAGCTCAAAGGGACTGAACCCTAGAGACTTCTGTGGCACCTCCCGGTATGCAAACAACAGGCATGGTAAGAGGACGTCCCATTTACGCCTCATGGGTTCTTCCAGACCCATAATCATGCCCTTGAGGGTCCGGTTGAATCTCTCAACCAGACCATTTCCTTGAGGGTGGTAAGGAGTGGTGAACTTGTAAGTTACACCGCACTCCTGCCACAGGGACTTCATGTACTTGGACACGAAGTTGGTACCTCTGTCAGACACCACCTCTTGAGGGAATCCCACACGTGAGAAAATTCCCATCAGTGCCCGTCCCACCACGGGGGCCGTCACTGTCCTCAGAGGGATGGCTTCAGGGTACCGGGTGGCATGGTCCACCAAGACCAGGATAAACCTGTTGCCCATGGCTGTCTTGGGGTCCAGTGGCCCCACAATGTCAATACCCACCCGTTCAAAGGGGGTGCTGACCACAGGGAATGGCTGGAGAGGAGCCTTGTGCTTCCTCCCACTTTTTCCACTTGCCTGGCAAGTCTGGCATGTCCTGCAGTGAGTGGCGGCACTCCTGCGCATCTGGGGCCAATAGAAATGGGTAACAAGCCTGTCAAAGGTCTTGTCCTGCCCCAGATGTCCCGCTAACGGTACATCATGAGCCAACCCCAGTAGGAAGGCTCTGAAGCGCTGGGGTACCACCAGCACACGGGCTGACCCAGGCTCAGCAACCTTAGGCTCTGAATACAGGAGACCATTCTCCCAGTAAACCCAATGTGATCCAGACTGATCACCTGCTGCCTGGTCTGTGGCCTGTTGCCTCAGACCCACGAGAGAAGGGCATGTGTTCTGCTCCTTGCAGAACTCTTCCCTGGAGGGTCCTCCTTCTTGCTGCCAATGGGTCAGCTCAGGTAGGTCCCCCAGTTCAGCTACCTGTTCCCCTGTAGGCTCCAGGGCATCCCCCTCAGGGTCTGCCTCCTCCTGGACCGTGGGAACCTCGGGGGCCGGTTTCCCGCGCCCCTGCCTCCTCTCTCTCCGGCAGGCACCTGGGCCTCCCTCTCAGGCTCCAGGTCCTCTTGAACACCTTTAGCTGCCATTGACCGGGTGGTCACACATGCCCAATCAGGCAAGCCCAACATTTCTAAATGCGCACTCCGCTCCACCTTAGCCCAAGGTGAGCTCTCCAAATCGTTCCCTAACAAACAGTCAACAGGCATGGCTGGCCTCACAGCTACTTGAAGAGTACCCGAGACCCCCCCACTCAAAGGGAACCTGAGCCACCTTGCAGTGACTCTCTGTGTTGTCAGCGGCAACAACCGGATAGAATGCATCAGGGATAACCTGCTCTTTAGACACCAGGTGACACTTGACAGCTGTCACACTGGCTCCTGTGTCTCTCAGAGCCTCCACCCTATGGCCATTGATGGTCACCCACTGCCTGTATTTCTTAGTGTTCTCAGGCAGCGGGGTCCTAGGGACCATCTCAGAGTCTCCTAATGAGACAAGGGAAAACACTGTGGGATCCCCCCACCTTGGGCACCCAACTCCTCCCCCAGGGCTACACTAGCCAACTGCCGGGGGACTGCACTGGTGGGTGCTGGTTTTCCATGCAAAGGGCAACGAGGATCGTTTGCCTTGTGGCCAGGGGCGCCACACTTGTAACATACCAGTGGTCCCTGGTGAACAGGGGGGCCTGTCAGGGCCACTGGCTTCTTCTCAGGGGGAGGCTGGGAACCTTTCCCTTGGTTCCCTTGGGGTCTACTTTGGGGCCCTTTATGGAACTCCTTCTGTTTACCCTTGTCCCCCCACTCTTCTGCTGGGGACCCTGCCCACCCTTGGCGGAGTCTCCCACGTGACCCTTGTGGACCCGGGTACTCACCCAGCGGTCCGCCTCCTCAGCAAGCTGCCTAGGGTTAGTCAGCTTACTATCAATCAGGTGCTGGCGTAGCTCAGGAAAACAATTACCGGACAAGTGCTCCCAGGCAATCAAATCAAAGAGCGCCTGAAAATCAGTCGCTTTGCTACCCTTTACCCAACCATCCAAGGCTCTGCAAAAGAAGGTCACATATTCAACCCAGGTACTGCTTTCAATCTTACTACAGTTCCTGAACCTTTGCCTATAAAGCTCAGGGGTCAAACCATATCTAGTCATTAAGGCATCCTTCATGTGGCTGTACGAATTATAGACTTCAGAGGGCAAATCCAACAAGGTATCCCGCCCTTCACTGAGGAACCGTCCCCACAACCCCGCTCCCCAATCCTTCTCAGGGACCCGGTGGGAAGACATGGCTACCTCATAGGCTTTGAACCACTGCCCTATGTCGTCATTTTTAAAAACTCCTTCACCACATCTTTGGGAATATACACCCTAGCTTCAACAGGCACAGGCGGTACACTGCCACCAGAGGGAGTAATCTCTAAGCTCTTGGCCTTCAATTCCAACTCCCTCAAAACTTTCTCATGTTCAAACTGCATTTTCTTTTCCTCTAGGGCTAATTTCCTTGTTTGCATTTCGAATTCTAACTGCTTATTCAGCTTGAGTTTGGTCAGCTCCATTTCGTGCACCCTACTCTCTTTCCTGTCCTCCAACTCCTCTGGAGACAGTCCTCTGGCAGAAACACTGCTACCTACTGGGGAAGGTGGTCTTCTAGCCCCTAGACCCAATAGCCCCTCCAGCTGCCCTTCTGCATTCTCAGCCCCCTCCACAGGGGCACTCCTTGATTCGACCCAGGCCCTCAGCGCCTTTTGGAGGTCCTCCTTCCTGGAGATCCCGGTCATGGACACTTTAAACTTTTTGCAGAATTGCTTGAGCTGCTTAAGGGTGTAGCATTCTAGCCTCTCTTCTTCCCAATCACATTCAACAGAGGCTACTGATGCTGGTTTCTCCATAGTGACTGAACTTGGCATTTGCAAAAATAGGAAATCCCAGAAAAAATGCTATTAAAGTATGTGGTTGCGTTTTGGTCTGCACTCACTAAGTAGTGTTCACCAATCACTGTACATGAGTCACAAATGCAAGTCCAGAATCCTCACCGCTGACCACCAATGTTAGATTTGGGGGTCTCTAGTTGGCAGAGGTATGTACCTTTGTCCAAATAGGGACCCTTGCGTCTAGTCAGGGAAAGTAGGTACACTCCCGAAATAACCCCTGCTCACCCTCTTGGTAGCTTGGCACGAGCAGACAGGCTTAGTTCAGAGGCAGTGTGTAAAGCATTTGTGAACACATACAGTAATCCAGTGACAACACTACAAATGGACACCACACCGGTTATATATTTATAAAAATAGGTATACTTTATATAGATTTATCACAAGACCATAAACGACAAAAATAATCCACAATACTGTTAAGAATACTTAGTTCTGATCAAAAAGGCTTAATTCAAGGTTCTGTGCGAGTCGGTAGCCTCCTCCGGCTACGGCGATGTCGAGAACAAACAGAGTCTAACAAATCCAGCTGACCGCGTCGAGACGGGCCAACACAGCGTAGACAGACTCGGTCACAGTACCTTTTACTTGAAGCGGCAGGCACGGGCGTGCGAGCCGGATGGCTGTTCGTCGCGGTCGCGATGCAAAAATGGAAGCGTTGCAGGACGCGTTGTCCCTCGATGCGGTGCAGGCAGCGGCTCGTTGACGTCGTCGAGACGGAGTCGGTGAGACCAGGGCCGTGCGTTGCAGGGCGAGACGGTGCTTCGATGCGGTGCTGGCAGGTTGCGGTGCGGCGGCGGAGCCGGATTCAGGAGCTGGCGTCGATCAGTCCGGACAGCGGTGCGAGTCGGGCGGTGCGTCGCAAAGCGTGCGAGCGGTGCCCAACTCCGGTGCGGTCACAGGACTCGAACTCAGCAGCAGTGACCGTGTCGGTCGGACCAGTTCGATTCGGCGTAGCGAAGCGTTGCAGGACGCGTTGTCCCTCGATGCGGTGCAGGCAGCGGCTCGTTGACGGAGTCGGTGAGACCAGGGCCGTGCGTTGCAGGGCGAGACGGTGCTTCGATGCGGTGCTTGCAGGACACCGAGTCGGTCGTGAGAGTCGGTCACAGCTCCCTACCTCTGTAGCCACTGAAACAGAGTTTCCAGCAGCAATTCACAAAGGGGGTGAAGTCCAATGGTCCTGGGACTTCGGTCAGGGGGCAAGCTCTCTTCCAAGCCCTTGGAGATCCTTCACAAGTTGATGAAAGTCACAGCAAAGCAAAAGTTCCTTTCTCCTCTCTTTGGCAGTCAGGCAAACCACTGCAGGCCAATCCCCCAAGCAGCACTTCAGGCTTAGGGATAGTTTCTCCTCAGTTTCTTCTTGGTTCCGCTCCTCAGTAAAGGTTTCTTCTTGTTCCCAAAAGTGATCTAATCTTCCTGGGGTCTGGGTGCCCCTCTTATACCCTGATTCTCTTTGTTCTCTGGAGGCAGAGAGGCCTCTGCCTAGTCCAAAACCAGTTCTGGTCAGTTCTGGAGCACTTTGTTTTTCTGACTCCTTCTTTCCTTTCAGAATGTGGGGCAGAGTGCTCAGCCGCCCGGCAGGAGGTGGAGCCAGCATTGTGGAAGGCAGGCACAGCCCTATTCAGACCCAGGTGCAACTCCTCCCTCCACTCTGGATGCAAATCTTTCTATTCAGCCCTGCGCTGACTCACCCTGTCTCCGGTAGCCACCCCCAGCCCCTGTCACTCAATCTCCAGACAAGGAATACACAACCTAGCAGAGGCAGGCTTGGATAGTTAGGCAAGAAAATACCCACTTTCTAAAAGTGGTATTTTCGAACACAGAATGTTAAAACCAACTTCACTAAAAGATGTATTTTATCATCCTGAGTTCAGGCATACTAAATTCGTTTTTCTACCATGTTCCCTGGGTCAGTTCTGATTATAAGGTGTAATAGTCAGTCTGCCCATTCTGGCCTATGGGGAGCAGGTAGCCTTGCAATAGTGAAGAACGAAAATGGCTGTAATTCACTATTAGGACATGCCACACACACCAGGGCATGTCCTACCTTATACTTACAATGCACCCTGCCCTAGGGCCTACTTTAGGGGTGACCAACATGCAGTACAGGGAAGGTTTAGGGACTGGTAAGTGGGTGTACTCACCAAGTCGACATGGCAGCCCGAGGCTGCACACAGGCTCTGCGATGGCAGGCCTGAGACACATTTTACAAGCCGCTTCTGTGGGTGGCACAACCAGTGCTGCAAGCCCACCAGCGGCATTGGATTTACAAGCCCTGGGCACACTGAGTGCACTGTACTAGGGACTGACAAGTAAACCAATCATCCAATCATGGAGTCACTAATACATATATCAATTAACGATAGGGAGCACTTGCACTTTGGCACTGATTAGCAGCGGCAAAGTGCCCATGAGCATCTAGTCCAGCAAAAACATATCGGCAACAGTGGAGGCATTACGAAAAAATGGAAGGGAGACCCACGCCAAGGATGCCAGGTCTAACAATTATGAATCAGGGAAAGGCACTGCCTGCAGTTAAGGTAATATTTATATCCATGTGTTAATGCTGTTCAAACTTGTATTTATGGTTCATTAATGCAAAGGCTTTATTATTAGGGCGAGCGCTCTAAGTAAATGTTGTAAGCTCAGACTGCACTACTGACAGTAGTTAGAGTATAAAAATGTGTACACACATTTTCAATTTTTAGCAATATGAGGCTATGTATACTGCTCCCATAATGCGCTCTGATTACATGCTAATATTTGCAGAAGCTTGAAAGCAAGATTGATGATTCTTTGCTTTCAAAATAAAATGTTCACAAAAAAAAGATGCAAAAACATTTCGCTAAACTACTGAAAATATTTAGGTACCAATTCTTTGCAGCATCATTTAGTAAAATGTGTTGATGCACGCTAGTATTTCCCAAAAATATTCATAATGGAAAATCAGTGTAACCAGTTTTAATAAGATTATGGGAAATATAAAAAATAAATAAGCATTGGTAAAGCCAGTAGGTCTCAAATTGTTGGTCAGCCTTTTGGTTTTGTCAATGCGTCACTGGCATAGTTTTGTAAAACCTTATTGGTGTGGGAGCTGCCGGGCCCTCACAATTATAACAAACACTGCCAAAAGCAAAAATAGTTTTGGTCTCAAAAGGCACACATTGCACTGTAGTTCCTGGCACTGAACAAAACAACTGTGTGGTGATATGCTCCTTGTGAAAGAACAGAATGCTGTCACTCACAGTGAAGCTAGCTGATAGACAGAGAGAGAGACAACATTTTAATAAACACAAAAGGTCATGGTTAACTCCAGACCTAATTAGGGGCCCAATTATTAAATAAAGTGCACCCATGTCCTTGGATTAAGTGCAGATATACGACTTTCATGAATCCCAAGACTTTACAGAAGTAGGCCAAGAAATAGTACTCCTAGAAAATATTTGTGAACTACATTTTAGCATGAGCAAATATGCAGGTGTAGATTTGCTCATACGAAAATCTGAGTGTTTGCAAGTTTACTTCCCCTTCAACCACTTTTTTCCCAACCCAGGAAGAAGTTTTATGTCTGCCATTGTCAGGAGTAAATATCCAACCTTTCTCAGTATGGAAAAAGATTAGAGAAGAGTTGGTGAAAACCCTTAAAACATGCAAGTTAGTAGGTTTGCAGAGACTCAAAAGGGCATTCCAGCCCTGGAACTGTTGCTTACCATTACCTTCAGCCCCAGTATGTAGATCTGTGGAAACGTGGCAACATAAGGGAATTGCTAGTATTTGAACCCTACTATGGAAGGAGCCCTGGCATAATCAGAGAGGCTATTTCAGAGCTCCTATATAATGGGATTGCTGCCATAATTTCTCACCGCATTACATGGCACAAAAGGGACAAGTGGATTTTGTTACAGGACAAGTAGATTTATGAAGCAACCTGCCCCATGGACAAGTAGATATTTTATTAAATTCCACACCCCTGAACCATATTTTACTAACTGTTAACACTACCCATTCCTATAAACCATTTGCTAGCCTTTAATGCTATCCTTGTCTGAACCCTACAACCCCTTAACACTACCCTTCCCTGCATCCTACAAACTCTTTATTGTCTCCAAAGTGCTACACATCCTTGCACGCTGTGAACACTAACTACCCGTAACGCTACCTCCATTGAACCCTAAAACCTCTTGCTACCACTTAACATTACTCTTCCCTGAACCCTACAATAACTACTACCCATTAATGCTACCCTTCCCTAAATCCAACAAACCCTTTACTATCACTAAATGCTACCTGTCCTTCCACCCTGAAACCCTAACTGCCCCTTAATTCTATCTTCCAAGAACCCTAAATTCCCCTGGCTACCACTTAACGTTACTCTTCCCTGAACCCTAAAATCTTTACTACACCTAAATGTTACCAATCCCTGAACCCTAGAAAATTCTAAGCACTCCTTAATGCTTCCCGTCCCTTAACAATTTCCTCTCTGAACCATAAAACTCTTTACTATGCCTTAACACAACACTTCGCTGAATTTTAAAAACTCCTTGCTATCGCTTAACAGTACCTTTCCCTTTTCTTAATCATTCCCTGAATCCTACCAACCCTTTTCTTTCCCTCAATGCTATCCATCTCCTTACCCTAAAAACACTAACTACCCTTTAACACTACCCTCCATTAAACCCTAAAACCCATTACTACCCACTAACAGTACTCATTCTTGACCCAGAGAAATCCTTAAAACTCCTTAATGCTACCTTTCTCTGAAACTTAAAAAGCTAATAGTGCCCTTCTTGGTTTCCTAAAAATTCCTTCATACTCATTAACACTACCCTTTCCTAAATCCTAAAGCTCCTTACTACTCCTTAATGCTACCCTTTGTTGAATTCTACAAACTCTTTACTTTCTTTTAATGCTCACACAGGGACTCTGCCTGGTAATCAAATGACTGATTCCCCATGTAATTCCTCATTTCTAATGTGGACCTCAGGGTACCACTTCATCTGAACTGTTGGCTTTACACTTTTTCTTTAGCTGAACCTCTTGTGGACAAATGTTGTTCCTGTTTTTAACTCTTCATTGCCTCTTGGGAGAGGTAGCTAAATGACTAACTTTTATAGTCTTCTCCAAACAAAGGCATGTTTTGGGTTCAGCCTGCGTGGAATGTAGAATTCAGTAATATTCTTCACTGAATGTGGAATGCTGAGTGTGGTGTTTGAATGTGTAAGCAGTTGTTTTCTTTCCAGCTGCCCTGCCGGTTGTACTTTAATCTACAAACCTACCTTAATTATGAGTAAAAGGCTCCTTTCCTTCTAGAATTTTAGACTTTTCACTGGCGACAAGTGGGGAAAGTACCTACAAGTTTCTCCAATCGGCAGTGTAGCATTTATCAACGCTGTGGCTAATCTGCTCAGCAATTCCTCTGTTCACATGTCGTCTTGAGCAGTGGCAGGGAGGGTGCACCCAGACGGTATCTGTGGTGAGCGGAAGCAGTGGCATTCATAGAAGAGTGGTAGGAGGGCAGCAGCTGCTTTTAGAAGGCAACTGCATTGCCTCGGTGAAACGCATTGAGGTTGCGGTTCACAACGGAGAATGGACGTGTTACATGCAAGGTGACGTATGAGCATTAGCATGTGTCCCTCACGTTGCGTGCCACCATTTTGAATGTATTAGTGTGAGACTGTAAGACCCTGCTTGGATATAAGAGCGAAAGGGCCATTTTGCTTTGGGTGGCAAGCCAAGCCGCCATTTACTGCTACATGTTCTAGCTGCTATATTTAAGTGCATTTAAGCACAGTCTAGTTTGTAACTAGATTTGACATAGTAGCAGTTGCGATTACATGGGCTGCAGAGTGCGGCACAGTGTCACATATATGCTGCGATTACAGCGTACCAGTGCTTACTTATTCAGGGTGCAGTCACATTTGAACAAACGGCATCACTGAATCATTGAGAATGTGGGATTCGCACACCTTTTTCAAAAGTGTGGATCATGGTGATCTGCACACCTACATGGTAGTCACAACTAGGAGGTGATTTTGTTTGAGCATAATTTCTCTTACACTACTGTATTGTCTGTGGTGTCATTTAGAACATTAGTTCAGCTTTGGAAAATAATTTTGTTGGGTATCTACAATGCAACTGAATATGATGCTTCCATGAGCATTTATCAAGCGGGGGACTGTTCAAAAAGGTGTATCAATCACACAGCACAGAAAAGAAATAAGGGAGACCAATAAGATTGAAAAAGATTGTTATTTACATATAGAAGCACTGAAATCAACTAAATTGCAGTAACCATAACAAACAAATGTGCACTGGAAGTGTTCTAGTGAATAAACGGCGCAGTGACACACGTGATAGGAACAACGTGAGGCGGCGAAAAATTATAATAATAATCAGTGTAGGTCAAACAAAAATATTTACAATCACAAACATAATTCCATTATTTTTGAATGACCCTTTGGTTGCCGCAATTGGCGTTGTAGAGTCGACGGCGTTTCGACCTCTCTAACTCAAGGTCATCATCAGGACGATGGTTACCCGATTTATTTAAAGTGCTCTGGTGGCACTAGGTGGGGAGGGGGAATCCAGAAGGTGAGTCCTACACGACTGGAACTGTAGGCGGTGTGATTTGAAGAAGCCTTCAATGGCTGGAATATCGTCAATTGTGGAAAGTTCTGCGTCAAGGGGAAGAACGTGCGGAAAGCTGGGCAGCGTTCGGAGAAAAATTCCGATGGGCTTCACTCGTCCTACCTGCTTTTGGACTTATCCCGGCATCCTGATCACATATTCCTTCAAACCTGACGAATCAGTGCAACCAACCACCCGCTGCCCATCGGAATTTTTCTCCGAACGCTGCCCAGCTTTCCGCACGTTCTTCCCCTTGACGCAGAACTTTCCACAATTGACGATATTCCAGCCATTGAAGGCTTCTTCAAATCACACCGCCTACAGTTCCAGTCGTGTAGGACTCACCTTCTGGATTCCCCTCCCCACCTAGTGCCACCAGAGCACTTTAAATAAATCGGGTAACCATCGTCCTGATGATGACCTTGAGTTAGAGAGGTCGAAACGCCGTCGACTCTACAACGCCAATTGCGGCAACCAAAGGGTCATTCACAAATAATGGAATTATGTTTGTGATTGTAAATATTTTTGTTTGACCTACACTGATTATTATTATAATTTTTCGCCGCCTCACGTTGTTCCTATCACGTGTGTCACTGCGCCGTTTATTCACTAGAACACTTCCAGTGCACATTTGTTTGTTATGGTTACTGCAATTTAGTTGATTTCAGTGCTTCTATATGTAAATAACAATCTTTTTCAATCTTATTGGTCTCCCTTATTTCTTTTCTGTGCTGTGTGATTGATACACCTTTTTGAACAGTCCCCCGCTTGATATACCTGTTGAGACGTTGTTTTATTGATGCAATACTTACCCGGTCTCAACTGGGTTAACGGGTTTACTCCTGTTTCTTGTTTTTCTCCATGAGCATTTATAGCATCTCCTGGTTCTCTACCCATAGACTGGGAGGAATGGAAGGAGGGTTTTGAAGCCTATTTGGAGTCCATGGAAGGGGATGTATTTACATAAAAAAAAGTTTGCTATATTGCGTCATTCCTTAGGGACAGAGGGTAGGAAAGTGCTAAAGTAGCTAACCTGCATCAATTCTGTTGGGGGAATATGTTGCTGAAGATGAGTATGCCTCTGTAATCAAAATGTTGGATTTGCGTTTTACAAGAAAAAAGGAATGTAATAATGGAGTGGCATACGTTTTATAGGAGACAGCAGCTTCCTACGGAGCCTGTTGACAGCTTTGTAAGTGATCTGAGGGTATTGCTGAGAAATGTGACTTTAAAGTGTTTGAAGAAGAGGTGATTCTGGATCATCTAGTGGAAAAGTCTAATAGCAAACAGGTGCAGGAGAAATTACTAACCATGTAGAATTTGAAACTTAAGAAAGCCATAGAGGTAGTGAGTGGCATTGAGCCTGCGACAAAGTTTATGGAACAAATGTTCATAAGTACACAAGTACAAGCCCTGCAGGTCAATGATAAGTCAAGGAGGAAATGGAAAAACAAATGATGCTACGAAGAAGACGGGAAGAGGTGTGGCCCAACGGCCAGGGCGGCTGACTCCGGAACCCGGGTGCTCACGGTTTGATCCCCGGCAGCGGCGGCAGATCAGCCTAGCACCATGTGACTCTGGACAAAAGCTTGCTTAATCTTCCCGACTGCCCCAAGCGCCTTGATGGCCCTCAGGTAATTGTTCGCACTTTACAAATACTGGACATTTACATTTACTAGAGAGCTACAGATGAGGCAACAAAAACCATTTGGTAAAATCTCCTAACTGAGCTGCTGTAAAACGTTTTGTGGAAGATGTAAGAAAAAATGACATTTTGTTAAAGTGTTCAAAGTGCGTTGTGGCAATGAATCTAAAGTGCCTATTCAGATGAGGATAGTGGGTTCACTGACTGAATATCGACACCCAAAATATCTCCATAACAAAATATCATATTGATGTCAACAATATCTTCATCCTATACTTATAACGGTAAGTACAAAAATATTTAAAAAAATATTGATGTAATAAATATCGTTGTATTAAATAACATTTTATAAATATATATAAATTAAAATAATAAATATTAAATATTTTAAATAGTAACATTAAATTTAAAAAAAGTAAAATAGATTTAATATATATTTTAACAAATATAACAAACTTAATTAAAAAAAGTTAAACACACATATAATAATTAATATATATATTTACATATATCTACTTAAAAACAATTATTAAACTAATAATTATAATTAATATTATAATTTCAAAACTTTTAACTAATATAAAAATATAACAAATAAATATATGTATATTAAAAAAAAACAAGGTTACAGGGACGGTATAGTTAGGGTCAGATTTTACTCATACAAAGCCAGAGAAATGCACTACAATTCACGCCCCCGCAGTGCACTGCCTATGACCTCACATATTACATCACTCATGACATGGTCACTGACATCACTGATGACATCACTGATGACATCTCAAATGACATCACGGATGACATCAGTGATGACATCCTCCAGTGACTGTGAGTGTTTTTAAAAAGTGTATGACTGTTAAATATATATACCAAGGTGTATTGGTGAATAAGTGGGTGTATGAGTGACTGTATGGATGACTCAGTGGGTGCCTGATTGACTGTATAAGTGAGTGATTAGGTATCTCAATGAATGTATGGGTGAGTGACCGGTTGTGTGAATGTGTGTATCTGTCTGTCAGTTGATGGCTAAGTGGGTGTATGAGTGTGTTAGTGGGTATGTGAATGGCTATATGGGTGATTGATTGGTTGTCTGACTACCTCTATGGTTGTCTGGGTGTCTGTGTGTGTGGGTGGTGAGGTGTGTGATTGCCTGTATGGATGAGTGAGTGGGTGAGTCAGTGACTGTATGAGGTAGTTAGTGCGTGTGTGAGAAGCTGTATGGGTGAGTGAGTGTCTGTGTCTGTGATTGAGTGCTTGTGTCAGTATGGGTGAGTAACTGGGTATGTGAAAGGCAGTATAGATGAGTGACTGGGTACATGAGTGACTGTATGTGTGAGTGAGTGAATGTGAGAGCGGCTATATGGAAGATTGCATGCTACTGTCATTGACTGTAAAGGTGAGTGACTACGTGTTACTATTTGTACGAGTAAGTGGGTGTGTGTGTAACTGTTCAGGTGAGTAAGTGGCTGTGTGATTGACTGTATGGGTGAGTGTCTAGGTGTGTGAGTAGTTCTATGGGTGACTTACTCAGTGTGTGAGTATTTGTATGGCTGTATTTTTTATTTTTATTTTTAAATTTTTTATTAGGAATGTTGATCAATATACAAAATTCATTAACATATAATAGACAAGGTCAGCCGAATTTAACATAATCCCACTGCTCCCATCATTTCTAAGGTTAAAAAAAATACTGACAGAGCATGATAAAATATAATCATTTTAAACAGTCAATCTCGCAGTTACCTTTAAAATATCTAAATACTTTAACTTTATCAACACATTACACTATAAAACACCTCCTTAGTCAAATATTTGCCACAGCTTACGAAATTTCCTATGTGACCCAGATCTTAATGTGTATCTTTTTTCCAACTCCTTGATCCTATTTATTTTGGATCTAAAATACTGGAATGTAGCGATTTCTTCAGACTGCCATTTTTGGAGAATTAAAGATCTAGCTATTAAAGTCACAATGTACGGTTGTTTTTTCAGTGGCAAATCAGCTTTTAAGTCAAGTGAGTACCCAAAAACATCTGTCAGAGTGTATAATGGTTGTTGCAATTGCAAAATGTGGCAGCAGAATTGACTAATCTCATTCCAGAACTTACTCAGCTTTGGACAGGTCCATACCATATGTGTACAATTGCCCCCTTCCTCTACATCACATATGAAACAATTGGCCGGAATCTGCTGTTGATCTTGTGGAGGAAGGTGGGGGTTCTGTATAGCAGCCACTTGGTGTAAAACTGCATGTGTCGCATATTTGCACCCTTTAACAATGAAAAATTAAACTTGTTAATCTTATCCCAAGCTGGCACTGATATCTGGAGATTGTATTTAGCCTGCCATTTAGCTAGCACTTTCTCGTGGAGCTTAGACATCCCATAATTATGCAAAAGAAAAACCCAGCAGCTAATTTACCTATGGGTGTTGGATTCTCTCAGATCTTCAACAAGTTCTGCCGATACCACAATCTGTGTGGGGTTTAGATCTAGTAGAAAGAGCCTTATTCTAATAAAGGATCATTGTAATGATGCTGTCTAATGTTGGATGTTGGGTTCAATTTCATTCCACTTTTTTCAGCTCCCATCCAAAAAATCCCATATCCTTTCATAACCATTACTCAACCAGCTTGACATACCATTCCTATCCACTAAGGGACCTTCCCCGACATATACATCTGATAAAAGGGTTGTCGCATTATCATAATAGCTAAAAAATTGCAACCTGTGTTTTATATTCCACTGTAAAACCTTATACCTAACTTTTTGGGGGTTTTGGTTAATCGCATAAAATCGGTAGTATTATATTATTGAAAAATTAAATGTAGAAAAAAGTTATCATATCTGTCAATATTTAAAGTTTTATCCGATCTGTACGCAGTATGTGCAAACGTCGCAAAGTAATATTCTCTCAAATCAGGGAGGGCCAATCCGCCTTCGTTCAGTGGTCGATATAATGTATCTATAGCTAATATATAGGTGCTTTATTTGCCCATAAAAAGTTGTAAGCATACCCTGCACTTCATTAAAAAATTTCATCTGTATTGCACTTGGAATGGTAGAAAATAAAAAATTACATAAATGGTAAAATTGACATAAGAATCAATGGAGCTCGGCCAATTATTGACAATGGTAAGTTATTCCATTTTAGGAACAGACTTTTAATTTTATTCAACAGAGGAACAAAATGTAAAATGTATAAATCATTAATATTCGCTGAGCTGTATATTCCCAAATACCTCTTGGGTCTGGCATTAACTACTGAGCGAAGTTCCGGTATTAAAGTGTCTAGTGCAGTATGACATAGCAGGATCTCTGTTTTTGATTTATTTATCTTATACCCTTCGATCAGTTTGTACCCCTGAAAAATGTCAGATATGCTTTTTTGAATCCCTAAATCCGGTTTAAGAAATAAGGTTATATCGTCGGCTTACAACTTTATATTTGTCATCCCCTGGATTGGAGAGGTTAAGTTGCTGCTCGAACGAATCGCAAATGTAAATGGCTCTATAAAAAGAGCAAAAAGTATTGGTGACAGAGGACAGCCTTGTCCTGTTCCTCTGTAGACATCGCATGTGCCAATGCACCTAGAACTAATAATTATTTGAGATAAGGCCCCTCTACAAAAACCAGAGACCAGGCCAATAAATCTGGCAGGGAATCTAAATTCAGCCAAAATGCAAAAAAAGACTTTCCCAACAAACCAAATCGAAAGCCTTCTCAGTATCTAAAAGCATAATCTGGACCGGGATTTTATTGTGGCTAAAATAATCTAAGGCATCAATTTAAAAAGTAGTGTCAAAAGACAGCTGCCTCCCTAATAGAAATCCGCACTGATCTGGATGTATGACTGACCCAATGCACGTACTCATTCTGATGGCTAGCAGTTTAGCTATAATCTTGTAGTCAGTATTTAGAAGACTTATTGGTCTATATGAATGCATATCCTCCATATCCTTATTCTTCTTTAAAAAGCTGACCACTACCGCCATTTTGAAGGAGGGCGGTACCTCACCCCCCCCACAGAATATAATTGGCTAATAATACCAATTCAGGGTTTAATACTGCAGAGAATTTTTTATATTGTTCAGCTGGGAGTCCATTTTCTCTGCTTGCTTTACAATTAGCTAAGGATTGTGCTCCTTCCTCTATTTCTTTGAGTGTGATGTCTGCCAGCAGATCCCTTGCGCGATTTACCTGTAGTTTGGGGTCTGCGAGCTTACTCAAAAAGTTTTGAGACATTAACCTCCTGTGTCGTGGAGTAGATGGCTTTGTAATGATTAAAGAAATACTCATGAATTAGTGTTTCTTCTGTCGTGCGGGTTTTAGTAGTTTTTTCCACCATGGATGTTATCCTATTCGATGTTTGTCGCTCTCTTATTTGCCAAGCTAAAAATGTCCCATAGAATTCACTTTCTTCATATACGTTTTGAAGATATGCAGAATTAGCCAAGCAGCCTATGTTATAGTAATATTCTTGCATCCTTTTACGTGTGTGCATGAGAGGCAATTTATCTTTAGTACTCTTACTTCTAATATATTACTCTTACTTCTAATATATTGTTCATTTGCCTGGTGGACCACTAATTCTAATTGTGACCTCTCTATCTTTTGGGAATGCTTTATTGCAATATCTTTGGAGGTTATATAACCATGGATGGTTGCCTTAAAGGCTTCCTAGACACTTTCTGCTTTACCTGTAGCTCTATTTACTTGGAAAAAACATCTTCAATGAATGGAAAAACTAGATCTGCTTGATATCTGGTGGGCTAGGTATCCTGAAAAGAAAGAATACTCCTATTTCTCTGCCAAATACAAAACTGCAGCCCGATTGGATTACTTTCTTACCTCCCGTAACATAAGATTAAATAATTGCAAGCATATTCAGAATGGCTTCTCCGATCACGCCCTGATAAAAATGGAGGTATCAGGGTTCGATAAACGTAAAATATGTTCGAGATGGGTCTTTAATAAAATTCATCTTGAGGATGAAGGTTGGTGCACTGAGGTCCATAATGAAATAAGATGTTTCTTCCAAGTAAATAGAGCTACAGCTAAAGCAGAAAGTGTCTTGTATGGGTGAATGAGTGGATATGTCAGTGGCTGTATTAGTGAGTGAGGGGGTGTATGAGTGGCTGTATGGGTGAACGAGTGGATGTGTGTGTAGATCTATGAATCAGTGAATGGATGTGTAAGTACTGGTATGGCTCTGTGAATGGGTTTGTGAATGGTTGTGTGGGAGAAGCAGTGGGTATATAAAATATTCTATAGGGGTGTGAGTGGGTGCATCAGAGATGCTGGTGATGATGTCATCAGTGATGTCATTTGAGATGTCATGAGTGATGTCACTGATCATGTCATGAGTGATGTAATATGTGAGGTTATAAGCAATGCATAGCGGGGGCCCAAGTTATAGTTAACTCAGGTAACTATAATGGCTGAATTTCTCTTGTTTTACTTTTGAATGAGTAAAATCTGACCCTAACTATAACGTCCCTGTAACCTTTGTTTTTTTTAGTGAATTTCTAAGGTTTTTTAAATGCTAATTCCCCTGGGCTAAGTTCACGGAGTTCCCCTACGCAGAACTCCGCGAAGTGACAAAAAAACTCTGCGGAGTTCCGCAAGTGGCGGAGTGCAGCGCGAACTGACCTTCGTGCTGATCTTCCTGCCGCTCAAGTAGAAATTCTACCTGAGGGGCAGCTCGCGCTCGCCAACTTACCGTTGGTGAGTGCGGATGAGAAAAAACTCTGCTGCACTACGCAGAGTGGAGTTTTCTGCACTCCACGAGCTCCATGGAGCACAGAGTGCAGAAAACTCTGCGAACTCCACAAACGGAGTGGAGTTCATCACCCAGGCCTAACTATAACGTCCCTGTAACTTTGTTTTTTTTAGTGAATTTCTAAGGTTTTTAAACTGGCAGTCACATTTTCAGAGTGGTGGAGAAAGGGGGCTGGGCCTCCGACCAGCTCTCAGGAATTCCGCAGCGTAGGACTTACAGGAGGTACCGGGAGTTCTTGGCCCCCAAGGTCCCTCTGGAGCAAAGGGAACTTTATCCCTACAACTAGTAGTTCACCGGCAGGCACATTTGCAGAGTGATGTAGAAAAGGGGCATGGCCTCTGACAACTTCTCAGCAATCCTGCTGTGTGGGACTTACTGGAGGTAACACGCGGGGTAGTTGGACCCCAAGTATGTCCTTGGGGGCCAACTACCCCTTATATTACCTCCAGTAAATCCCATACAACAGGATTGCTGAGATCTGATAGCAGGCCACGCCCCCTTTCTCCACCACTCTGCAAATGCACTTCCTCATGCACTACTAGTAGGGGGATGAAGATCCCTTGGCTTTTGAGGGTCCTTGGGGGCCAACGACCCCTCTTGTTACCTCCAGCAAGTCCCACACAGTGGGTGTGCTGGGATGTTTTCAGTGGCCCCGCCCTCTTTCTCCTCCACTCTGAAAACGCGCCTGCTGGCGCACTACTATTGCTATAGCCGGCCCGGGTGTGGCGGTCCCCAGGGCCATTTATGGCTCCATCTTAAAAATAACCCTGGGGAGGTGGCAGTCCCCAGGGCTGCGTGGATGGGCTGGAGCCCCCCCACACTTTATATTTAAAAATAGCCCCAGAGAGGTAGCGGACTCTGAGGCAGTGGGGGGGCTGTGTACCCACCCAGCATTTCAATCAAATAGCCCCGGGGAGGTGGCGGTCCCCAGGGCTGCAGGCGCCAATGCTGGACCTGCATTAATAATTCTATTTGCCCCCGTGACCTGGCCCACCTGGGGGCCTAATCAACTGAAGTGCGGCAAATCGTGCTTCGTTTTTGAAAATGTTTTGATGGGATTAAAGGATCCACCGCAACTCATGCTAAAAATTGTTTAAAAAAATGCTTTTTGGGCCCTGGGGGGACCCTGTGGGAAACCCGCAAGAGGCCCAGGGGGTCAGGGTTTTTCTACCCTGCCCCCTTACCTTTTTTAAAATGTTTTTTCTTGTGACTTTGTTCAACCGAGTCACAAGGTGGCAGCCAACACTTCCTGGTTTGAAGTGTTGGCAGCCAATCAGATCTGAGGCACGAGATCGGGAGGGTTCACGGATCCACTGTGGGTATAGTTGTATTATTGAGAAATCTTTAAATTTCTCAGGAACTACGGAACGGATTTACACCATTTAACAAAATGAGTGCTTTTTGGACCAAGAACTACTTTTTTGCCAAATTTTTATAATTCCGTTCAGCAGTTCGGGCTGTAGCAGTGACTAAAGTTTCCTATTGAAATTAACATGGAGAAAAAGCGTTTTGGGACCCCCCCTTTTTCTCATCTCCGCTGAAACCGAGTCGCAAGAAAAAAGGTAAACAAATTACAAAAAACAAGAAAAGGGGGCAGGGTAGAAACACCCTGACCCCTAGGCCTGCTCAGGGTGTCCCACAGGGACCCCAGCACCAAAAAAAGACATTTTTAAAATAAATATTTCGGTGGGACTCGTCTAGGGTCCGCCAATCCCGCCAAAAATAAAAAACAAAACAAAGAGCGGGCTCCCGCGCTTAGTTTCCTTGAAGCCATTGGGTGGGTCAGGCCTCTGGGAAATGATCAAAAAACATGCGGGGGCCTGCGCGGGCTTTAATCATGTTGGAGGGGCTGCCCCACAACCTCTCCGCTTAAATTATCGGCTCTTGTTTCGCTGCCCTGACGGATCAGGAGCCTGGTCAGATGTGAGGAGGTGACACAGGCACACAGCGGGAAGGAGCGGCCTATTACACAATCCTCCCCTACCGAAAAAAACACAGCAGATACGGTTAGCTTGTAGACTGTTCATGGTTGCAAATTGTGTCAAACACTAAGGAAAAACGGGCAGCTGAGACTAACAGAAGCGCGAATACAGGGAGCAAAAGAAACCCCTCTTGCCCCATGCAGGCCTTTCCATGGGTGTTCAAGACCCCTCTATACAGGAGTGGAGGTAGGGGGAGGCTGCATGAGAGAGTGCAGAGACAGCAAGGAATACACTGGAGCAACACTAACTTGCAATACAAGAATACCGGATATTTACACAGCTTAGAACCGAAGCAATTGCGACATGAAGCACTATAAAAAACAAGTCCTTCGTTCGCACTACCGACTGTTTAAGCCAAGCCGCCAGAGTTCTCGCCCCCCAACCCTAGGCTCCGAATGAAGGATATAAAAATGAAGCTCAGTGACACGGAAAGAGCTCGATCTGGAGTGGGGAGCATGCTGTTCTTTAGCGGGCGTATTAACCAGTAGTCTAAGGCCGCAGGCCAACACACAGTACAAATACAAAGTGCACACAGGCATTCAGACAGAAACTTGGCCCCCAAAACCGCAGATACTTGTCATAGGAACGACCCAGGCACAGAGAAACAAAACACTGTGCACACCAAAACAGCACACAGCAGGTACAGGGTGAAGATAAACAGTGTATGAAGGGGGCACACACGTGGACACAGAGACATGCAGCACACAGATGCACAGCCCACAGACAAACAAGGGAAGCAAGGGCAGAAAAACTGGCACAGTCGGAAATGCCAAGGCAGAAATGGCGCAGACCAACATCCCACATCAGATATAATGCAAATAAAGGCAAACGCGCAGAGAAACAGACAACACAGACAGCAGGAAATGGGCACAGAGAAACTCACTTGAGACTAGAACCACAGGCACCCTGCCCCAAAAACACACGGGCTGTAGAGTCATAGGACACAGAGGGGCAGGGAACGACACACACAAACAGCAGAAAGAAGTAGAAGGCAGCTAGGCACACACACTGCACATACAAAGACACAAAGCAGTCACACAGAGGGCTCCGTGCTCCTGCAGTTATTACAATCGACCCTGAGGCGATAATGCTCAGCTGCACGGCTCACTGCGCCCCAGCAGGGTCAGATGGTCACCCCCATATGAACAAGCCGATTTCCGCGGAGAATGCACCAATCCAACAGGGGCTGCCTTTACTCTCAGGGCACTAGGGAGCAAGCCCAAGGGCCCTGCCTGCGGGCTACACGGCGAACCCGGCCTTTTTGTGACACCCTTGCGCGATTCATGTGGTCTTAGGTAGGATACAGGGTGGCCTCTAATTATGAATCTAGTAAACAGTGGTAAAATGCACAGATTATTGTCTTAAATTATATACCATACAGCCAAAATTCTGTATTAATCGTGCGTGGGTGTAGCTATCAAAAGATGAGCAGGTGCAGTGGCACCAGGACCTAGTGGTGTGAAAGGCCAACTGTGTCCCAATCATAACGGTTTTATTGCCAAACCAGGGCATGCAGGACTATTTTCCCTGTCTACAGCGCCAAGCCCATCCCTGTAGCAGCGCTTTACAACCCCTCGCCAAACAGTCCAGAAGCATCCTGCGGTGTAAGAGACCACTTCCAGGACAACCTGCACGCATCACCCAAGAAAGGACCCCATGGGCTGCCCGAGCAAAGGCGTTCTTGTCGTGCAAAGTGCATCCGGTGCAGGAGTTCTTGTTAGACCAGCACGAGTGAACAAAAGTCAACAGCGTGCCTTTATTTAAGTTTAAATCAAAGAGTGTCCACATATGCATTTGTGCCCAGCCAGGGCCCCAATAAAGCAGGTCTCTTAAACTGTACAGTGTGGGGTTAATTGTGGTGTTCGAATGTTTATCATGTTGATAAAAGATAACACACAATAAAACAGATTAAAAAAACTGAACAGTGACTACATTAAGTCAAATTCCATCTTAATACCACAAAACAGCCTTAAAATGCAAGAAACACTGCTTATTGCCTTACATATTGTACTATACAGAGGAAGGGTTCCTCCCAGGGCTTATTCAATGTAATTTCAACACTAACAGACTTAACCACTATGTCCAAGGGAGAGGTGTGGCTCAGCGGCCAGGGCGGCTTACTCCGGAGCACGGGGCTCACGGTTTGAATGCCGGCGGCAGCTCAGCTCAGCATTGTGACTCTGGGCAATAGCTCACTTAATTACCCCAACGGCCCCCACAACTCACATCTAAAATTAAAAACAAAATTAATTGCACAATTAACTTAAATAATTATCAATTAAACAAATATTATTAATTCAAAATGAATTATTAATTCATTAAAACTAATTAACTTCCCACCCTTTACCGCTATAAACCCCACAACCCACACCTAAAATGAAATTTAAAAAAATGTAATTACACAATAAAAAATTCATTGTCAATTAAATAATAGTATTTAACAACTAATTATTAATTAATTTAAATTAATTTACTCTCCACCCATTACCTGTATAAATCACATAACCTGCATCTAAACAAAGAAATTAATTACACAATTAACATAATGAATTATCAATTAATTATTATTAATTAAAAACGAATTATTAATTAACTAAAAATAAATGACTTCCCACCTTTTACCCCTATAAACCCCACCACCACACATACAATTTACGTTAAAAAAATTAATTGCACTTTTAATTTAGTTAATTATCAATTAAATAAATAATATTTAATACAAAATATTCATTAATGTATTATAAATAAATTACTTCCCACCCTATACCCCTATAAACCCACAACCCACTATGGCACTAAAAAAAATCACAAAAATTAATTACATTAAATTTAATAGCTACTAAAAATGTAACAAATATATTAAAAAACAAACAATAATTATACACAAATTTTACATCATATACAATTAAAATATATATTAAAATACATAACAATAATTCAAAAACAATATTTTAAACAACTATATTTTTGCAAACAATATTAATGACTTTGATAGTTTAAAAATCAATATTACTTACTTTAAAATCGATATTCTTGCTCATGATATTTCCATATCACAATATTCTGGACACAATATTTTGGTATAGCGATATTTTTTCCCCGATATTTTGTCTGAATACCGGAAAGTGTGGTATTCATGGGGGATGTGGAGCGACAGGTAGATGATAGGGTGAGAAGTGACAATGAAGAAGTATTACTATTAAGTGGGCCTGTCATCAAGAAACCTCACTGCCTTATAGATATTAAGGGTATCAGTGTGAGCATGATGGTTCATTCCGGGTCATTGTTTACTAAGAGGAACAGAGGAGTGGGAAAAGTTTCAAAATGTGGATCTCAAAAAGTCAAAAGTGAGACACGTAGCATATAGGGGCAAACCCATTGAGGTGGTGTGTGAGTTTAGTGCCATATTAAATTTCAATGGAAATGTGGTTGAGGGAACAGTCTATGTGGCCCAAGAAGGTTCATGTTTGGTGGGCTGGTTGAACCACAGAAATCTTGGGATTGTGTTGAATACCAACAGTCTGGAACAGGTAATGTTAAGAAAGAAGTCTATGGGAGTGTTGGCTGTGGGTAAGTGTGTATGGACGGATGCTTTTCTCGAAGTGTATGGCACTGAAATGGGGAAGATCAAAGAATTTACACACCACATTTGGTTGAAAGCAAGGGCTGAACCAGTGGTGCACAGAGACAGACATGAGGGAGGAGTTGAACAAAGAACTGATAAGTCTATGTGATCTAGGGATCATTAAGCCCATAGAGATCTTGGACTTGCTATCTCCTGTAGTGCTAGCTAGAAAAAGTAATTGGTCATTGAGGATGTGCATCAACCTAAAATATCTCAATGAGAGAATAAGGGTTGATAGGCATGCCCTGCCAAACATCTCTGAATTGTTATCTACTCTAAAGGGCGCAAATGTTTTTACAACATTGGATATGTCCTCAGCCTACCACCAAATTGCATTACATCGGGATTCTCGCCATTTAACATAATTCATGACGCATGGTGGGGCTTTCAGGTTAAAACATATGCCCTTTGGATTGGCCTCTGCCTTGTCTGTGTTTCAGCGAGTGATAGAGGCCATGTTCAAAAGAATAGCTAACATGGGATGCTTTCAAGATGACATACTGATTTTTGGGGGAGATGGGAAATCACATGATCAAACCTTTGCGTTAGTGTTTTCTCTTCTAAAAGAGAAAGGAGAGACTTTGAAACCCAGCAAATGTCAGTTTGTATGAGAATTGCAGACTAATTGGGGTAAAAGTTATCAGCTAGGGATGTGGAGTCAAGGAGAGTCTAGTGATGGACATTAAGGAATTTCCTGCACCGCAAAATAAAAATCAGCTGCATTCTTTTTTTTGCCATGTTAGAATTTTATGCTCACTTTGTTCCCAAGTCTGCAGAAAGGACACGTATGCTGAGGTCTTTGTTGCAATATAGTGAAAGGTTTGTGTGGAGTGAGGATATGGACAAGAACTTCAATCTAATTAAGGGAGAGATGGTGTGCAAATCTTTGTCCACTCTCTAAACAACTTCTGGACAGCTCCCACCTCCTGTTGGGTATGGCGTCAGCCTGACCAGAAAGACAAAAAATGCCTAGGTGTGAACTTCATTTGAAAGGGGCTGGGTAGTTATCCTTTGTAGCTCATGAAGTGGCTGGGCATACCCCCAGGTCATCCTGTCAAGGAGAGAAACTCCCTCCCCACATATTGGCCCTTTGTTCACTCTCTTAGAGCAATACACATCTCACCTCAGGGGAGCTATCAGTGGCCAGGTGACAGTTGGAAACTGTCAGAAAGCCATTTTGATTTTAGTCAAGAACAAAATAACTTTGTAAAGGAGTATTTTCTAAAATAGTAATGTAAAATCCAACCATACCATTAAATTGGACTTTAAATTAATATTAAAATGATTACTTGAATTATTTTTCTAGATGTACCAAAACTGGATTTAGCATTTATTAAGTGTAATAGTGTAAATCAGTGTTAGCCTATGGGAGAGCCAACCTTACCACAGTCAAAAACAACCTTGGAGGTTTTCCTCTGCTAGGACATGTAAAACGTTAAATATACACGCCCGACTTTTAAATGCCATGCTCCCTACATTGTGGGTATTTAAGGCCCATCTTAGGGTTGACTTGTATGTAATACAATATAAGGTTTAGGCCTGTAAAAAAAGGCCTATTTTGACTGGTCGAAATAGCAGTTTAAAAATGCACACCCAGTATGCAGTGGCAGACATGGAGACCGGTTTTTACAGGGCTACTTTAGTGGATGGTATGATGAGAGTTGCAGCCCACTGGTAGATAACTTAGAGTCCTGGGTGTATATAGTAATAAGTGCCATATACTAGGGGCTTACCAGGAAATTAGATGTGCCAATCAGGAGAGTAGGTATTTTAACATGTTTGCAATCGAGAAAACAAGCACTTTACCACTGGTTAGCAGGGAGAAAGTGCACAGAGTTCTATGGCCAACAAAAATGGGTTCAGACAAAGAAGGCAAAAACCTGGGTGTGTAAAATGCAAAAGATGGTCATTTCCAATAGCGAACCATTGTTGAATAGTAATGCTGCGCTTTGCTGACTTTGAAGTTAGTAAAGGTGTAACACGCTTAAAGAGTAAAGCCTTCCTGTTGGAGGATAATCCTAATAAACTCAGTTGAGGTGAAGCATTGTTGAGAGGGTGCTAAATGTTTGTGGGAGAGTGCTGCTAATAACATCAATGGAAATCAACTAGTATTGAACTGATAATGTAGTTTGATGCATTGAGTTCAACAAAGGTAAACAATTATTAAGAGTGATGCTGCAGTACAATATTTATAAGGTTTGAAGGTAATAGATGTGATTCATTGTCAGGAAGGTAATGTGGAAGTTTGCTTTCTCAAAGAGAGAGCTTTAATCATAGTTCCGATGATGTAGCAGGTATGTAGAAGCTGATCCACTGAAGTCAACAAAGGTGACCGTTATTGACATGGTGACGGTGAAGTTTGATCACCCTGAAGTCAGCTGGGCATAATGCAGTTTTGTGGGAGACAAATGTAATGGGACTGAATGGAGTGAACCCTTGTTTAACCACTTAGCTACTCAAGATTTTCCTGCCCAGTGCTGAGTCCTTTTTTGATCTTAAGGCCACTTCACACTTAAGCATTCATAACTATTTTCCATAAAAGGAACCAAAAAATGGGCATATTGCCTGTGATATTAAAAGCCCCAAAATTCACTTTTCCTGATAAATGCAAAGACAAATATAGGATGGTGTGGCTGCCTATACATTAGGCTCCTGCTCCCACTGAGGGACAGATTAGGGAAAATCCCCCAATCTGCTCCCCCAAGGGTTCAGAAAAAGAGCTGGACCTATTATGGGGAGAGTACGTAGTCCAATACCTGGATGGACTGCCCCATCCTTTCTTTTTTGTTATGTAATCCCTGCGGTCTAGTGGATTCCCCTGAGGGGTAAATTTGGAGTAAACCCTGAATCTCTTTTCAATGGAAAAGAAAGACTGCTGATCCCATCATCGGGTGGAGACCAGGCCCAATAGTTTGGCAGTTCACCCTCTTCTTTCTTTAAATTATATTATCCCTGGTGTCTGGTGGGCCTTCTGCCCCTGACTCACTCTGGAATATACTGCAACACCCAAAACTTATAAAGAAGTGCAAATATGGAGAAATGAGTGTTATATTTGCACCCAGGACCTTTTTTCATATAGGAAGAATTGCTTTAATCTTTTCTCTACTTTGGGTCAATGGGAACTTAATGTTTTTGTGCAGTTTTCACCTACAGTGTGAATACAGTAAAACATAACTGACTTACAGTGAATCAATCTTTTTTGATGCCCAATTAAATGATAAATTATGAACACAAAACGACATCAGGTGGTTGTGAAATTCAAACACATTTTTACTTATGCATGAGGAACATTTTACTCTATAAACATGACTTCAAATTTACTTTAGTAATATTTGAAAAAACATATCAAACTTTTACAAATGGGTGCAATGAAAGAAAGGACAATCCACATTCAACTCGATGGATATACAGTGAAAAATTTGTGAAAACCATATGTACAGTGTAGAAAAATTAATCAAACATTCAATATTGTAACACAAAATTGATACATAAACTAGGCTAAAATTGCGCCTTCACCAATCCAGGAATTGACAAAACCAGAGCAAATACATTCACAGAAAATGCTCTTTGTACTAGGACATTTAAAGGGTTCAAAAGTATCTAATATGCGCTTGCAATAGTTCCTTTTTGAACAAATAAATTTATACATCCATATTGATACTCGTTGAACTGGGATCCCCTATTGATCCTGGTCTACGCGTTTCGAACCCAAGTTTTCTTTGCGGGTTCTCTTCAGGACAAGGGTTTGGTGAATTCTTAGGGGCACGAACAATAGGGTTGAAGTGCGACTTAACTGTAGTTCATGGCAAGAATAATCAATCAAGTGCCTCGAGTTTTAAACGTAGGTTCTTGAGTTATCGAAATTTTTGAGATTTATACTCGTACACCAAATCAAGAGAGCAGGGGAAACTTTAGAGGATGTTTCATGTTTATCTTTGCATTTCTGTAATATTTTATCTTTGGGAGCGGATTCTGGAGCCCAGTCTGATTCCTTTATTAAACTTGTTTGGGATCTCTCTGAAACGAATCGTCCTCCTGCAAAACGGGAAAAAAAATTAAATTATAAAGGCAGCACATGCCATGATCACTTTATTTATGGTTCTATCTGCAGCAGGTCACCTGTGAGCAGCTACCAGAGTGAACTAGGCAGTAGTCACACTTGCTCAGTTTGCACATGTGCACAGAGGAATTTGCCCAACTGTCCAGTACAACCAGCGTAGAGTTTTGTGCCCCAGTTGCATGGCAGTAGACCTTATTTTAAAATAACACAGGCGGGTAGCACCTAACTCCATTCTATAGGTGCTTCTACTGAGTGAATCTCAGTGAGATTCACAACAAAATTCTAAATACCAGGAAATCTAACATCAAAAAATCTGGAAGGTTTAAATGTGTCAGATTGCACTACCTCACTAAAGCTGTACATATAGCTGCATCTCTTCCTATATACATGTTTGGATTTATGGGTTCTGATGATATCATAACCCCCGAGGCCAAAGGCGAAGTTGTTTTTAAATGTCACCGGAACATTAAGGTGTCAAAAGAGGACCGTATTAAATGTTATCTTTTATGTATCTTATATAAAATGTTAATATTGATGCAGTTAACCTAAATTTTTCAGTGAAATAGGGAAATATGTATCGGAACGGGAAACAGCCTTTAGATTGCATGCTTTACATCGCATGCTATTACAACGTGGTCATTACAACGACCGCGTTGTTACAACGCGAACCATTACATCGCAAGTCGTTACAACGACTTGCTGTAGGGGGCAGAAGCTGTTGGATTTACAATCCAACACCTTCCCTGCTATTGCACAAACTGGAGTAGGAATAGTAAATTATACTGTTTTTAAGTCCAGCGCGCCCCCTACAGCAAGTCGTTGAAATTACTTGCGATGTAATGGTTTGCGTTGTAACAACGCAGTCGTTGTAACAACCACATTGTAATAGCATGCGATGTAAAGCATGCGTTGTAAACGTATATATTCTATTGAAACGAGTGTGTGAAATGTTGGAGTATAAGAATGGTTGCCTGTAGATACATTTTGAAGACCATGCCAAAATAGTAAATTTGTGCTAATGTTTGTGAAAGCCATTGAACTGATTTACAATACACTTTACATGAAATAAAAAAAATTATGTTTTGCCTAACAAAAATAACTGGCAATAATACTAATATCCATAAGTTACACTTTACTTAAAAAAACTGTGATAATTTATTTCAATGGGTTCACATCTCAAAGTAAATATTGCCTTCATATAACAAGTGAAATTCCATTTTCTACTTCTAAATTAAATATATTTGTTTGTAGATCTTCATGGTCACCTAAATAAAGGCATGAACAGTTATCCTCCTGGTTCATCACAACCTGAGAGCAAAGAAAAGCCTTCTGAACCTACAGCTGTTTGGAATGAAGCAATTCCTACTCCTCTTCCAGCATTCAAATTTCCTCCTGGCTTGGGGCAGTTGAGTAAGGCGCGTATATAATTTAATGTGGTGCTTTTAATTAAGGTGGTATTCTGCTCCAACTTTCCTTGTGAAGAGGTTTGACTTTCAGTTATTTCCTACTCAATGGTGCATTGATGGTTATGGATGTGAGCTACATGGTAGAAATCCCTTACCTGGGCATTTGATCTCAGGGTCTTCATTTACATTTTAGGAAGGGTATCACTACACTGCCTGAACCAATTTATTCAGACATGGTTGAACAGATATTTCTTATCGTGCTGTGCTGTTGTATCATTTTATGGCATGGATCACCTTTAAGTTTCTTGTGAAATGTGAACACATATTACTGTTACTGTAGAAAACTGGTAATGTGTTCAAAATATTTTCCAAATTGTGTAAAGTGTTCCCAAATTAAATTTACTGTGAGTAATTAGAGATTAAACAGGTGTACTTGAATCACATTTCCTTAAGTAATTCAGAAACTGCACTGCTCCATTGGAGTACATAAACATTTGTCCAAACATGAAAGCTGAATAATTCTCAGTGATATATGCCCTCATTAAGTGTGGCATATTCTTTTCTGAGCCCTACAGAAATTACTGCTTGCACAGGAATTCGATTTTTGGGTAATTACCACACCCCTGTAGTTTTACCAAGGAGAAATGTCCATTAAATACAAGCAATCTGTATTTTGGTGAGCAAAGCGGCAAAATCCACATGTTATTCCCCATTTATTTTCAAGGGAAAACTTGAAATAGACAATAATTCCAACACCTTTAAATTCTGATCCTTGTGGTATTGGATTCTAAAAGATGTGGTGGTTCGGATTTATGATTAATGAGAAATGTGGCACTCTGTAATCACCAGGTGCATTAAACCCTGATCCGTAGAGGTAAATTTTGGATGGGAAAGCCTACTGGAATATAACTCTGGTAAAAGGGCTAGAAGTTACCTGAAAATGCAAATTTTGGTGTACTAAACACCAAAATGTGCATGTTATACCCCGAAACATTGTAATATTTGATATATATCGCACCTGATGAATTCAGACTCCTGGAGTCCTTCCTATGAAATATGTATTACAAAATGTCTTGTGTAAGTTCAATTTTACTTTAAAACAATTTCCACATACAGAAACTCCTTCCACTACACATGCATCAATGTTAAGAATATTCCACTTCCATTTTTAGCTTGATTACAGATTTCCTTCTGCTCTCGACAGGAGAACGTTTCTGACAATTTCTATGGTTTAAATATGTGGGGGAAAAACTTTAATAAATACCCCGAGCAACAGCAGCATCTGGCAGCCCCCCGAGAGTGGTGTGGCAGGCAAATGGGTAGTGGGTGGGTGCAATCATGTGAGGTCAATCAACCAATGAGCATTTATATATACACTGTCACCCTAGGGGTATCTGGGTGCTGTGGATGCGACCTCTCCATCGAAGAGCCCGGACAGAAATGAGCAGAAAGAGAAACAATTAAGGTCGGAATCGAGCAGAAAGAGGAAAAATGAAGGTCAGAAATGAGCAGAAAGAGGACAAATAGCGGGCAGAAAAGAGCAGAAAGATGCAAAATAAAGGTCAGAAACGAGCAGAAAGAGGAAAAATTACAGGCAGAAAGAGGAAAAACAAAGGTCAGAAACGAGAAAAAAAGAGGCAAAATAAAGGTAAAAAAAACTAGAAGAAAGAGGCAAAATAAAGGTCAGAAACCAGCAGAATGAGTCAAAATAATGGGCCGAACGGGCAGCGAGAGTACTTACCTACTCTGCTGGCTCGCCTCCTCCAGTCCTCTGCTTCAGTCCCTCAGCACTGGAAGCTTGAGGCAGTTGAATTCTCTGCATCAATTCAGGCGCTGCTCTCATGCTGCTGATAATGTTCAGCAGCATGACAGCAGTGCCAGCATTGGCTAGAGCGGGCTACCTCGAAGCTCCCACAGGCACTGTGTGACTGTGCCTGCTCTCCACCCGGCTGTTTGAGACAGCTGGGTGGAGAGGCTTACACTGCACATGTCAGGCTGGCTGTCGCAAGACAGTCGGCCAAAGTGACATGCGCAGTGTAAACTGTTGGAGTGAGCACCACTCCCCTACTGCCAGTCAGCAGCAGTGGCCCTGCCCCCAAACACCGTCTCGGGCTGGTTGAAGGGAAAAATAAAATGGTAACAAATTAAATTTATTACCATTTTATTTTTCACCTTTGCAGTGCTGGCAGCAGGGGGCGACGCTCCTCTACCCTAAAGGAGGGGCGGCTGCTACAGAACAAGTATATTTGTAGATATTCCTAAGCTTAAATTTCCGGTCATTCCATCCCTTGAACACCCTCTCACTGTCGATGTTAGAAGATTTAGGGCCAGATGTACAACCCTTTTTTGCGGCCGCAAACGGGAGATCAACTTGTTTGCGACCGCAAAAAAGTTACAGGCATGTACAAATGCTATTTTGCAAGTCACTGACTCGCAAAATAGCATTTGCGACTCTCGCTAATAGCGAGTCACCATGCCTTGTACTGTTGTTGCGGTCGCAAAACACTCGCAGTTTACCACCTACTTCAAGTAGGTGGTAAACCACTTGCAAACAGGAAAGGGTCCCCAGGGGACCCCTTCCCCTTTGTAAGTGTGCGCGTGAATATTTTTTTAGAGCAGGCAGTGGTCCCAGGGACCACTGCCTGCCCTTAAAAAATTTAACTGAATAGTTGTTTTTTAAATGCATCCCGTTTACCTTTAAGGAAAACAGGCTGCATTTAAAAAAAAAAGAAACTGCTTTATTAAACAAGCATTTGCAATGCAATAGGTCTCGCATTTGCAAGAGTTTGTGCTATTGACATTGTAAATGACACTGCCTTTTATTTATGTTTTTTGAAAACCTGCAAGTGGTGCGCATAAACACACACTTTGTAGGTTTTCTTAACACATACATAAAAGGCATTGTCATTTACAATGCCATATTGCATTGTAAATGCTTTGGGCACGTTCACGCTACATAAAACTGCTATAAATATAAATAAATACTATAACATTGCTGTGCCCCTTACCGTGGCTGCAGGGTATGCTTATTTTCGTTGCTGCTAACCTTTAGTAAGTAAAGAAATATGAATATAATATGTGCTTGTGTATTTAAAAAAAAAAAAATCAGGATTTTTTTATTCAGAAGGAGTAGGAAGATTATTAATGTACCCTTATTAATTGACCGAAGAAATAGAAGACAGGTGTTACATAACCTCTGATTAGCTGGAGAGAGCATGAACCTAATTTCTAACATTCAACATACGATTCCTCGTCTCCCTAATTTAAATAAAATACACAGGGCAAAGACAATTTTAGCCTGGTTTTAAGCATAGAAATGAATGAGACCTGTAGTACCTACAGTGCCCGACAGCATCGTTTTTGTTTAACAGCATTGGAATTACAGAAGATTCTAGAACGCACTTCTAGGTATTTTATCGACCCCTGAAGGATGAAAGGCAAAGTCAACTGCTGGTTTTCGAACCTGCGAACTGTAAGATGCAAATAGGCGTCAGCAGCAAGTGTTCAGCTGACGTAGGCATCCTGCCTGCACGGCAGCAGTGCACAAACTAAGCAAATTTACAAGAAAATGTCTCATCTGAATCAGAATCAAAGAACTTCCTCACATGGGCCAATTAAGAGACAAAAAAAAAATCATTAATGCAGGTATGGTCATACTTCTGAACCGAAAGCAGTCTATCTTCAGTCTAGCAAGAGAACTGAAATTTTAGGAGCTGCCTCTTGCGTAAAATATGATGAATTCTCCCAACCGATTGCCCCCTTGTCCTCCACAATCGATTGAACATGTTATTTGTATGGAATTATCGGCGCCCTTTAAACCCAGAGAGATATAAGCAGCCTCAGGCCCTTTAAGCACAAGCCTCATTTTAAGTTTCTCGAGTGCTATACACAGATAACAGCCTTGGAAAGTACTTCAAGGATAAAAGTGAGTTTGTGTTCTGCATTTCTTGATGGCCTGGTATGATCATTTAATTTTGACATATAGTACATTTATTTACTAAGCTTTTCCTATGACACCAGCTGCCTCAGAACACTTTATACCATTTTACAGACGGTGCAACTATCAGTAGTGCAGCAGATTCAGTTGCACGGGGCCCCAGGGGTCTAAATTCCTGTGCACCCCTGGTTTGGCTGCACAGAAGTACACATGCATACAGTAGGGGCCCATTTTACATCCTTCCCAATCTGCTGCTCTGGTCCGGGGCTGGGCTCTGCCGGCCTCTGGTTCGTTGGGGATCTTCAAAGAGAACTTGTTCTTCCAGTCCGGGGCTCATTAGCCACCAGTGAAGGGGGGGCTGGGCAGGGGCGTGTGTTAAATATCCCTGTCTGCTGGGGCTTGTGTTTACTGCCGGAGAGGAGGCGCAGGGCCAGGGGAGCGGCTGGAGACAGGGGCCACCGGAGCACAGGTACTGAGATTACAACTTCAGTGCAGTGGCTTTAAGGCACCATTTTTTGCGGAGCTGTGCATTTCCACATGTGGAAGAAAAAGTTGTGTGCTTTTAGTGTGTGAAAGTGCGCTGTGAAGGTGCAGAGGAGGAGTGGGCGGGAGGTTGCTTTATACCCTCTGGGTTCACATAGAGTTGGCTGAGGCAGAAACCCCAATGGAGAGGGAAAAAAAGGTGCTAATCAGCAACGAGGGGGGAGGTCCTGACTGCAGCCCGCGTATCGTTTCTGCTGCTTTTCAATTTGACCATCAATTAGAGAGAGGGAGGAAGGGGCAAGGAAATGTGCCGCTTGTGTTGGAAATGCAGCTCAGCTGGCCTAGGATCCAGGCCCTCCCCACTGCATCACTGTCTCCCTGGGAACCTCCAGCCCAATCACAGGAAGCGGCCGCAAATTTTTTTTTCCATGAAAACTTTTTAAACTTTGATGAACTTACATGATTGAACTTTCTTAAAGAAGCAGGGCTAGACGGCCCCTCCCCACCGTGACCTGCCCCCACTCTAAACCCCGAAAGGCAAGTTCCCAGTCACACGCTGTTGTGTTTGATAACAAATACAGCGGACCAACGCTCTCCATTACAAATCGAGTCCCGTTATTAAACAAAAGATATTAGTTACTTTGCTGTATACATTGTAGCGTTGTTGTAGGTATTCGGGGTTAGTATATTCAGGGCCATTGGAATTATGCGACCGGAGACGCCCAAATTATGCGACACTTTAGCATGCCTCCCTGTCAGTGTAAAGACACGAATCCATCCGAAATATTTCCCTTTCAGGACGGGCTCTTAACAGCTCTGAGTGTACGCGCGGAGTTTGTTTTCTGGAGATCACGGAACGCGGGCAGTCTAAGCAGCGACGGTCACGCCCTATGTTTAAAGAAAAAGCTGCTTTTGCGTTGGAAAGTGGACTATGGTGAAAGAAGCGCAGCGCCCGGAATGTGTGTAACTGCCAGTGAAGCAGGCATGGCGAGCTGCTCCCTACCGGCTTCCGTGGGGGTCACGGGCGAGTCCATGGTGAAGCCGGAGGAGGAAGACGAGGAGACCCTAAAAAAATATAGTGCTCACCAACTACAGATGAACACACAAAAGCGGACGAAAACTGTAGTTAGGCGGTGCTGCTTCCCGAATAAACGGAAGTGAGTATCGGAACAGCAGCCAATGAAAAGCCCGATAAGAAGAGCAATGCCAGAGTTAAACCAATGGCAAGCAGCAGTAGAAATTACCTTGAGTTTCACCCAACATACTGATTACTTAAGGCCTCGGAGAGGCAGCGCATGCGCTGCCCTATGCGAGACCTAAAAAGCGGTCACAGACATGGTGGTCTGCTGACCCCAGCTGGCCACCATCCCTGGGAGTGCTAGCCATTCCCAATGGGGTCGCAAATTGCGACAGCCTCGTTAATATTCATGAGGCACGCAATTTGCGACCCCATTGGGAATCGCAAACAGTGTCTGAGACACTGTTGTACATTAAGTTTAGCGAGTCCCAAATTGCGAGTCGCAATTTTGCGCAATTTGTGACTTGCGAAGCTTAATGGTCCTACATTTGGCCCTTAATTTACAAAATGTATGCATGAGTTTAGCTATTTACTAGTCTAAAAATAGATTTTATAATTAACAAAATGGGACTTGTGTTCATAAAAATATTTTTACTCCTTTACGTTGAACTTTCACATTCAAAGAGTTTTTTAATCAAGCATACATTAATTGCAGAACTGGTGCGTTATATAGTCACATATTAGCAGTATGAGATCCAAACTCAGAAATCATAATCAACATTTTGGCCACTCTATGCAGATCGTTTGTGCACAATCTTGGCGTCCAATGCATATTCTGAACAAGTAATGTTGCTTTAACATATTCCACAGTTAATACACAAGCAATGCCACTGTTTATCTATTGCAAGGAAAATATTTTTCTTGCCAAATAGTCATGCTGATTCACCAAGTTACACTCAATTTGATTAATGTGTTTATAGCTGCCATTTCATGTGTGAAATTTTCAGGCCGTCCTGGCTTTTAACCACCCACTAGCGCTTTGCATTTTGTGAATTTGTTTTATCCTATTTTAACAAATTAAAATATAGACTTCAGCTCCACGATTTAACATTATGAGATCGCGGATTATTATCTATTTTGTTAGTACATGGAGATAACGTAGATTTTCCCTGACAACTCTGGCAAAAAAAAACAGACATCTCTTGAGAGAAATACAGGTAAAGTATTTGAAAGCATCAAAACAAAATTAGAGTCGAGAAAGCAATCAATCATTCAATCAATCAAAATTCTTTATTCGGCACAAATACTGGTGCCATAAAAGATCCTAAAATATATCACCAATAAATATAACATTTAAAAGCAATAAAAATTAAAACAGTCAAATCATTCCTAAAAATATATGTTACAATACAATACTTTTCCTAAGATGTGTAGCACCCCAAATATAATGTGCAGTACTAAGCCATACAAAAGGATGCTCAAGTGCAAATATATGAGGTGCCACAGTTTTATAATCCCTGATATTTTGTGCGAGAAAAATTGGTTTTAAGTAACGTTTCCTAAAACCTACATAAAAACCACAGAATAACATAAAGTGCTGCATGCTTTGTGTCGATACACCATCACAGGGACAGGGGGTCATACTTGTAGGACATTTATTCATATCAGAAAAGGCAACCAGGTGATGAACAGTTCCCAACTGCAATCCGGTTAGGACAACACGGTGTTGCCCATTGGTTACCCAGATAAAGTATGATTGGCACCCGTCTAGCAGATCGCTCGATAAATATGTGATAACTGTTTGCTTCCTGGATTCTTGATGCATCCTTCGCTCCAGTCAATAATTAATAAAGGAGGCCTTGATTACACTCTTCACAATGGAGAGGCTACTTTCGGGGTCTCTCAGAACAGGTAGATCAAACAATAAAAAAGTAATTTATATAGGACAACCACTTAATCTTAAGAGCATAGTCTATGGCAAGGCAGTCTATCATAACAGATTTTGAAAAACTGGTTTCACTTTTTGCCCAGATAGACTGCCATAATGTTAAAGGTTTTAAAGCTAAAGTCAACTCTAGGTAGCACAGTTCAGTTTCCATATGAACTATAAAAGATGATGCAGATCTAGGTACACACAACAAACGTTTAAGAAAACAAGTCTCTTCTATCTGGAGGATTTACTGAGTGTGTAACCCCATACTCCTCCTCCATAGGTTGCAGTTCATACACCTTTCGCTTTATATATTTCGACCATCGCCTTAATTGGTCTATAACCGATTTAATGTAACCTATATACTCCCTCACATATTCGACTGAATTTCAGCTGAGTATTTGAAACCTGTTGCACCCATGATACAGTGTTAGAAAATAGATCCCTAGATAACAAAAGGAGTTTACACTTGCAATCGGTGAACCTTCTATATGGCAGGACCTGCACTTGTGCACCTTTTTCCCGCAGGCCATCATGAATGTCTTTACCTTGCTTATTTTCATTCTCCTAGAGAAAGCAATGAATAAACTCCCTTATTCTATTTTGAGGAAAATAATAATTTAATAAGTAAAATCATACAAATAGGTTCAGAAGCATAGTATAGGAAACATATGTTTTTTGTAATTTAAATGTATAAAGCATAAGAACACATGATGCTCAAATGAAAATTAAATAATTAGTTCTGTTTATTAACTTGGACTACGTTTGTAAAAATATTTTGAAAAAAATTGTATATATTTATTTTAAATATAGTACTAAAGAAAAAATGCAACAGTACTATTAACTACATTTTTATTTAAAAATGTAATTATTTACAATATATTAAGTTGTATTAAAATATTTGTTTATCAAGTTTAAATTAAAAGAATAAATTCCGACCCAAAGAAATAAAATTATGATGCCTTAAAATTTGTTAAAAGTGATGCATTAGCTTGCACCTACAAAGCTATTGAAACTAAGATACAGACATTGGAGGTGCACTCAACCCAGGTAGATAATAAGCAAGAAGCAATGAGTGACCAAATTAAGACTCTTAAGCGCAAATGTGAGGACTTTGAAAATTGCTGTCACAGGTCTAATCTGCATCTTGTAGTAGTATCAGAGGGTTCAGAGGCTGCAGGTGGCACTGACCGCCCAGAGACAGCCATGATTATATAAAGTTCCAAACTTATCACTACTCATGCATGTTTTGGCCAGTTCTCAAGACATTGAGCAAAGTTCTGATGACTATCTCTCAATTGCACAAGCACATAGGGTTCCGTCAGGGCCTTACAAAGGGGTCGATTCCGATCTCGGCCGGAGACGCACCCAACGCCATTCGGTCGGGAAAAAAGCCATGCGAATGCCTGTTTCCCGACCAATCCGCACATCAATCCGAACGAACAAGTACGATGCGCACAACAGCGCAGATTCCGACCGAGTCGTACTCACCCAATCCAGGTCCTGATCCCCGACCGAGCCGGATCCGTAAACGCAGATACGAGTCGCCCGGAAGCCAAAAGCAGCCCCGTCCGGCCGGACAAGTACGATGCGCTTCCCATACGCGCCGAACCCGTCGCTACGCACGGCACGTCAAAGCATCCGGGAGAGGCGCACATAAGCTCCGATTCGCGCCACAACACGATCCACGGCTACGAGACGAACACGCCAGCGACGAGGACGAGGTGAAGCAACGACGAAGACGAACGAGACGAACCAACAATGAATCCCATCGTTCCGATCCTACCAATATTCTACATCTACTACCGGAACAGGCACGGACGCGTACGGCGCAGAAGGTAAGTCAGACACCAACCACAAACACAAACTACACGTACCAGACATATCACACACACACACAGGGATGCAGAAATTACTTACTCCAGAAACAGCAGCACGATAGGGGCGGGATGCCCATCACCAATGCCACATATACACATAGGGGCCCGGATGCCTGTCACCACTGCCACCACTACCCATGGGGGTGCCAGGTGCCTACCACTACTATCACCTCTACCCAGGGGGGTGCCAGGTGCCTACCACTACTACCACCTCTACCCAGGGGGTGCCAGGTGCCTACCACTACTACCACCACTACCCAGGGGGTGCCAGGTGCCTACCACTACTACCACCTCTACCCAGGGGGTGCCAGGTGCCTACCACAACTACCACCTTTACCCAGGGGGTGCCAGGTGCCTCCCACTACTACCACCTCTACCCATGGGGGGCTGGATGCCTGTCACAACTACCGCCAGGTGCCTACCACTACTACCACCTCTACCCAGGGGGGTGCCAGGTGGCTACCACTACTACCACCGCTACCCAGGGGGTGCCAGGTGCCTACCACTACTACCACCTCTACCCAGGGGTGCCAGGTGCCTCCCACTACTGCCACCACTACCCAGGGGTGCCAGGTGCCTACCACTACTACCACCTCTACCCATGGGGGTGCCAGGTGCCTACCACTACTACCACCTCTACCCAGGGGTGCCAGGTGCCTCCCACTACTGCCACCACTACCCAGGGGGTGCCAGGTGCCTACCACTACTACCACCTCTACCCATGGGGGTGCCAGGTGCCTACCACTACTACCACCTCTACCCAGCGGGTGCCAGGTGCCTACCACTACTACCACCTCTACCCATGGGGGGCTGGATGCCTGTCACAACTACCACCTCTACCCAGGGGTGCCAGGTGCCTACCACTACTACCACCTCTACCCAGGGGGTGCCAGGTGCCTACCACTACTACCACCGCTACCCAGGGGTGCCAGGTGCCTACCACTACTACCACCTCTACCCAGGGGGTGCCAGGTGCCTACCACTACTACCACCTCTACCCAGGGGGTGCCAGGTGCCTCCCACTACTGCCACCACTACCCAGGGGTGCCAGGTGCCTACCACTACTACCACCTCTACCCAGGGGTGCCAGGTGCCTACCACAACTACCACCTTTACCCAGGGGTGCCAGGTGCCTCCCACTACTACCACCTCTACCCATGGGGGCTGGATGCCTGTCACAATTACCACCTCTACCCAGGGGTGCCAGGTGCCTACCACTACTACCACCTCTACCCAGGGGTGCCAGGTGCCTACCACTACTACCACCTCTACCCAGGGGTGCCAGGTGCCTACCACTACTACCACCGCTACCCAGGGGGTGCCAGGTGCCTACCACTACTACCACCTCTACCCAGGGGTGCCAGGTGCCTCCCACTACTGCCACCACTACCCAGGGGTGCCAGGTGCCTACCACTACTACCACCTCTACCCAGGGGTGCCAGGTGCCTACCACAACTACCACCTTTACCCAGGGGTGCCAGGTGCCTCCCACTACTACCACCTCTACCCATGGGGGGCTGGATGCCTGTCACAACTACCACCTCTACCCAGGGGTGCCAGGTGCCTACCACTACTACCACCTCTACCCAGGGGGTGCCAGGTGCCTACCACTACTACCACCTCCACCCATGGGGGCTGGATGCCTACTACTACCACCCCCACTCACAGGATGGCAAATACATGCCACAAGAAGCACACACCAGCAGAAAGAATGCAACACAAAGACATCCCCCAACACCATGACAAGCGTGTGTAGACTGTGTCAAATGCCTACAACACTGAACAGGACTGTGGACATACAATGTGACCCCCTATCACAAGTGCCACACATAAATGTGTGTGGCACCCACAATGCAAGCAGGCCATGACCATTGTGGCAATGGGGTCCAAACCCCCATCATCACAGTGACCAAAATGTGAGTGTGGGGTCCATAGCTGAAGCACATATTGAACATTGTGGCAGTGGGGTCCAGACCCCCATCATCACAGTGACCAAAATGTGAGTGTGGGGTCCATAGCTGAAGCACATATTGAACATTGTGGCAGTGGGGTCCAGACCCCCATCATCACAGTGACCAAAATGTGAGTGTGGGGTCCATAGCTGAAGCACATATTGAACATTGTGGCAGTGGGGTCCAGACCCCCATCATCACAGTGACCAAAATGTGAGTGTGGGGTCCATAGCTGAAGCACATATTGACCATTGTGGCAATGGGGTCCAAACCCCCATCATCACAGTGACCAAAATGTGAGTGTGGGGTCCATAGCTGAAGCACATATTGACCATTGTGGCAATGGGGTCCAAACCCCCATCATCACAGTGACCAAAATGTGAGTGTGGGGTCCATAGCTGAAGCACATATTGAACATTGTGGCAGTGGGGTCCAGACCCCCATCATCACAGTGACCAAAATGTATGTGTTGACAAAGAATAAGCTGCAACTGCCAAACTGCATGGATTATTCCTGGTCACAGAACAACAAACACATCAGTGGCAAAGTAGTGCTTGTGTCCCATAGCAACATAGAATGGTGGAGGCAAACAGTGCAGTGCAAACAAGACATACCTTTGGCCATGTGTAGTCAAACATCACCCATGGGCGCTGACACTGTCAACACTCATCAATGACTCAATGACAGAAGTGACCATCAGAATGCAGACCCACATATTTGCACCAATGGGCACACAAATCCAGATACCCAGTGGAGACTGTTGAAGGGATGTGAACAGATACCATACCATGGCAGCAATGGGGGGGACACACAATGATCATTGTGCTGACTGATGACCTAGGAGTCCCAGGGACAGCAGGGCAAACACACCAAACAACATACAGCCAATGGCACACTAAAGATATGCCAATGCAGTGGTGCAGATGCACAAACACAAACAGGCAGACCCACACTGCACATCAAACACAACAGGTGAGGGGGGGGTACCAGTGTCCCCAGGCAAACACCCAACACATGTGGAGGCCTGAATACCAATTACACAGATGTGCATACAGTGCCACACAAAGGTAACTCATGGATCCAAATCCCCTATGTGGGCAATCAGGCATTGTCAGATGAGTGGGAGCACAAATCACACATGTCACACAAGCATGTAGGAACAGCAACTGACACAGCAAGACACACAGACACCACAGCACCACACCCAGGGCCCCCACAATGTGGTGACCCTGGGCTGCATTACAATCCCACTGTGATGACAAAGCTAGATGTCGATCACACTGTGAACCACAGTCATGTGTCCTGAGCAACAAACTACCATCACACCTACACAAGCACAAATCAACCAGCACGGCCTGTCAGCCAAGGCCAACATGGAGGCAGGGGTCTAGCCGGGCAACAACTCTCATCTGCACACACTCAACACCACACACCTCGACCTCCAACAATGTGCAGCAGTGAAGCTCACATGCACTGGTGACATTGCACATGCACCCATGACAATCCCAGGGGGTGGTGGGAACCAAGGTGCAGGAACACATCACACATGGCCACTCTACCAGACTCCTGAATGTCTGACACACTGCACACTACGCTGTACATGGACATGACGGCAATACCACACAAACCAATGGGATCCCAGCCACAGTCACACACCTATGAAGAAGCCAAGGTCACCCACAAAGGACACACATAGACAACTACCAACATTGCAGCCCTGAGGAGTGCCAGCAGTCACACACACAACGTGTCACAACCAATGAAAGCTAACACAAACCAGAAATCACATGACAGGTGTCAACAACAAGTGCAAAGGGAATCCGGACTGTGACACATCAGCGTCTGCCCACAAACTCAGCCCTGACAGCAAACACACCTATGGGTGACACCCTGATGACCAGTAATGTGCCATGCACCCACATCACAGATAACCCAGGAGAAGACTTTGGGGGAACATAGCTCAACTCAGCAAGCATCACAAACAGGAACATCACTAGGGATCCCAGCATGCACAGCAACATGGAAGTGAACACACACACATGCTCATACAACACACACCTTGGGCGCACGAGATGTCACAGGAGTACACACTGCCATGAGGGAACTCCACTCCTGTGTGAGGAAAGCTGTGCCATATGTCGCATCAGTAGGGCTCCATCATGTCAGCAGAACACTTGGTCACACAGTCAACAATTAGCACAAAATGAAGGCTCCCGTCACATCAGCCTGGTCATGGGAATGTCAACGAAATCAACAGCACAGATCCATCACACATGTATAGCAAGTTGCACTGACAACACAGAAGAGTCCTTCCCCATTGATGCCCAAACCTGCATGTCCAGTGGAGATGGCCACACGGTCAGGGAACTAGACTAATTGAACAATGGCAAACACAACAGATGTGCATGGGTGGAACCCACAGATGTGACATTGCTAATGTAAGTAGGAAATCCCATTGCCAAATATTGAATACATGACACCCTCAGATGCTGCCAAGGACGACATGGATTCACCACAGGATAGGACACTGTCCCCTTGGAACACATGGGTACATGCACAGTAACACTTCATTTTCATGAGTCCAAAAATCACCATCACTGCAGCAAGGGCACGGTTAGCATCATCAACATCATGTACATCAGAAGCAAAACCACTAGAGAACAGAAAGTTGCTTTATTCAGCATGTGGGTTCAAAACTTGGAAGAACTGCAAGGTATCAACAAAGGCCAATGGCCAGTCCATCAAGGAAGTCTATACAGGGTGACAGTGGCAGATGTCACCCTATGCATGCCTGCACTGATCACAACCGGGGACAATCCCTAGGAGGGGCATATGGGGGGCAGGCCAGGCACCGCAGGGACAGGATCAGGGCTCACCAGGAGGAGGCAGGGAAGGGGTGGTGGGTGCTGGAGAGCCACTGACAACTGCAGCGGAGGTGTCTGACATGGTGTGTGCCGGCACAACTGGGGGCATGACTCAGATGTTGTGGGTGACGGCACAACTGCAGTGGACCCTGCAGATGGAGTGGACAGGTCCGCCACTGCAGCGCCCAAGTCAGACAGGGTGATAGTGGACTCCACTACAGTGCCCACCTCCAGGGGAGGAGAATAGGGATCAGGAAAGGTGGGCAGGACAGAGGGGAGGACACCCTCACCACATCCGTGGTACAGACAAGCGCAGCGGGGGTGTGGGGCCGGAAGAGCAAGTGGCAGGGGAGAAGGCCTGACCCTTCTGGGGATGGTGTATCTGTGGGTGGGGGAACCTGGGGCAGGGTGTGGTGGGGGCACCTGTGGAGTGGGGGCCTGAGGGATGGAGGAAGGAGACTTGGTGCCTGAGCTGCAGGGCGGCGGCGGGGTCTTGCTCTTCCGGGACCGGGGGACTTGCGGTTGGGGGCCTCAGTTGGTCCGCGCCTGGGGGATGGTGTCCGGGGGCCAGGGGCACTCCGCTCTGTGTGGGTGGGCTTCCTCTTCCCCCTGAATGCTGGATCAGCTGGGTCGGAGGGGGAGAAGCCAAGGTCACAGAGGAAGAGCCGCTGTTTGTATGGGGTTGCAGGTGAGGCAAGGGAGGGGTCTTTGGAGGGAGAGGCAACTGAGGACTGTGCAGTGCTTGTGGATGCATGTGTTTGTGCCTGTGCCCCATCCCCTGTGAGTGTGGTTGCAGTCCCCTGACGGTGCGTGCGTGTGCGTTTTGTTTCTGGCGTGTGTGTCCGTGTGCTGCATGTGTCTGTGCTGGTGTGTGCCTGTGCCAGTGTGTGTGTGCTTGGGACGGGTAAGGTGCTGGGGAGTGTGGATGGGGCAGAGGCAGGAGGGGTGAGGGACTGTCGGAGGAGGGACACTGCTGCCGTCAGGGAGGAGTCCATGGACCTATTGCCCCTCTGTAGGTCAGACATGCCCGATGAGATGCCCTCCATGAATGACACCAGCTGAGTCAACAGACTGGTGTGTGCATGGAGGACACTCAGCATCGCTGTCTGTCCTACATGGAGCTGGCGGAGGAGGTACACAGACTCCTCACTCAGGGCAGCAGGGGACACAGGTGCAGGGGTGCGGTGCCTGGCCCGAAGGAGACACGCTCCCGAACATGGGAGCCTCCACGGACCTCGGGAATGGGAGCCAACGGGAGGGCGGTGGTGGTGCTGGTGGTGGCGGGGACAGCAACACTAGCTGGGGTGTGGTGGCTGCTGACACCCGCCTCCATAAGGGAGTCATCGTCCGAGTTGCTCTGGTCCTCAGCTGAGGTGGATGGTGCTGAGGACTCCTCGGTGTGGCTCCCCTCGCCCTCCGTGCCACTGGGTCCCTCCGACCACTCCTCGGCTGCTGACCCAGTCTGGCTCTGTGGCTCCTCCTGGTCCGTGGAGCTGTCCCCTCCTGTGGCCGTGGATGTATCTGCAATCAATAGGGAAACAGACAGACATCAGTCACCTGCACCGAACGCACACACCACAGTAAGTACAGCACATTACAGAGCAAGCCCTGGCATCCTTAGTTGAACATTGCTAAAACTGCACAAACAGAACAGGAGAAGTCAATTGTCAGTCTGATGGTCAACCATGGCACTGACATCCCACCTGGCCTTGCACCCATCTGTATGGTGTCTGTGGGATGGCAATACCCGGTGTGGACACATGCACCACCTACACAGTATTTGGACAGTGCAGAGAACCCGGTGAAGCATGTGGACATGCACACATCACAACTCTTGCCACTGAGTCAGTGCAGGTGTCCGGATGTAAGGGATGCCCAGAGTCAAATAGGAAATGCATGTGATGCATACCAGCGACAGACACCATGATGCACCCATGTCCTGATAGCCATTGCCACAATGGTGTGCATGTAGCAAATGTCACTCCCCTGCAGGATCACTAATAGGAAGTCACATGCCATGGCACAGCCATGCCTGCTAAGTCATACATAACTGTCTCCAGTCACATGGGCAGGGCAGCTAGACAACAACACTCTGCACTGTGTCACAATAGTAGATCATGGGGAATGCAAGTCCTGGAGCTGAACAAGTGCACATGTACATCCCCCACACACCACATCATCTGTACCCTCATCTGTCCAGGTTATACCCATTGTACATATGGGAGACCTGTAACACTACCCTCTGCACCTGAGCACATCACAATCTGCTGTGTATGGGAAACAGCTGCCTGAACCTCATATTCGCATACCCCAGTCTGCACGGTCAGGTGATCAAACACCTATGTGTCACACATGTATCATCTCTTATGGTCACATCTCCGGTGGCATGCGGAGCCCCAACTGAGGAACACCCCAGCAGACCTGATAATGAAGCCACAACACACTGACACAGAGGCAGACACCTAAGGGGACGAATCACTGAGCAAAACGTGTCAGCTGATACACGGCAGTGGGAGTACAGAGTGTATTGTATGGCCTGGAGTAGGCATGACTGTCCTGTCCCACATGAATGAGGGATGAGCCCTGGACAGTAGGCAGCTGGCTAAGTATGTGTGACACACGTTATATACACACTCCTGGGGCACAAACATTGTTCCCACCCGCAGCATGGGTGTGTGCCAGATACCCCAGGCACATGTGGTGGATCAGCTCAGCAATTGGGCCACATATCAAAATGACACGCAGAACACATGACAGAACACAGGCAATGTGTAAGCAATGGACCCACCCATGATGCCCACCACAGAGTCAGGGAAACAGATGCTGTCCCCCACCTTGAGTCAAGCAAACTGCAAGGACACAGTACCCAAGTGACACAATACCCTGACTGTAAGGGCCACACCTGGGAATCAGATGAGAAGTGGGCAGTGCACAATAGAGGGACATGGGTCCTGGACCACAAGACTGATGTACTGTGGAAGTTTAACCAGGCCAGAGGAGGGCACATAGCATGGCAGACATAGTTCACAATGCAGACATGGACTCACCCCCTCCTTGCTGCTCTCTGGCCTTCAGCTGCCCATCCAGATCAGGGAAGACCACTGCCAGGATCCTCAGCATGTGGGGTGTCAGGGTCCGGTGTCCGCCCCTCCTGCGAGGAGGCGACAGCTTCAGCTGGACCCGTGCGATCCTCCGGGTCCAGCCCCGAAGGTCCTGCCACCTCTTCTGGCAGTTGCGGATCCGGCGCTTGTAGACCCCCACGGATCTCACTGCCCGGACGATGGTCAGCCATATCTTCTGCTTCTGGTGGGCATCAACCTGTGAGGATAACAAAGTGAGAATGCCAGTACTACACATGCAACATATCCGTGCATTACACAGTTGGATATACATGTCTCAATCACAGGGGCACATGATGTACACAGGCAGTGCAACGATGGCTATGGACAGTATGCCAGCAGTTACTACATGGTATCATTGCCTGGGAAGTAAAACCTAGTTTAAATGCACTGTCACTGCACTATACCTGTCCAGTGCATGTAACTACACACTATGGGGGGTGACAACTACTCAGTGAGCCTGCTAGCCAGTGGCATGCAGACTGTTAGCCTTGCTAGTCAGACAACATGCACATTTAGAAAGGCAGTGGACAGAACACTCACCTGCTCCCCTGCTTTCCCATACAGCTTGCTGTACTGTGGAAGGAGGCCATCCAGCAGGGCCTGGTTCTCCTCAGTGCTGAAGGCTGGGGCTCTCTCCACAGTACGTGCCATTGCAGGGTCCAGAGGGTGCAGATACAGCAGCAGTGTAGTGGCAGATGTCGTCCTGGAGCATGTAGTGCAGGCAAGTGAGCTCTCAGGGGAACAGCCAGCATTATATGTGTGCTGCAGAGGCAGATACTGTCCCATGTGTCCAAAGTGATAGGTCCAAGTCGTTTGCATCATCTGAATCTGGCCAATCCATGGAATTGCACCACTTACACACGCCCCCAGCATCCTTCAAATGTTCAACTTCGTGACACCCATGAAATTGCAACATTGTTGTGGGTGACCAACTGAATTTACAGCATCAGACTCGTTCAAATTTTGAAAACGCGTCCGTTGCCAGGCCAGGCCATAGCCAATGGGTGCGCACCGATCGGACCATTGCTGTTCAACGCGTACATAGGATACAACGCGCACCCGCACACATTGAATGCAATGGGCCGGCCGGGCACACCGATCGGACCATTGCTGTTCAACGCGTACATGGGATACAACGCGCACCCGCACACATTGAATGCAATGGGCCGGCCGGGCACACCGATCGGACCATTGCTGTTCAACGCGTACATGGGATACAACACGTACCCGCACACATTGAATGCAATGGGCCGGCCGGGCACACCAATCGGACCATTGCTGTTCAACGCGTACATAGGATACAACGCGTACCCGCACACATTGAATGCAATGGGCCGGCCGGGCACACCGATCAGACCATTGCTATTCAACGCGTACATGGGATACAACGCGTACCCGCACACATTGAATGCAATGGGCCGGCCGGGCACACCGATCGGACCATTGCTGTTCAACGCGTACATAGGATACAACGCGTACCCGCACACATTGAATGCAATGGGCCGGCCGGGCACACCGATCGGACCATTGCTGTTCAACGCGTACATGGGATACAACGCGTACCCGCACACATTGAATGCAATGGGCCGGCCGGGCACACCGATCGGACCATTGCTGTTCAACGCGTACATAGGATACAACGCGTACCCGCACACATTGAATGCAATGGGCCGGCCGGGCACACCGATCGGACCATTGCTGTTCAACGCGTACATAGGATACAACTCGTACCCGCACACATTGAATGCAATGGCCAATGTGTGCGCACTGATCGGTCCATTGCTGTCCAAGGCGTATTGCCAATACAACGCGTACCAGCGCACATTGAATGCAATGGCCAATGTGTGCGCACTGATCGGTCCATTGCTGTCCAAGGCGTATTGCCAATGCAACGCGTACCAGCGCACATTGAATGCAATGGCCAATGTGTGCGTACTGATCGGTCCATTGCTGTCCAAGGCGTATTGCCAATACAACGCGTACCAGCGCACATTGAATGCAATGGCCAATGTGTGCGCACTGATCGGTCCATTGCTGTCCAAGGCGTATTGCCAATACAACGCGTACCAGCGCACATTGAATGCAATGGCCAATGTGTGCGCACTGATCGGTCCATTGCTGTCCAACGCATCCCTGTACAAGTCACTGGCATATGTCACCATGCCTGTCACAGGTGAACATATGCCAGCCACATATACTTCCCAGGCAGTGAGGGGCACACCTACAACACCACAGCCTGTCCAAACTGTATCCTAGGGCATGTAAGGCTGCATTACCTATTCCGTGTATGGGGGTGAACATGTTGTTCTGTGGGTGTCACTTGGGGGCAGCCACCCCAGGCTGTGCATGTGTTTATGGGGACAGAATCCTTGGTGTTTCGTGTACATGACCACTGTGATGTGCAACTGTTCATATCTGAGCATGTGGCATGGTCACAGTTCACGGTGGTGTATGTGTATGTCATGTCACATACCCCCTGAGTCCCATGTGGGACGTTATGTTCAACCCAGGGTGACCCATTGGCACAATGTTGATAGTCCTCCACAGTCTGTGTGCATGTTGTGATTACAATGTCTCTGATTTCATGTGCACAATGGGAGGCAGTCTCCACATCCACGTTGTTTGTGCATGGACTTTGATGTTGTGCGTGTGTGTGTCACAGACGTCCATGTCTGTCCTGCCGAGGCAACACGGACCACTACCTGTGGGGGTCATGGTTGTTTTGCTGTGGTGTATACATGATACACCATGTCATGCCAGTGTCCATGTGGCAATACAGGGTCCCTGGGAATCTACCTGTCGTTGAGCTGTGATGCCTGGGGCACATCAGTCCTCACATGTCACTGTGGCGTGTGTTTGTTATTTGGCAGCAGGAGATGGGTACTGGGACACGGCCTCATGGTATCCGATGGCATGACCTGGGACTTCTTGATGCCACTTGTTGGACTGTGATGTTAGATATTGGCCATGTATGTGCCATACATATCCGTACGGAACTGCACACATCATGTACTTGTGCCTCATTATGATGTATCATGTGATGTTGAGTGTGTTCAATGCCACATTTGTGGGGTGACTGACAATCTTGCTTTCTTCACCTATGCACTGCAGGGCACCAGCTGTCCATAGACCATTCCCTGACCTGGCAACGATGGTGGAACGGGATAGCATCCGACGGTACCGCTTCACCAGGCAGCTGATTCAATCAATCAATCAATCATGTCACTTATAAAGCGCACTACATACCCGCTAGGGTCTCAAGGCGCTGGGGGAAGAGGGGGGTGGTGCTGCTACTGATCGAAGAGCCAGGTCTTGAGGAGTCTTCTGAAGGCCAGTAGGTCTTGGGTCTGTCGGAGGTTGGTGGGGAGGGTGTTCCAGGTCTTGGCGGCGAGGTGGGAGAAGGATCTGCCGCCGGCGGTCGTTTTCCGGATGCGGGGGACTGTGGCGAGGGCGAGGCTGGTCGAGCAGAGCTGGCGGGTGGGGGTGTAGAAGCTGAGTCGTCTGTTGAGGTAGGCTGGTCCGGAGTTGTGGAGTGCTTTGTGTGCGTGGGTGAGGAGCTTGAAGGTTATCCTCTTGTTGACAGGGAGCCAGTGCAGGTCTCTCAGGTGGGGTGTGATGTGGCTGCGTCGGGGGATGTCGAGGATAAGACGTGCAGAGGCGTTCTGGATGCGTTGCAGCCGTCTCAGGAGCTTAGCCGTCGTTCCTGCGTAGAGGGCGTTTCCGTAGTCCAGCCTGCTGGTGACGAGGGCCTGGGTGACTGTTTTTCTTGTTTCGGTGGGGATCCACTTGAAGATCCTGCGGAGCATTCGGAGGATGTTGAAGCAGGATGAGGAAACGGCGTTGACCTGCTTAGTCATGGAGAGGGTGGGGTCGAGGATGACCCCTAGGTTGCGTACGTGGTCGGTGGGTGGCGGGGCTGTTCCCAGTGATGTTGGCCACCAGGAGTCGTCCCAGGCTGAAGGGTTGGAACCAAGGATGAGGACCTCCGTCTTGTCCGAGTTCAGCTTCAGGCGGCTGGTCCTCATCCATTCGGCGACGGCCTTCATTCCTTCGTGGAGGTGGGCTTTGGCGGTGTGAGGGTCTTTGGTGAGGGAGAGGATCAGCTGGGTGTCGTCGGCGTAGGAGATGAGGTTGTGCTGTCGGGCGACGTGGGCGAGGGTGCCATGTAGATGTTGAACAGCGTTGGGCTGAGGGAGGAGCCTTGGGGTACGCCGCAGATGATCTTGGTGGCCTTGGATCGGAAGGGGGCGAGGCGGACGCTTTGTGTTCTGCCGGAAAGGAAGGATGTGGTCCAGTCCAGGGCCTTCTCTTGGATCCCGGCGTCGTGAAGGCGTGTTCGTAGTGTGTGGTGGCAGACCGTGTCGAAGGCGGCTGATAGGTCCAGGAGGATGAGGGCTGCTGTTTCTCCGTTGTCTAGCAGGGTCCTGATGTCATCGGTGGCGGCGATGAGGGCGGTTTCGGTGCTGTGGTTGCTGCGGAAGCCGGACTGGGAAGGGTCCAGGATGTTGTTCTCCTCGAGGTAGCGGGTCAGTTGTTTGTTGACGATTTTCTCGGTGACCTTCGCGGGGAACGGGAGCAGAGAGATGGGTCGGAAGTTCTTGAGGTCCTTGGGGTCTGCCTTGGGTTTCTTGAGTAAGGCGGTGATCTCGGCGTGCTTCCAGCTTTCCGGGAAGGTTGCTGTCTCGAAGGAGATGTTGATTATTTTCCGGAGATGGGGCGCGATGGCTGTACTGGCTTTGTTGAAGATGTGGTGAGGGCACGGGTCTAGCGGTGAACCGGAGTGGATGGTGTTCATGATCTCGCTGGTGTCCTCGTCGTTGATGTTGGTCCAGGAGAGCAGGCGGTTGGTGGTTGTGGGGGCAGTGGTCTCGGTGGTTGCCGGGGCGGTCGTGGTGTTGAAGCTGTCGTGGATGTCGGCGATTTTGCGGTGGAAGGAGGTGGCCGGTGAGTCGCACAGGTCTTGCGACGGCTGGATGTCGTTGGTGTTGGAGCTGGGGTTGGAGAGTTCCTTCACGATGTTGAAGAGCTCTTTGCTGTTGTGTGCGTTGTTGTCTAGGCGGTCTTTAAGTGAGGCCCTTTTGGCGGATCTGATGAGGTGATGGTGATTGCGGGTGGCGCTCTTGTGGGCGGCGTAGCTGTCCGCTGTCCGTTCGTGGAGCCAGATCTTCTCCAGTTTTCGGCATGTTCGTTTGGAGGCCTGGAGGTCTTCGGTGAACCAGGTGGCTTTCTTGCTGGTGTGGCTGTTGGGCGGATTCTTGAGCGGGGCGAGGGTGTTGGCGCAGTCGTCGATCCACTGTCTGAGGTTGCGGGCGGCGGTGTCGGGGTCGGAGGGTTCGGCGGGTGAGCTCAGGGCGAGGGTTGTGGTTAGCTGGTCTTCCGTGACTCTGCTCCAGCAGCGGCGAGGCATTTGTTCGGTGCGGCGGTGCGTGGTGGGCTTCCTGTAGGTGAAGTGGATGCAGTGGTGGTCAGTCCAGTGGGGTTCGGAGGTGTGGTTGAAGGAGACGTGTGGGCTTGCGGAAAAGATGGAGTCTAGCGTGTGGCCGGCGGCGTGGGTGGGTGTAGTCACGAGCTGTCTGATTCCGAGGGTGGCGAGGTTGTCGATCAGGGTGGTGGAGTTGGTGTCCTTGTTGTTCTCGAGGTGGAAGTTCAGGTCCCCGAGGAGGATGTAGTCCGTGGAGGCGATGGCGTGTGTGCTGACGAAGTCAGCGATGGAATCGCTGAACTGTGGTCGGGGTCCGGGGGGTCTGTAGATTGAGGATTTGGCAGTGCGCTTGGCACCACATTTGCAACCTGGCCGTCCGTACCCTACAGCGCTGACCCCCAAGGTGAAGGTGATGGCAGCCCTACACTTCTTTGCCACTGGTACCTTTCAACACACTCTGGCGACTGCTGTTGGGATGTCACAGACCATGTTCAGCTGTGCGCTCCGGGATGTTTTGGAGGCTATGTTGATATTCCTGAACCAGTACATTTATTTCCCTAGTCTCCAACGACTCACTGGCGTGAAGAGTGACTTCTATGCCCTGGGGAGGATGCCGCATGTCATTGGCTCCATTGATGGGACACATGTGGCGTTGGTACCACCACAGGCCCAAGAGCAGGCCTACCGTAACCGCAAGCACTACCACTCGGTCAAGGCACTGGTGGTCTGTCTTGCAGATATGAGCATCACACACGTGTGTGTGCCTGTTTCCCTGGTTCTGCACACGATGCGTATGTGATGAGGAGTAGTCGCATCCCGAGGATGATGGCACAGATGTGGAACCAGCGTGCCTGGCTTGTAGGTGTGTACTGACTTTGTACCATTGTGTGTGTTCTGCTATGTAGTGTTCCACCCTCTTTTCCAACTCTGCTAATGTGCTGTATGTAGGTGACTCCGGATACCCCAACATGCCGTGGTTGCTGACGCCCCTCAGGAACCCTGTGACACCAGCCCAGATGCGCTACAATGAGGCACATGGTCGGACCAGGAGAGTGATTGAGCGGACATTTGGTCTCCTGAAGAGCCGCTTCCGCTGCCTCGACAAGACAGGAGGGTCCCTCCCATATGCCCCAGCAAAGGTGTGCAAGATCATCATCGTCTGCTGCATGCTCCACAACCTGGCAGTGCGGAAGGAGTTGCCTCTCATCCTGGATGACGATGACCAACGTCCGCCACCTGTGGAGGATCCTGGCCTGGACCACGATGCCAGTGATGATGATGATGATGATGTTGAGGGTGATGTCCGCACACAGCTCATCACCAACTTCTTCAGCTGAATGTGAGTATCCAGAGATGGCATGTCAATGATGTGAGTTTGCATGATATGTGTTGGTGGTGCTCTGGTGCTGTTTGAGTGTGTCCATGGGCTACATGTCTGTATGCGTGTAGCGATGTGTCCTTGCAGGTAGTCTGTACTCCCCAACAGTGTTGACATGCTAACTTGGTTCTGGGTGGGTATCTTGTAACATGTATTGTGCATGAGTATTGCAGTTCTGTCCTGTTCTTCAGTACTTTTGACTGTGTGTCATTTCTGTCCTTCACAGGGTACTTTCAGAGTCGTTTGGTCACATGTGATCCCCAACACCGTGATTCGACTTCCCGGGTGGTAGCTGTTGTGTCCCTACAGGTGATGTGCACCACACCCATGGACTTCCTTCCTTCTACACTTGTTGACTATGTGCCCGTTGCCAGGTGGGATTACCTTGCATCTGTGGTGGTTTCAACATGTTGCAAATGTGTAATAAACCTGTGCTTCACTATGTGATGTGCGTTGTCTGTGGTCACACATCTGACTGACATTTGCTTACTGCACCAGTGGGCTAGTTAACACAGACTGTGAATAGGTGTTGGGTCTGTGCAATGCAACGTATTTCCTGGCAACACCAGTGTAGGCGATGAGTCAGATGTCCATGGTGTGTATGTGTTGTGTAGCCCTGGTGGTGTGCCTCCCCCATATGTGTGAAGTCGCCATGACTCACATGCCGGTGTTGTACTTGCTGTTGCAGTTAGCATGCACAGTGTCATTTCCCGATCATCATTGCAACTTCTGAGACAACATTGGAATCACAACAGAGGCAAGTATGGTGTATAAGTGAGTTTATTGACATACATGTGTGAGTATAGTGCACAGGTTTTTGGGTGCTGTACATTGTGATTGTGATCCAAAGTTCCTAGATAATTTGGAAGTCCTGGTAGCAGAAATGTCCAGAGTAAAGTCCACAGTAATCAGAGACATTGGTCCAACTTGAGCTCCCCATGTCATGTGGGAGAGTTGTGTTGCAGTCAACAGGGTGAACAGTTTGCGCACAAAGGTTATTCTCCAGAACAGGTTTTGGCTTCCTGGGGGTTGCACATGGCCATCGGCCTCTCACTTGCCCCTCCTCGGACGGCCCCTCTTCTTTGGGGGGGGGGATCCTCAAGTGCAGGCTGCTGCGGTGCAGGGGACTCTCCGCCAGAGTCATTCTGCCTCCCTGTGGCAGTTGCAGTTGTTTCAGCAGCAGATGTTGTGGGCACACCGGGAGGAGTTGACTGGTTGCTGCTCATCTGGCGGAGGCATTGTAATATGTCCCTATGCACCGCCGTCATCTCTTGCAGTGTGTCCCACTTGGACTCCACGCGGGACATGTTGAGTCCAAGCGGGCATGATGGGCAGCCTGCTGCTGTTTGATGTCCCTGAGGAGCCCCACTACCTGGCTGAACTCTCCGGTGCTGGACTGGTACGCATCGGCTATGCGTGCCAGTTGTGGGTCATCATTCAGTCCAGACCCCTCTGTGAGCAGCGACCTATGTCTCCCACCCCTCCCACCACCCCTGGCGACACGTGCAGTACCTGAGGTGGCAGGCACAGGTGACCCTGGGCCACCTTGTGGGTTGTTGGTGGTGGTGGTGTCCATGGCCCCACGTTGGTCCAGGGTCCCTGTGCTGGTGGTGGTGCTGCTCCTTGGTCTGTCCGTGTCGGCAGGGGTGGTATGTGTGTTGACAGTCGTTGGAGGGGTGGGTGCAGGGGGTGCAGCTGGTGGTCCTGCTGGTGCTGCATGATGACTTGCTCCGGAGGTGCCAGGTAAGTCTTCGTCATCCGAGGAGGGCAGAGGCTGTTCCACACCAGTGAGCTCCGTATCCTCTTGAGCCTGGGACGAGGACTCCTCAGCATCTGCTGCTGTGTCCCCATCATCACCTGTTTTTGGGAGACACACACAATGTATGTTATGTTTATGCAGGCATCAATGGTTGACACACCTGACAGTTGTGACTGTGCCTCTGGATGCGGGCCTGTACAATGCATTGTCCTAAGTTGTCACAGTCAGGGGTTGATATTGGTGTAGCACATTGTCCTGCATTATTTGGGCATTTCTATGTGAATGTTGGGGTGTGTACATGGTCTGCATTGGTTGTATTTGGTTGTCATCCGCTCCTCCTTCCCACCCAGCCAGATATCCCACCATGGACCGTGCTTCCATTGCAGGGAGTGCAAGTTGTCTTTCAGTATGTCAGTCAGTGGTGTCCTGCTGTTGGTTGTTGCACAGTTGCCAGCAGGGCCTTGTGCTCCCCACAGCAGTAGCCAGTGTCAGCCATCTTGTCAGTTGTTTTCCACTCCCTGTGATGTGCGCATGGTTCAGGGTGGTGTTGATGGGACAGTTGTGGGGGTGACCAATATCTGTGCCTACCACTCCCATCATGCTATTGCCTCCACCCCACTTCCCAGCATGCCCATACTTACTTGCTTTTGGGTGGACTTCAGTGTGTGTGAGTGTGAGAGCAATGGCAAGATGTCAGTCAGTGGTGTCCTGCTGTTGGTTGTTGCACAGTTGCCAGCAGGGCCTTGTGCTCCCCACAACAGAGCACTAGTGTCAGACATCTTTTATGGGGCTTTCCACTCTTTGTGGGGTGTGCATGCTTGAGTGTGAGCTTGCTGGGCCATGTGGGTGGGGGATGTTGAGCTGTGACTACCACTCCCATCATGCTATTGCCTCCACCCCACTTCCCAGCATGCCCATACTTACTTGCTTTTGGGTGGACTTCAGTGTGTGTGAGTGTGTGAGCAATGGCAAGATGGCTGGCAGTGGTGTCCTGCTGTTGGTTGTTGCACAGTTGCCAGCAGGGCCTTGTGCTCCCCACAACAGAGCACTAGTGTCAGACATCTTTGATGGGGCTTTCCACTCTCTGTGGGGTGTGCATGCTTGAGTGTGAGCTTGCTGGGCCATGTGGGTGGGGGATGTTGAGCTGTGACTACCACTCCCATCATGCTATTGCCTCCACCCCACTTCCCAGCATGCCCATACTTACTTGCTTTTGGGTGGACTTCAGTGTGTGTGAGTGTGAGAGCAATGGCAAGATGGCTGGCAGTGGTGTTCTGCTGTTGCCAGCAGGGCCTTGTGCTCCCCACAACAGAGCACTAGTGTCAGACATCTTTGATGGGGCTTTCCACTCTCTGTGGGGTGTGCTTGCTTGAGGGTGAGCTTGCTTGGCCATGTGGGTGGGGGATGTTGAGCTGTGACTACCACTCCCATCATGCTATTGCCTCCACCCCCCCTTCCCAGCATGCCCATGCTTCCTTCCCTTTGACTCTGCTTCCCTGTGGGGTTGTGTGCCTGTGCTGACAAGATGGCTGACAGTGTTATCCTGGGGTTAGTTTTGCTACAAGTCCCATGTGTGTCCCTGTGCTTCACTCAGCATGACCCAGGGTTGTGGTTCTTTGTGGGATATTTGATTGGAGTGTGAGGCAATGCATTCTCCCAGGTGAGTTTTGTGGAGTTTGTGTTAGGGGTCTGTGTGAGAAACGCTGCTGGTAACTATGGTCAGGGCTGTGAGTCCTCCTTCCCACCCAGCCAGATATCCCACCATGGAACGTGCTTCCATTGCAGGGAGTGCAAGTTGTCTTTCAGGATGTCAGTCAGTGGTGTCCTGCTGTTGGTTGTTGCACATTTCCCAGCAGGGCCTTGTGCTCCCCACAGCAGTAGCCAGTGTCAGCCATCTTGTAAGTTGTTTTCCACTCCCTGTGATGTGCGCATAGTTCAGGGTGGTGTTGATGGGACAGTTGTGGGGGTGAGCAATATCTGTGCCTACAACTCCCATCATGCTATTGGCTACACTGACTTGCCCAGCATACACATATTTCCTTTCTTTCAGTGGGCTTCACTGTGTGCTGGTGTTGTAGTGGTGGCTACTTGTCTGGATGTGTTTGTCAGTTATATTTGTGCCACTGCCTAGCTGTAGTTGTAGTTGTGTTTGTACATGTGATGACATAGTTAAATGTCACTTTGTGATGGCATGTGTTGTGTTTCTCTGAGTGACATACACATTTTGGGATGATTCTGTTCTGGTTGCTGTGTATTTGCTAAGTGTGCATGGTTTGACTCTCCCCTTGACAGTGATGTGTGTGTGTGTGTAGTCGCACAATATTGTGTACATTTGTTGTGTACTCACCAGGCTCTGGGATGTCTTCTAGTCCATAGACGCTCACTGGTGGTAGGATGGCCCGCACCTTCTCCTCCCAGGGCCTGAGGTATACTGGCTTGGCAGGAGGGCCACTGCCGGTGTATTGGCTCAAGATGTAGTCCTTCTTTAGCAGCTCCTTGACCCTCCTGCGCACGTCATACCACCTGTTCTGGATGTCTGTCTTTGTGGGCAAACATGGTGATTGTGCGTTCACCCTGTCGACGATCCTCTCCCACATCTTTGTTTTCTGTGACATGGGTGTCTGTTGGACCAGTGTACCAAAGAGCTGTGGCTCTACCCTGAGGATCTCATCTACCAGGACTTCCAATTCACTATCTAGGAACTTATGATTCTTCTTTGGGGGCATGGTGATGGGTGGTGATGGTGAGTGATGTGTGTGTTGGTGTGCAGGTGAAGGTGTGTGAGTGTGTGTTTTGCTAGGTGTATGTGAGGTTTCTATTTGTTGTGGTGCTGATGGTGTGTGGCTTGTGTGATGGATGAGCTGTGGGTGTGTGGTTGCTGTCTGTTGAGTGCTGGCAGGTAATTTGAATTTGCAAAGGATCATGGTAGGGATTTGTGTCCTTTATATGGGTGGAGTTGTGGGTGTGTCTTTGTTCCCTGCCCCTCCCCCAGTATGTATTGGCTTTGTAATTGCTTGTTTGGCCTTTTTTTGTGTATTTTCCCTTTATACTTTTCGTGCATGTAGGAGACGTTCTTGTGACCGAGTCGGACCCTGCAGTTGTCTCGTACGGGCTCGTCCGTTTCGTTCACGCTGTGTTTTTGCTGTTTTCTATGCTGCGTACGCGTCGGTCATGGTGTTTTGGGTTGCTTCGGCTCGCAGTTTTGTATGCGTGTCGGTCGTACGGCTTGTCCTCCGTGCGACTCGGTCGTGTTTTCCACGCCTTGCATCGTACTTGGCGGGTGGGAGTCCGCGGGTACGTCTCGTTCGGTATTGTTCCGGGTGCGAGTCGGTCGGTTCGAATTGCGTGTTTTTCCATCCGGATTGCTGTTTTCCGCGCGACTCGGTCCTTCGGCTTGTGTTCCGTACGAGTCGGTCGGGTTTTGCTTTCTTCTCATCGTACTTGGCGGGTCGGGCTGCACAGGTTCGTGTCGGTCGGAATTAATTCCGGCTCCGAGTCGGTCGGTACGTTTTCCGGCCCGAATCGGAATCGGCCCCAAAGTGGGAAATGGGCCACACTATTATTGCCTATTTCCAGTAATTTAATGCTAAGGAAAGAATTATCTCGATTGCTAAGGAGCACAGGAAATTTCTGTGCCAGAGGGCTATTATTTCTCTATCTTCCAAGAACTGGCTTGGGAGACGGCATCTAGGATGCGAGAAATGCGGGCATTTATTCCTAAGTTTAAGGCTTTATCGGTTCGAGGTTCATTCACAGAGGTGGTCATCCCTCAAAATTAACTGGAAAGGCTCTTTTGTTATATTTGTGGAACCTGAGCAAGCCAGGCAATTTCTAGATACTGAATGCACTGAACTCTGATTATGTTTGTCATGGGTGTATGATAAATGGGCAATTTACTTAAACTGGGGGTTGGTGAGACAGGGTCATATTAATGGAGTTGGCTGTCTGATGAGTGGGAAATGTTACCCAATATTGCCTGGATGTTAAAGGGGGGGGTCTTTATCCTATACCATTGCGGAGCTAGGGGCCATCTGGAGACCTAGGTGGGTTGCAGGGAGGGTGGCTAGAGTTGGGAGTTGAGGGAAGGTGGGGGAAGGAGGGGATAGGAGCAGGAAGAGGGGGAGGGAGCTGAGGGTGACTGGGGTTAAATAAAAAAAGAGTGCATGCAAGCTTAATGCCGGTAAACATGGCAACATATGGTAGACTATATATGAGAAACAAGAAGCCGAAAAAGGGAAATAGCTAATATCTTATCATGGAATATTGATAGTCTAAAAAGTGGGAGGAAAAGGCTAAGATATTCTCTGAAGCTTGGCTCTTGAAACCTGACATTCGGGCCCTCCATGAAACATATTTTATGAAAAAGAGGCTAATATTCACTGTATATCTAAGTGCTGCCAAGAATACACTGTACCTAGAATATATGATTCATTAAGTGTTACATATTGCTCAGGTCAAAGAGGAGTTTCTATTATAATCATTAATAAGTCACTTAGAGTTAAATGATCCAAATCAGATAGTGAGGGTAGGTGGGTAATGGGGGAAATGGTTGACCATCAAAGCAAGGGTCATTTTGTCATGGTTAATGTATACGCACCTAACAATTAGAATTCACAATTTTTAACTAACATGATGCTAGAACTAAGTGATGTTAATCTGCCTATCATTATAACGGGCGATTTTAACTACATTTTGAATCCTGCTCCTGATGTGACTAATACTTTTCATACAATAAGGATGGGCAGAACTAGAGCCAGCATATTAGACATGATGTTAAATCTGATTTGCGTTGATACATGGAGAGAGGAAAACCCTGACCTTCGGAGCTATACTTTTTTCTCTGGACCTCATAGACAATATTCTCGTATAGATTTCTGCTTGAATAGTGCTTCAATTTTACCAATTTGTGCAACTGAGATTTTACATCGTCTACACTCGGATCACTCAGCCATTGCACTGATATGTGAAGGCAATTGTCATGTTAATGCTAACCCAAGCCGGTTCTATTTTACCAAATTTGTTGTAGATTGGTCTGACTATATCCAATATTTTCGCACGCTCACACAGGAATTTCTGGCCATTTACCAAGGGTCAGCTCACCTCTTTGTGCTTTGGGTTGCACTGATAGCATATATTAGGGCACTCTAGCAACCAACAATTACTCAAATTTCTAATGCAGATAAAGAAGAAGAGAGATCTGTCAAGGGACAACTGAATAGCTTAATTCAACTTCATATGACACAGGTTGTGTCTCGCTCCACTGCCGCTCAAGCTACATATCTACAAATCATGAGTCTACAAGGGCGCATCTCTGCCTTAATAATTGCACAAATCAAGAAAAAGGCCTTTCAAATGTAGGCCCGTACTTGTGAAATTGGCGAGAAATCAGGGAAACTGCTGGCTGATCTGAGTCGAGTTGATATCTCAAAAACAGTTATTAAACAAATTAAGGATGTTGCAGGGAGAGACTGTACTCGACACTACGAGATTCTATCCGCTTTCAGGACTTACTACTCCATTCTATATAAGGAGGAGTCCCAGTGCAGCCTCACAAATATACATGACAACTTGACTCCTTTTGACTTGCCCAAACTAGCAACAAGTGCAAAGGATATGCTGGACCCTGAATTTTCAGTGAAGGAACTTAGAAAGGTCATCACTAGCCTACCATCAGGAAAAGCACCAGGGCCAGACAGTCGCGGCTCCTGGAGGGAGTTTCGCCGGGCGGTGACGTGCGGCGGGGGAGGGGCAGGGTGGGGGGTAGTAAAAACCGGAATCCGACTGAACACAGGTAAGTTAGCAAATAAATAAATAAAACGAATTTCGTAGCGCGCGCTGCATCGCATTTGGCGATAAAGCGCGCGCTACAAAATTCGTTTTATTTATTTATTTGCTAACTTACCTGGATTCGGCCGGATTCCGGTTTTTACTACCCCCCACCCTGCCCCTCCCCCGCCGCACGTCACCGGCCGGCGGAACTCCCTCCAGGAGCCGGGACTGGGGCCAGACCATATTCCGTCTGAATCATATAAGATCTTGGCATCCACAATTACTCTGCTACTCCTAGAACTGCTAAAAGAAATTCAGGGGGAGATTTTCAAACCTTTTGCGCAGGTTTAGCGTCACAAAAGTGACGCTAACCAGCGCAAATCTTTTTTGTTGCTATTTTCTTTCCAGCGCAAAAATTGTTTTGCACTGGAAAGCACCCTGTAAGGAGCGCAAAGCAGCGCAAAGCACTGGTTTGCGTTACTTTGCACCGAGGAGGCGTTACATGGGTGGTACATGGGAGTTCCCATGCAACCACCCATAGCTTTTGATGCAAAACCATACTTACAAAGATTTGTAAACATGGTTTTGCGCCAAAAGTTAACACCCCTTCAAAGGAGGCGGTAACAGGAGAAATGTTTTCATTTCTCCGTGCTTTCACGACTTTCCATGTGTGCTGCACTGTGCAGCACGTATGCAAAGTGGGAAAAGCTTTGCATTGTGCCAGGCATAGCATTTTGTACAGGAAGGGTACCCTTCCTGTACAAAACTTATGCACACCCCCTAGCGCTGCTGCACTAAGGTGTGTGCATGGCGCACGGTAGCTGAAATCAGGGCCGGCACAAGGGAAAGGGGAGGAGAGAGCCATATCTGTGAAGATATGGCGCTCTCCTGCACCCTCCCTGTCACGCAACGCAGCGCAGCCCCGCGGGGGGCTGCGCTGCTTTGCATGACTTTTTTGAAAATCTCCCCCTCAGTATGTTAATGTTGTCCCATCCTCTTGGAGTTAAGCCATTATTACAATAATTCTCAAAAAAGATAAAGATCCTAAAGAGTGTAGCTCGTATCGGCCTTTATCACGTCTTAATGCTGATTCGAAAATATTCATCAAGCTCTTGGCTAATCAAGATAATAAGATTATCTCTCAGCTTACATCACAAGAACATCATAGCTTTATTCCGGGGAAGGACAGGACCTCAAATACACATTTAATTACCACACGAATAGATTGGGCTGAGACTCTCCAGGAACCTCTTAATATTATTTTACTTGATGCTGAGAACGCATTCGACCGTGCCTCCTTGAAAGTTTCTCTGGGAACTACTTGGGCAGTTTAATATCAGCCCTAAATTCATTAACCTGCCCAAAGCTAGATATCAAGCTCCTAGGGTTCAGATCAGTATACAGCAATAGTTAACTCTCTTTATTTCTATTTCGCGAGGCACTCAGCAAGGTAGCCGGCTCTCGCCTGCTTGATATGCCTTGTACATAGAGCCATATAAATCAGACGCTTATGGAGAAACATCCCCAGTAACCCGTACTTATCTCTTGCTTCACCCCTGGCTGTCTATGCATACGATGTATTAATATTTTCACACTGTTCCAATACCATGATCGAGATCGTTGAGCAAACCGCAATAGATTTTGGTCATGTCTTGGAACATAAAATAAATGCTCACAAAACACGACTTATTTTAGCGTGTAGAGCTAGCAGCGGAGATCACCGAGTGACAACCCAAGCTAGGTATTTGGGTATTATTTTGGTTCATACTTTCAAGCTATCTTATAAATATAATAATACTGCACAATTACGACAGATTAGGTTACTACTGGATAAGTGGATGCATGTGCCCATATCCCTAATTGGTCGAATCAATCTAATCAAAATGAAAATTCTTCCCAAAATTCTGTATCTTTTCCGTGCACTACCCTTGTATATCCCCAATAGATATTTTAAGTTGCTAAACTCTATAGTAATAAGATTCATATGGAAGGGGAAGAAAGAGCGGAGATCACTAAACCTTTAAAAACTCCCAATAATTAAAGGCGGGTGGGCACTTCCAGATTGGCGCCTGTATTATTGGGCTAGCATGGCTAACCGCATCTGAATGCTATATGACTCATATCAAGTTAACTGGCTTCACGACATCTCAATTACGAAGGATCCTGGCATCAGTAGGAGCAAATTCAGAAGTGGAATATTTTTCAAGAGGGTTAGATTAAAGACTATGACAGTCCTTGAAAAGATCTGGGCCAATGTAAGGAGGTTTTTGAGAATCCCGCTAGTAGAGGCCTATATGCTGTTGCTGGACAACCCCAATATACCTGAATGCTTTACTTCCCTTTATTTTGGTACTTGGTGCCAACTGGAAGTTAAACGGCTAGGTGATTTGTTAGATGATTTTGTAGTCTAGGCATTTTCAAGCCTACATGCAGAACTTTCTATACTTCATAATGATTTCTTTAAATACCTTCAAATTCGGACCTCCTTACTGAGTGGGATTATCGGTATTACGACCCCGCTGGCCCAGCCTGAATTCGCACAATTGATTTTTGGTAATTATCCATCTACTATCTAGGATAGGTACAGTTGTTTGATTCAGTACTCTCAATGGGATTTGGGATTATGGGCTGACAAGTGGACCACTAGCCTAGACAAGGTGGTTACTGAAAAAGAACTGACTAGTATTCTTGCACGTTTTTTGCAGGGCTATCACTCCTACTAGACTGAGAGGTCAGACTTACAGCACTTTGTTTGATTTTTATATTAGCCCTTCTAAACTGTGTATGTGCTAGAACAGACCTTATAGCTGCCCACAAGGCTTAGAGGTTGCGGCTGATTATGTTCACATGTTTGCCACATACTCCAAACTCATACCATTCTGGTCTTCGGTTCAGCTTCAGATATCCAATATACAACCTATTGGATCGATATTTACTCTGAAAATGGTGCTAGTAGGCTTAAGGGCTACTGATTGGGTCTTCTACAGCTTGACTTTTACTAGACTAATGATTGCGAGGAAATGCAAATCTGCCTCTCATATGCAAATCTGCCTCTCCTCCAAAGTATGAAGAATGGTGAAAGAAAATAATGGAGGCATATGAATTGGAACTCCACATAGCTGAGGTTAGAGGCTCTACTGTGAAATATCATCATGTCTGGAGGAATAGGAGAGATTATTTGAGCCTGATTAGATATTTTTGACTTTTGTGATGAATATATTCTCGGATGATGCACTTTTGTACTGCAACCTGTACTGATTTATAAAATAAATGTATGTTGCCTTGATTTATCCAATCTGCTGATTTCAGTTATTGAGTTATGTATTTCAATGTTTGCACTCTCAATCAAAATTAAAAATTATAAAAAAAACTGATGCATAGAAAGACGGGATTCAGCCTGATGTTCCTGGCTTGTATATAGCTCGTATATAGAAAACCACTGGCGAGAGTTCGAGTTTATGGCACAGTTTTGCATGAATTTCGATTTTGTAGAGGAACGTGCCAAGCTTGTCCGCTATCCCTGCTATTGTTCGCAATTGAACCGCTGGCAAGGTGAATGAAGGGAGATGCGTTAATCTGAGGGTTGAGATGGGACTCAGACTGGGAAGATATTATTTCGCATCATGTGGACGTCATATTTCTGTACTTGGTGGATCCCCGAGAGCGCGATTCCATGAGTCCTAAGTATCCTGGAAGAGTTTGGAAGATATGCTGGGATTCACATCAACTGTGGAAAATCTGTGGCCTTCCCTTTAACAGATTGGGAAGTCCGGAGGGACTAGGGCTGCCGCCTAAGATGGGAGCCGAAGGGCTTCATGTACCTTGGGATCTTCATAACTACTAATCAAATGCAGTTCTTCTGGGAAAACCTGGAGGGGAAGCTGCAGCAGAATAAAAATGATGTACAACATTGGCAGAAGCTGCCCATATCTCTGATGAGCAGGATGGCCCTATACAAAATGATCTATTCACCCAAGTTCCTCTATATCTTATCTTATAGAACACTCCCTTTGACATTCCAGACAGGTTCTTCTATAAGGTAGAAGCAGCAAATCAAGAATTGTTGTGGGACAAGAGTATCACGAAAATAGCGTTCTCTGCTCTTACCAGAAAACTCCATGACAGAGGAGTGGCACTCACCAATATAAGGTTATAATATTGGGCTTCTCAGTTACAGGTGGGTAATGACTGGGTATTAGTGACACAACAAAAGCCCTCTCTGTTGGCAGACAGAAGGGCCTTGGACCCTAGGGGCTACCTAGCAAAGTATATGGGCTGGGGGAGGGCCATCACACTGCCAACCCCTTCAGCTTCTGCAGTGAGGTTCTGGGGGAAGGTAACAGCCATATTAGACTGAAAGGGGAAACTGACAGTGGAGGCACCACTCTGGGATACCGATACATTAGAAGAACTGCAGATAATAGAGGGACTGTAGGAAGCAGGCTCTCTATATAGTGTACTAAAGCGAACTGCACAGTGCAGAGAGTCCAGTGGATCTCCTACTAGTGCACAGAGGTCAAAGTAGATAATATTAATGTGTTTTTCGTGGTAATGTGCATGAGTAGTTTGTCTTATTGGAGGATAGTGCTAAGCATTTGTTGTACTCACAGAGGCAATAAATGAGATACACATTCAAGAATAAATCTGAGACCAATTTATAAAAATAATATCTATTTTATGTTTTTTTAAGACCAAGATCATCGAACTACAGTAAGCACTCGAGAAGTTAAGAGAATATATCACTTTTGTGCACAATTATGCACTATTGAAGTCAATGGGGAAAAGCTGAAAAATGCATATAAAATCAGGCAAAGCTTTCATGAAGTTCACCTTCTCATTACAGGTCGATAGCAGGACCAGGTCCAAAGTTCCAGCAGTAGAAGTTTGGGAGCATCCCTGATTCGGCCTGGAGCAGGGTAGTGGAGGTGCTGGTAGCTGGTGCGTTACAACAAAGGGGGTCACCTGGAAAGACACTGCACAGGAGAATGTAGATTTTCAACAGCCTGATGAGCAGAAAATCTGGATTTTATTAAAGACACGGAGGCTAAGATTATGCAATCTCCTTTTATTGCCAGCTCACAGCAGCAACAATGGAAAGAATTCAGAACTTTCAAAACATTCTAATCATGTATATAGCACAGTAACAAGCAGCCATCTTCCTTCTTCCTGCGCTGCGAACAAGATAAACTCAAATGTCCAATTAATTTCACAGATGAATGCTTCTTGAAGAACCTGTTGTAAGCAAAAATCCAATCCTTATTACTCTGAAATAAAATATAAAGAACATGAAGTTAATTTACCCAGGTGGGTATGTGTGGTGGGATAATCTTAGCCTCCGTGTCTTTAATAAAAATCCAGATTGTCTGCTCATCAGGCTGTGGAAAATCTACATTTTATGGCATGACACGGACGCCAATATTGTGCAAGTTTCAAGTGCATTCAATACATTATCAATTACATTAGACATTGGTTTAAAATAACAGCTTCTGAACATGTTTTCATTCGACCAATCTGCCGCTCTCAAGATGTCTTGTAATCCGCCACCCAAGATGAAAGCTTTGGAGGCCGATGCACCTCTGAGTGAATGCGCTCCAAATTTAGAAATATCCACACCCCCTTCTTTCATCACATCTTTCACCCATCTAGCTAAGGTAGGGGGAGAAATGGCTGTATGTGGCAATTTGTGGGAAATTAGCAGTTGTGCTACCCCGTTTCTCAGATTTTCAGTCCTTTTTTTTTGTATTCTTTTAGGCATTTCACCACACACAGTCTTGGGTTTCCTAGGAAGTAAGGATAGAATATAGTTGATGACAGAGTCTTTGGGCCAGATGTACGACCAAATTTAGCATGCGAAAACGGGTTAGCGACCCGTTTGCGCATGCTAAAATTGGTATGGCCATGTACTAACACAATTTTGCGAGTCGCAAATGAATTGCGACTCGCAAAAAAGTGTTTAGAGACTCGCTATTTGGAAAGGGCGTTCCCTTCCAAATAGCGACTCTCTAACCCACGTACTAATGTTTTGCGACCGCAATTGCGGTCGCAAAACACTCGCAATTACCACCTACTTCAAGTAGGTGGTAATGCATTCGCAAATGGGAATGCATTCCCCTTTGCAAATGCATGCGAAAATATTTTTTAAGGGTAGGTAGTGGTCCCAGGGACCACTGCCTACCCTTAAAAAATTAAACAAAAACGTTTCATTTTTATTTTTGTAAATGCATCCCATTTTCCTTTAAGGAAAAAGGGCTGCATTTAAAAAAAAAAGCTGCTTTATTAAACAGCAGTCCCAGACATGGTGGTCTGCTGAGCCCAGCAGGCCACCATCCCTGGGAGGGCCAAACCATTCCCAGTGGGGTCGCAAAATGCGAGTGCCTCATTAATATTAATGAGCCTCGCATTTTGCGACCCCATTGGGAATCGCAATCAGTGTCTCTGACACTGTTGTAGAAAGTAAATTGCGACTCGCAATTTGCGACTCGCAATCGAGCCCAAATTGCGAGTCGCAATTTACTATGGTCGTACATCTGGCCCTTTGTTCTTCTTTTAATTTAGAAACAGACTCCTTCGGGTTGGTATGCTTTACTGGTAACATCTAAAGCTCTTACATCTGAGGTACGTCTAATGAATACCAGACATAATAGGGTTGTGAGTTTGTAGGAGAGTTGTTTTAGGGACAAGGATTGATTATAACCCCAGCTTTCAAGTACTTGTAGGATCAGTTTAACATCCCATAGAGAGGTATACTTTGGTGTGGGTGGTTTTAAGACCCTTATGCTTTGCATTATTTTCCTAGTTAACGCATTTTGACCAACTGGTAAGCCTTCTATCAAACAGTTTCCAGCAGAAATAGCTGACATATAGACGTTTTTTGTCATGTAGGATAAGCCTGAGCCAAATAATTTTGTTAAGTAATTAATTATATGTACTATATCAGTTGAAATGGGATTGATACCCTATTGAACACACTAACGAACCCATTTACTCCAAGCCAGTCGATATGCTTTCCTTGTCCCAGAGGCCCACGACTCAGATATGAGTCTGAAAGCAACTGGCGAAAGGCCAGGGATTTCCCACTGTCTCCTGAAATCCTCCATGCCATCAGTGTGAGAGAGCCTTCTTCTATTAAAGGATGAATTTCTCCTCGTGGGCCTCGAATTAGAGTCTTGAAATTCGGTAATAGTAAAGGGAAGTCTATTGTCATTTCTAGGATTTTTGGAAACCAGGCTTGAGATCTCCATAGTGGGGTTATTACTACTACTGTTTCTTTGAATCTGCGTGTTTGCAGAAGGAATCTTGGAAGCATGGTAAAGGGCGGGAAAGCATATGGCCTTAGGCCTTTCCAATTCTGTAGGAAAGCATCTACCCCAGCAGCTTGGGGGTCTGGTTTCCAGCTGAAAAATGTGTCAGTTGTGTATTCAATCTGTCTGCAAACAGATCTATGTCGAGTGGACCCCATTTGTGTTGGATATTTAGAAAGATCTATCTGTTCAATCTCCAATTGCTGGAGTCTCTGAAGTTCCGAGAGTACCAATCTGCTACCCCTTTGCTTAATCCAGGAATGTGTTCTGTTACAACTGAGATCTCTTTGCTCAAGCAATAACACCCAAAAAATGTTGCCAAGTCTGTCAGGTCTTTGGAGTGTGGTTCCCTCATATTGCAGACGTATCGTACTGCCGAAACGTTGTCCATGCAAAGCATTACACAACATTTCATCATTCCTTGTGTGAAACTGCGTACTGCAAAGGAACCCGCTAGCAGTTCTAGGCAATTGATATGTAATTTCTTCTCTTGGGTTGACTATCGACCCCCTGTGGAAGAGTTTCCGCATTTCACTCCCCATCCTTCTAGACTTGCATCCGATTCTATTATTAATTCAGGTTCCTCCCCAAAGATTGCCCTCTCGTTCCATGCTTGTGCATTCTTCAGCCACCATTCTAGTTCCTCCCTTGATTCGAGATCCAGGGACAGTGTCTGTGAATACCAGGGGGTTTTACGTAGGCATTTCTTTTTTAGTCTTTGGAGGGCTCGGTATTAAAGAGGTCCTGGAAATATTGCTTGGATGGTTGAGGTTAGGAGCAGCAGGATTCTTGCTAGAGTTTTTAACGTAATATTCTTTTCTAATAACACTTTTTTAATTCTTTGCGTAATCTTTTTAGCTTTTCTTTGGGCAATCGTAATTCTGTATGAAGAGTGTCCACAACGAACCCCAGAAATTGGGTGTTTTTTGCTGGAGTTAAGCATGATTTTTTAAAATTTATTATGAAGCCTAGTTTTTCTAAGATCTTTATTGTCCATTGGGTATGTTGTGTTACGAGGTCCTTGAATTGCACCATTATCAGGATATCGTCCAAGTAAATTATTAACCTTACTCCTTTTGCCCGGAGCCATGCTGCTATTGGGCGAAGTACTTTTGTGAAGCTTCAAGGTGCTGAGGATAGTCTGAAAGGGAGACTTTAGAACTCCCAGAGTCTTTTTTGCCAAGTGAAGCAGAGGTATTTTTGATGTGGGGGCTAGATTGGGATGGTTAGGTTGGCATCTTTGAGATCTAGTCTTGTTAACCAGTCCCCTTTTCTTAGAACATCGCTTATTAGGTATATCCCTTCCATTTTGAAGTGGCAATAAACCACCCATTTGTTTAATTCTTTGAGGTTTATGACCCTGGCAGAACCAGGGTTGGCACTCCCCCCGGGCTATAACATCATCACCCTTAATCGGTAGACTAGAGGTGACGGTGTGGCAGTTGTTTTTAAATCATGCTATACCTGTACTTTTGTTAAGGAAACTGTAATGGGCTGTGAATGCGGACGGTTTGGGATCTCTTTCAATTCGAACTACATCATGTCTGGCATACTGGTATACCGCCCCCCAGGCCCTTCGAAGGAATGCAGGGCTGCACTGGTTGACAAAGTGGGCTCCCTGGTCATGAGATTCGCCAACTTTTCTGTCATAGGGGACTTAAATCTACACCTTGACAATCCCCATGACCCAGAAGCAGTCAACTTCTTAGCTGACCTAGCGGCATGCCAGCTGCACCAACTTGTGCATGGCTCCACCCACTCTGCTGGACACCTACTTGACCCAGTTTTCTCCAATCTTTCACGTCTCTCCGTCTCAAATCCTATCCCGATATGTTGGTCCGATCATTACTTGATCCCTATGTTGCTCTCCGGGGTTGTGCCCTCTCGAAAATCACCTCAGAAACTCTTGCTTCGTCGCCCCTGGCACAAACTAAACTTTGATCATCTCAGTTCCATCCTCTCTTCGAACGTGCCTAGCTGGCCGGAAGATCCTGATGCCGCCAGTGAAGCACTATCAGACTGGCTACGACATCCTTTAGATGATATGATCCCTGCCAAACATTCTAAGTGCCGGAGCACTAAATCCAACCCATGTATACCACCAACCTCACCAATATGCGCAAAGCATGTAAACGGATGGAGAGGGCATGGAGGCGAGACTTTGATCCCATATTGAAGAGCTGCTATCTGTCAGCCATTAAGAAATACCATAGGGCTGTCCAGAAAGCACGGGCAGCACATTTTGCTGATGAAATCAGAAACAGCCACAATCCTTCTAAAATAATTTTTTCTATTCTTAAAATGCTTAAACATGCTGGGGCACCTGTGACGTCGGCCATCAAGTCTGACAAACACTGTGAGGACCTGGCCACCTTCTTTATAAATAAAGTGGATAATATCTATAAGACCTTGCCTCAGGTTATCATGGGCTCCGACCCTGGGGTTACACCTCCTCCCGCCCACATACTGGCCACCTTCCCGCCAATTACAGAGGATGTACTACGTATACTCCTCAGAAAGGTTAAATCTGGCTCCCCGGCTGACCCTATGAAGTCTGACCATCTTATGAGACTGCTCCCTGTGCTACTCTCACCTCTGGGCCAAATTATCAACATGTCCCTATCTATGGCCAAGGTTCCCAGGCTATGGAAGCAGGCTAGGGTAGTGCCACTGTTAAAGAAGCCCACCCTCGATCCAGCTAAACCTGAGAACTTTCGCCCTATTTCCCTGCTTCCCTGGGCCTCTAATATCTCCGAAGCTTATATTAATTCCATCTTGTCAGGTTACCTGGAGGATAATAACATACTGGACTCCTCCCAGTGCGGGTTCCTCCCGGGTCTGAGCACGGAGTCAGCCCTCCTAGCTGCGACTGAACTTCTGAGAGCAGCACTGGATGAGGGACTCACTTCGGCACTGATCCTATTGGATCTCAGTGCCGCATTTGATACTGTCTCTCACCAGATTTTGATACGGAGGCTGAAGGAGGCTGGCATAGTGGGCCTCGCCCTGGATTGGTTTATCTCCTTTCTCTCAGATAGGTCCTTCCAGGTGTCGGCCCCCCCTTTCACCTCCAGATTCCTTCCTATCAAACAGGGAGTGCCGCAGGGCTCTGCGCTAAGTCCATCGCTTTTCAACCTGTATGTTCAGCCCCTAGCTGCGGTAGCCAAGAGGAGAGGGCTGACTATAGTATCGTATGCTGACGATACACAATTAGTAGTCGCCCTCTCCGATGACTGTCTGAATGATGCTGCAAAATTCCGGAGCGGTCTTGCAGACGTCGCAGGGTGGATGATGGCCAACTGCCTCCAGCTCAATGCCAGCAAGTCTGAGGTCTTGCTGGTTGGGAAAGATCCTGAGCTATGGAGTGAACAGTGGTGGCCCACCACTCTGGGCCTTGCACCCACCCCGAAACAGGTGGTGAAGAACCTTGGGGTCTGGGTTGATTCGGCCCTCAGTTTCCAAACCCAGACTAAGAAGGTGGCGGCGACATGTTTTGGCATCCTGCACGGGCTCAAACATCTGCTGGGTTTTTTTTACCCTTCCATCCGACAGATGATTGTCCAGGCATCCGTGCTGTTGAGACTGGACTACGCTAGCTTGCTCTACCTGGGGGCCAACAAGACGGAGATTCTGAGACTACAGAGAGTCCAAAATGTAGCTGCCAGAACTCTTCTTGGCATGCCTAGACGCTGCCCCACCTCCACCGCCATTCGTCAGCTTCACTGGCTTCCAGTGGCTAAACGGGTGGAGTTCAAGTCCCTCTGCTTTGCGTTCAGGATCTTGCACTCCCCTGCACCTGGCATTCTAGCTGGCCTGCTCTCCGCCTACGTTCCTACTCGTCACCTTCGCTCAGCAGGTCAACACCTGACAGTCGTCCCCAGGGTCAAGAGGGCTCGCGCCGGTGGGCGTTCCTTTCGCACACTGGCAGCCAAACTGTGGAATGCCCTTCCTGTTCACATCCGGAGCATGGATAACTATCTGACATTTCGGAAAGCACTGAAGACTCATCTTTTTCCATCTCTTTAGGTTTGGTAGTCATTGCCCTCTGTCTGTCTCTGTGGCTCTATGGCCCTCGGGCTTTCTCTCCCGCCCGTCTTGTTGGGCTCCTTGCTCGCTGCCTTTATTGCTTTTAGCGCCAGGACGCCCCTTTGCTGGGGCAGCCGCACGCTCTACAAATCAGCCTAACCTAACCTAACCTCATACCTTTGTCCTTCTTTTCCACTAAGAAGATGTTGCTGATAAAGCCTACCCCTGGATTGAATGCCTCTCGAATGGCGCCTTTTGCTAATAGCTCTTCTACCTCTTTTGTCACCAACTTTGAATGTTCTTGTGAACAGGTTATTTCCCTAGGTGTTTTTATTTGAACAGGGGTGTCTATAAATTCTAGTTTGTATACCTTGACGGTTTGTAACACCCAAGGATCTTGTGTCACTAAACTCCAGTTCCCACAGAACTGGGCCAATCTCCCTCCCACCTTTATAGGGGAATCTAAAAGGCCTTTCGTAGGACTTACCTGTTGAGAAACCCTTTTGTCTTCGATCACCTCTGGAGCTTGTAAAACGGCCTCTTTGTCGTTGTGGGTAGAAGTTTTGGTATGTTCGTAGGCAGATTGTTGATAAAATCTGTTGCCTCGTGCCATGAAGGGTGTTGATGAAGGTATGCCTCGGCCGGGGAACCGACCCCTTGTTCGCCTGGCCCTTCCAAAAACTCTATAGTGAAATACTTTTCTTAACTCTTTTTGAGATTTTTGGATGGAGCTGAAGATCCCCACATATTTGGCCATTTCTTTTATAAAGACATCGCGAAAAAGTTGGCCTTGGCACAATGGGCCTCCTTCTTTGTTGGCAAGTTCCATAAGTCTGGGGTCTAACTTAAGCAGAATGCTCTTTCTTCTTTCATTAGAAAGAGCTGTGTTGGTGTTTCCTAGCAGGCAAACTGCTCTTTGTGCCCACTCGCGCAATTCTTTGGGGTCAACTTGAGTTTCGCTTAGATAATCGATCTCTGCCATCTCAACATTTTTTGTGAGGGGACCAGTTATGTCTAGGAGGCGGTCCTGACAAGATTTTAATCCTCTATCTAATCCTCTTCTTGGGTCTTTTCCTCCTTTATTAATGAAGACTACCACCTTGGGGTCTAATTCAGGGGTGAGGGCTATCTTATCGGGTAAGGATGGGCGGGGACATTCTGAGGATGGAGAGGTGTGGTGCAGCGGCCAGGGCAGCTGACTTCGGAGCACAGGGTTCACGGTTCGATCCCCGGCGGCAGCTCAGCTCAGCACCATGTGACTCTGGGCAATAGCTCACTTAATTTCCACTCCGGCCCCCAGCGCCTTGAGACCCGTAAGGGTGAGTAGCTGCGCTATATAAAAACGGACTTACTTACCTGGAAAGACACTGCAGATGCATGTCTGGTGGGTCCAACTGGAAGGAGGAGGTTGCAAGGGTCGTAGGACCATGGGAGCATGGCTGATTCATCATAACCGGGACCGGTGGGGCCAGGTGCAGAGCAGGTAGGTCAGTCAGGCATTGGGCATCAAGAAGTCCTCACAATCAAGAGCAGGCAACTTGGGGAGGCGAATTTGGGACAGCTGGTCCACTCAGGATGTGGGACTCAGGGGTCTCGACGTGCATCAATGGCTGCTTGCTTCTGGTGTCAGTGAAGTCCAGCAGGGACTCTTTGTCTCGCTGTTTGCTGTTGGGGGTCCGGTACCCGGTGTATTGGTACGGTGCGGCTCCGGGAGTCCCTGGTGTCTCCAAGCTTGGTGTGGAGACAGATTTGACCATCGTCTACCTCTTTTGGTGTGGATGCTGCGTCGAAGTCATCGGGGAGCAGCACATCGACAAACCAGACTCAGCGGGATTGGTGTGTGCTGTGTGCAGGGGAGTGATACTTCAAAATTTAGGGGTGTTACAGGGGGAGACAGGTGGTAGCCAATGGGCTTCCTACCTTTAGGATGCCTATACCCTCTTAGTGGCCACTTCCTGTGGGAAGAAGCACTGCTCTAGCCCTGATAGGTTGAATATCCATCATCTCAAAATGGTGGATTTTCAGGAGAGGGGTTCACATCGCCTGCCACACCTTAGGGGTGGTGTTGACTGAATGTGGACAGTCCTCCTCATCTAACTAATTTTCCTATCTGTCCTCCTGCCAAATGTGGAGCAGGACAGGGGGGTTGGCATCCACTACTATCTGGGGAAGCCTGGGCTGAGGTTCAAAAGTGCAATACCTTTGAATCTTCCCACTCTGGAAGGCCATTCTGGCTGGGAGGAGGAGTGAAGCATATCCGCCCAGAGCAGGCTTTGTTTCTGGCCTCTGGAGCGCCGGCTCACACCCCATGAGGTAAGAAACATGTCTGGTGGTGGCAGACTGGCTATGACTAGTCAGAGACCACACCAGTCCTTGGTAGTTTTTCAGGGGACCCTCTAAAGGGTCTCGTATGTGCATTCTTTAATAAATACCACACTGGCATCAGTGAGGATTTTTTTAGTGAAGATGTTTGGTACCAACCATCTTAGGGTACAGTGAAACCATCATGGATCTAGGAAAATCGTAATGACAAGTATCCAGTCCATGTACTCTTTATGGCTCCCCTGTGCACTTGCAATATCCAAGAATAGCTCAGATATTGAAGGGTCATATCTGCTCATACAGATATGTCCACACATGGGATATAGTGCACCCTGCCTTTGGGCTGTACGGCCTGCAGTAGGGGTGACTTGCCTATATCTCATGCAGTATATGAGGGCATGACACACAGGGCTGTGTGCCATGTTGACTCTTTGTATTTCTCTGCACCAAGACACGCAGCCTGCAATGGCTGTGTGCATGGTCTTAGTGAGGGGTCTCTGGGGTGGTACAATTTGTGCTGCAGCCCCAGTGGACCCTCTACAGTTCCCATGCCCTAGGTACCAGGGGTACCATTTACTAGGGACTTTAAAGGGTGGCTGAAGTTGTGCCAATCGTGCTACAGTTTTGGGAAAGAGATCTGGCACTTGGCACATCAGGCATCAAGGAAAAAGGGGAAGCTAACGTTGTCAAATAGGCACTTTCCCACAAGACCTCCCTCCAAACGAAAGAGGATGAACTAACTTTTGCCTTGGGAGTTTTCACTGTCTAAGTGGAAGAACCTGGAAAGGCCATCATCATTGGCAAGGTCAGTCCCAGGTCTGTGTTCCACTGTGAAATCCATTCCCTGAAGAGATATGGACCACCTTAGCAGTTTCAGGTTTTCACCTTTCATTTACATAAGCCATCTGAGAGGTCTGTCGTCAGTTTGGACAAGGAAGTGAGAACCAAACAGTTATGGTCTCAGCTTTTTCAGGGACCAATCCACAACAAAGGCTTCCCTCTCTATGGCACTCCAAAGCTGCTCTCTGGGGAGCAGCCTCCTGCTTACGAAAGTAACAGGTTGGTCATAGCCATCATCTCATACGCCGACGACACCCAGCTGATCCTCTCCCTCACCAAGGACCCCGCCTCCGCCAAAACCAACCTCCACGAAGGATTGAAGGCCGTTGCCGAATGGATGAAGAACAGTCGCCTGAAACTGAACTCTGACAAGAAGGAGGTCCTCATCCTTGGCTCCACCCCCTCCGCCTGGGACGACTCCTGGTGGCCGGCCACACTGGGAGCTGCCCCGACCCCCACCGACCACGCACGCAACCTGGGGTTCATCCTGGACTCATCACTTTCAATGACCCAGCAAGTCAACGCCGTCTCCTCCTCCTGCTTCAACACCCTCCGCATGCTTCGCAAGATCTACAGATGGATCCCCACCGGAACCAGAAGGACGGTCACCCAGGCCCTCGTCAGCAGCAGGCTGGACTACGGCATCGCCCTCTACGCAGGAATCACGGCGAAACTACAGAAAGACTTCAACTAATACAGAACGCCTCCGCACGCCTCATCCTCGACATCCCCCACCACAGCCACATCACTGCCCACCTGAGAGACCTGCACTGGCTGCCCGTCAACAACAGGATCACCTTCAAGCTCCTCGCCCACGCTCATAAAGCACTCCACAACGCCAGACCAGCATACCTCAACAAACGACTCACCTTCTACACCCTGAACCGCCAGCTTCGCTCCGCTGACCTCGCCCTCGCCGCCGTTCCACGCATCCACCGAACAACCTCCGGCGGCAGATCGTTCTCCCACCTCGTCGCCAAAACATGGAACACCCTCCCCATCCACCTGCGACAGACCCAGGACCTGCTGACCTTCAGGAGACTTCTCAAGACCTGGCTGTTCGAGCAGTAGCAGCACCTCCCCACCCCCTTCAGCGCCTTGAGACCCTCACGGGTGAGTAGTGCGCTCTATAAATGCTTTGATTGATCAGTGGTCTGGGATAGGACCACTCTGATCCCATGTTCAGAGTCACCTGTCTACACTATGAATTGATTGGTATAATCTGGAACTTTCAGAGTGAGTTCTGAGCACATTGCTTCTTTCAGGGTGTCAAAAGCCTTTTGACAGCTCACTTTCCAGGTAATTATCTGGAGCATTTTCTTGGAGGTTAGTTCTGTGAGAGGGGCTACAATAGACCCATACTCCTGCACAAACCTCCTGTAGTATCCTGTCAAGCCAAAGAATGCCCTAAATGGGGCTGGGTGGTTGGAGCTTCCCAATCCAGAATAGTCTAGATTTTGGGTTGCAGTGGCTGAACTTGACCTCCACCCACAAGGTGGCCCAAGTATATAACCTTGCCCTGCCCTATCTGGCACTTACTTGCCTTGATAGTGAGGCCTGCACTCTGTAAAGCCTTCTGGATCTTTTGGAGGTGGATCAGGGGATCCTGCCAGGTGGAGATAAAGACAGCAATACCATCCAGATAAGCTGCACTAAAGGATTCCAATCCAGCAAGGACTTTATTCACGAACCTCTCAAAGACCAAAGGGCATCACAATGAAGTGAGAGTGCTCATCTAGGGTTGTGAATGCTGATTTCTTTTTTGCTCCAGGGTTCAGGCCTATCTGCCCGTACCCTGATGTGAGATCAAAGGTAATCAGATATTTGGCTGCCCCCAACCTGTCAATCAGATCATCAGTCCTAGGAATTGGATGTGCATCAGTTTTTGTGACTGCATTGAGGCCCCTATTGTCCACATAACACCTCATTTCTTTCTTCCTACCCTGGGAATGAGGCTTGGGGACTAAAACAACTGGGCTGACCCAGGGACTCTCTGAGAGTTCAATGACACCCAATTCCACCGTTCTTACTTTAGCTTTGACATTATTAGACTGCCTATAGTTTGTGTTTTTGACAGTTAGGCTGTCACCAGTGTCCTCATCATGGGTACACCAGCTAGTCTGACCAGGGGGCAAAGAAGCGAGCTCAGCAAACTGATTTAGGACTTGCCTGCAATCAGCCTGCTGTTGGTTAGTGAGGGTATCTGAGAAGACCACTTCTTTAACTGAGCCATCCTTTTTTGTGAGAGAGTAGGTCAGGGCGAGGTTCACTCTCTGCTTCCTGTTCCTCATCAGTGACCATGAGCATGGTCATGGCAGTCCTGTCACTATAGGGTTTCATGTGATTTGCATGTATGAGCCTCTTGGGGTTCCTACATGTGCCCAGGTCCACCAAGTAGGTGACCTCCCCTTTTCTCTCAAGGATAGGTTATGGCCCAGTCCATTTATCCGGAAGGGCACTAGGCACCACAGGCTCGAAAACCCATACCTTTTGCCCTGGTTGGAATTCCACCATGGCAGACTTTTGGTCATACCAGAGCTTCTGGGGCTCTTGGCTCGCGTAAAGATTTTTGTTGGCTTTTTTCATGTACTCAGCCATCCTGGAATAAAGGCCAAGCACATAATCCACAACATCCTATTTAGGTTCTTTGAGAGGTATCTCCCATCCTCAATTTAGAAGACAAAGTCATCCCCTTACAGCGTGTCCAAACAAAAGTTCAGAGGGGGAAACCCTACTTCCTATTGTAGCACCTCTCTGTAAGCAAAAAGCAGGCATGGTAGTAAAACATCTCATCTTCTTCTGAGTTTTTCATGGAGTCCACCAATCTTACCTTTTAGGGTTTTGTTAAACCTTTCAACAAGCCCATTTGTTTGCGGATAGGTCACCCCACACTCAGTCGACATATGTTTAGAGTATGCAGACATAAAGTTTGTACTTCTGTCTGATGCTACCTCCTTAGGAAACCCAACCCTAGTAAAAAATACCAAGGAGAGCTTTGGCCACTGCAGGCACAGTGGTTGTCCTTAGGGGGATTGCCTCAGGATAGTTAGTGGCATGATCCACTACCACTAGTACAAATCGGTTTCCTTATGCTGTTTGAGGGTCAAGGGGACCAACAATGTCAATCCCAACCCTCTCAAAGGGTACCCCAACTACTGCAAGTGGAATTAAGGGGCTTTTGGTGGCTGCCTGTCTTGGCACTGGCTTGACAGCAGAGACAGAAGTTGTAAAACTCCTTCACCTTCTGGGACATACCTGGCCAGGAGAAGTGGTTACTAACCTACTCCATGTTTTTGTCTGGCCAATATGCCTAGCTAGGGTAATGTTATGGGCCAATGTTAGGAGAAACTCTCTATACTGCAGCGGCACTACCACTCTCCTATTGGCACCAGATTTGGGGCCTCTGGCCTCAGTGTATAGGAGTCCCTCCTCCCAATAGGTCCTATGGGAACCACTGACACTTCCCTTGTCCTGATCAGCAGCTTGCTGCCTCAGGCTTTCAAGAGTGGGACAGGTTCTCTGTCCCTGGCACAAATCTTCCTTAGCAGATCCCCATGGGCCCAGAGCTCTGCCGTGTAAGTTCCAAGCTCCAGGAGCTTAGTTCCCTCTGGGGCTGACAAGTCTTCTCCCTGAGGAGAGGGGACTTGATCTGGTGTCTGTACAGAAGCTGGTTTCCCAGAATTCTTGCCCTTTCTCTTGGAAGGTCGGTCCATAATTTCAGGCTCCAACACTTCTTTTTCACCCTGGGTTCTGTTCTACTCTGTGCTCTGGTTTCCACACACACCCATTCAGGTATACCCAGCATTGCTGCATGGGTTTTCTTTTCTACCTCAGCCCATGCTGAGTATTCCTAAACACTTCCAAGCAGACACTGTACAGGGATAGTACTGGACACCATTATCCTTTTGAGGTCACTAACCCCTCCCCAATCTAAGGTCACCAAGGCTATTTTATGTACCTTAGTCTGATTATCAGGATTGAGGACTGTTTAGATCTCTCCAAGCAGATATTGATCTGAGGACACCAGTAGCTCAGTCCCCATGGTGAAACTGGCACCTGTGTCTCTCAGGGCTTCCATCCTAATCCCATTATTATTTGACGCTTGTCTGTATCTCTCCAGGTTACTGGGCCAGACAGCCAGGGTAGCTACATCCACCCCTCTCTCTGAGACTAGAGTTGCGTCAGTGAGCGCCTTGACATGGTCAGGGCTCACCTGTGAGCCCATCTAGAGACTCACTACTGCATTTACTGCAGGTATGCTAGAGGCATTCTTATTGTTTTTACAGTTAGGGTCTCCAGTTCTGTGCCCAGCTGTCTTGCAATCAAAACGCCAGCCTTCTTGGGATTTTAGTTTTTACCCTGGTACCCACCATTGGCATATGAAGAGTTTCTGGGCCCACCCTCCTGAGCCGTTTTTTGGGAGCCTGAACAAGACTCATTTTTGCTTTTATCTTTTTGGTCACCATCATTCCCTTGAGGGATCTTTTTGGCTTTTTAGTTTGGTCACCACCACCAGTGGTGGATTTGGTCACCCTTGTTTTGACCCAGTGGTTTGCCTTCTTAACTAGCTCTAGAGGAGAAAGTGGACCTAGCTCTACCAGATTCTGATGAAACTTCTCATTGTAACTGTTAGACCTGGCTTGTCCAGCGGGTTTATCCCCAGACTTTTTGCTTTTTGGCCTTCTGTTTCTGACCTGTATTTGTTGGTTTTATGACTCTGGGCACTTTACCACTGCTGATCAGTAAGGGTGGGCGGCAAATTCCGTTCCGCTCGCGGAACTTGCGAAATTTCGGCATTTCCGCGTTCCGCGCGGAACGCGGAAATGTCGAAACTTCCGCGATCCGCGGCGGAACGGAATTCGGGTGCAAGAAGGCACTGAAGCAGGTGCCCGAGTTGATAAATATGCAGGGCAGGTGTGCAGAATTCGTGAGCGTGGTTAAGCAGATGTGCCTTCTCTCCATTTCCAACGTGAAAAGTTAGCTGTAATCCCCGATGGAGGTCTTTGCATCCTTGCTTTTCTCGAGCGCAATCCTCGTGCAGAATTCGTGAGCGTGGTTAAGCAGATGTGCCTTCTCTCCATTTCCAACGTGAAAAGTTAGCTGTTATCCTCGAAGGAGGTCTTTGCATCCTTGATTTTCCCGAGCGCAATCCTCGTGCAGAATTCGTGAGCGTGGTTAAGCAGGTGTGCCTTCTCTCCATTTCCAACGTGAAAAGTTAGCTGTAATCCTTGATAGAGGTCTTTGCATCCTTGATTTTCCGAGCTCAATCCTCGTGTAGAATTGGTGAGCGTGGTTAAGCAGGTGTGCCTTCTCTCCATTTCCAACGTGAAAAGTTAGCTGTAATCCCCGATGGAGGTCTTTGCATCCTTGATTTTCTCGAGCGCAATCCCTGTGTAGAATGATGGACAGCTTAATCAAAGGACCCCGGCGCTTTCGGCGCAGTGGCAAAGTTACAGACACACAGGTCACTGGGGTCAATTCTTCTGGACCTTTACGCAGCTGTAGTGTAGGAAAGGCACTATACATTTACCCAACGAGGTAGCACTTACTGATTAGCCAGTAGAAAGTACTCCAGTTGAGTAGAGGTATTGCACAAAACGGTGGCATCTTCGTGGATAAATATGCAGGGCAGGATTCAACGGGCGCAGCAAAATCTCCGCGAGCACGCGAAATTCCGCGTGCTCGCGGAGATTTCTTGCCGTTTCGCGGAATTTTGCGGAACGCAACTCCGCAAATTCCGCCCACTCTTACTGATCAGTGCTAAAGTGCATATGCTCTCCCTGTAAATTGTATTTATGGATTTGTGATTCCATTATTGACATATTTGATTTACTAGTAAGTCCCTAGTACAGTGCACTGTGTGTGCCTAGAGCCTGTAAATCAAATGCTGCTAGTGGGCCTGCAGCACTGATTGTGCCAACCACATGAGCAGCCTGTAAATGTAACTCAGACCTGCCACTGCAGTGTCTGTGCGCAGTTTGGTACTGCCATGTCGACCTGGCAAGTGTACTCACTTCCCATGCACTAACCTTCCCTTTTCTTACATGTAAGACACCCCTAAGGTAGGCCCAGGGTAACTCTGTGGGCAGGGTGCAGTGTATGTGAAAGGTAGTACATGCCCTGGTGTGTGTGGCATGTCCTGATAGTGAAATACTGGCAATTTTGTTTTTCACTATTGAAAGGCTGTCTGTCCCATAGGACAGAATGGGAGTTTATTTATAACATCTTATAAGTATAACTTCCCACCGGGACAAGATAGGAAGTTGGAGTTTAGTATGCCTGAACTCAGAATATAAAAATGCATCTTTTAGTAAAGATGATTTTTATATTGTGTGTTTGAAAATACCGCTGTGTGGGTATTTTCTTCCTTAGCCATCCTGTGTGCCTCTGCTGGGTTGTGGATTGACTGTCTGACTTCTGAATGTCTGGGGATGTGCATTCTCTCAGACGGCCACCGGGGGGGGAGGTTGATGTGTGTCCTGCCTTTCCTGGATGAGTCAGGGCTGGGCTGAATAGACCTGGGCTGCATTCAGAGTAGGGGAAGGAGATTTCTTTCACGCCTGAATGGGCATGGTTGCCTTGGACAATGCTGTCTCCACCTCCTGCCGGGCAGCTGCACCAGAGAGGACAGAACTGGTTTTGGCTGGGCAAAGAGCTTCTCTGCCACCAGAGAACAAAGGAATTTGTGCTATAAAAAGTGGAGCCCAGACCCCTGAACTTTAGATTACTGCTGAACTAAGGAACCTGCCAGGAAGAAGAACCAGAAAAGATGGAGGAGGAGTACTGCCCCTGTGCTGTGTGCTGTTGGGGTTGGCCTGCAGTGGTTGCTTCTGTCTTGGGCAGGGAAAGGACTGGACTGTGCTTTCCTCATCCTGCTGTTAGAGTTTTCTCCATGGGCTTGAAGTACAGCTTGCCTCCTGTTGGAAGTCTCTGGGATACAAAATACTTCAAAGGTCACTTCTGAGAATCAAGAGGAACTTTTGCCAAGGAAAAGAGCTGAAGAAACTGAGGAGGGATACTGCCCATGTGCTATTTGCTGTCTGGGGTTGGCCTGCAGTGGCTACTTTCTGCCAAGGAAAGGAGAAGGACTTTGCTGTGTGCTGTGTCCCCTGCTTGAGGAAGATCTCCAAGGGCTTGAAATAGAGCTTGTGAGAAGTTGGCCTGGTATATGCTGTCCACTAATTATAGTGGGCACCTTGCACCAGTCCAAACAACCCCTTATTGGAGATAGGTTAAAGACAACCTTATTGAAAGCTATCCTAGTGGTAGCTATGGAGAGCAGCCTTCAGGCTAAGTCTTGAAGGAATGTAAAGCAGCTTGTTTTACCAGTCTATAATCTCTTGAGTGATCAAATGAAAGAGCACCACACCAGGTATATATTCAAAATATATGTATTTATTGCTAAACACACCCCTCTAGTCTCTTTATGAGGCTAGAGTTCGAAGTACATAAGTTAGAAGTTATTTAAACACAGTAATAGCACAAATACACGTTTGGGCCCTAGGGGCGTACCAAACCATATACCAATAAAGTGGTATAAGAACCACGACTGAACTAGACACTAGGCCTAGAGCCTCTAGAAGTGCTTGGACCACAAGGAACCACCCAAGGTAGTGACACAGGGGACCCACGGGGGACGCGTGCAGTGTAAATACACAACCGTGATACGCCGTTGACTTCTATGGAGAAAGTCGTGATCGGGAAATTAGAGAAAAGGGACACTTAAAGGAGGACTTGGAGCAAACCCTTTGAGATCTAGGACTTTGAAGAGTCTCTACCCACTGGAGCACCGGAGTACTCGTGTTACCTCACCCAGGAAGCCGGGTGCATAGGTGCCTTTCGGGGTCGGGTTTCGTCGTCGATTTGAATGGCGATCTGCTGCAAAGTGCTGCTGGCGACCAAGTGAAAAGTGTCCGGGTTGATCCAAGAGTGGATCGGAGTTCTGAAGAACCTGAAAGCAGAGGGGACAGAGTCTGGGTCACTAGCCAGTGACCAGGAAGGCGATGGACAGATGCCCACCGATGTCGAGTGCTTCAGGTGCGTTGACGGTCGTCTTGACTCTTCAGCCACGAGGTCCAGGAGGCGTTGTCGGCGACCAGGAGCAGGATTCGGGCTGGTACACGATGTCTGTCGAGTGCTGAGGTGTCGGCGACCGGATTGGACCCAACAAGTCTTGGCAACGGCAAGTCTCGATGCAGAGGAAGATCGTCGATGGTGCAGACCAGCAAGGTCTGGGGAACTCACCCAGCGAGGGTAAGTGAGGGCAGGCCTGGAGCAACCAGGATGTCAAGTTAGAAAAGATTGGCCTTCGTTAAGGGCTACTAGCCAACGGGCTAGCGACCGCGAAGGAGCCTCGAGACGCCGCACGTGGATCTGGCTCACAGGACACTCGTGGAGTGGAGGCCAGTGATCTTCGGTGCAGTTGGTGCTGGAGGCTAGGGCTACTCGGAGCCCAAAGCACGACTTCTTGGGAGACCCAGAATAGGATGCACTTGCAAATGTGCTCGGTGTCCAGGGGTCACGGTCTCAAGTCACCCACGATAGCCACGGGCCTCAGCTTTGCTGGGGACTCAGGGTAGCCTCGGGGAAGTCTGAGAATCCACCTCTGGTGATGCGATGACTTCGGCGTCCGACGGGAGCTTCAGATGTGCGAACCGGACAGATGCTTCTTTGGTGCCTGCCAAGCAGGGAGTCACTCCTTGACCCCAAGGGAGATTCTTCTGTCCTCTAATCGTGAGTAGAGCGTCGAAGGTCCAGGATTCAGTTTCAGAGTTTCGTCCAGGGATAATCTAAAGTCCTAAGGACTGGGTTCCTATACTTATACTAAGGTTAGGGTTGGACTACTCTGTGGCCCCACCTATGGGTGGGTCAGGGCAGAGGGGTGGCTACACCCTTTCCCTTTGTCCAGTTTGCGCCAAAGCAGGGGCTGCAAGCCCTGATCCGGTTTGAACTGGGGTATGCACAGGGACACCAAGTGTGCCCCCAGTGCAGGATTCAAAGCACCCGAAAGTGCTCCCGCCCAGCCCCAATACACATTATCCTGTCTGGGGAGGTGGTCACACCTCCCTGGGACAGGAAACCTATTGTCCAGGCCTCCCCTGCCGGAGTTTCGTCCAGCAGCAGGAGGCCAGACTCGTGTCTGTGGCAGCAGCATCCATTTTGTGATGCCAGGGCTTTGGAAAGAAGTTACCGGGCTAGCCAGGGTTAACATGTCTTTCCCTCTAGAAGGGTGGAATGCTACCCCGCCGCCAGAATTGGCGGGGGGTAGTATTCCAAGATGTTTGACACCAAACACGACATGTTTAGGTGCAGCCATTCCAAAGTTAGCATTTAACGCGAGGTTATAATGCACTTAAGAGTATATGGTCAGGCTGCACTACAAACAGCATCAGAGAAGGGTCTCCGAATGCTGCAGAGGGGCCCTGCTCATGCAGGGGCACCCTCTCACATAGGAACCATGCACTCTGCCTTTAGGATTGATAAGGCCTGCCTTAGGAGTGACTTATAGGTTTATATGTGTGTATGTATTTAGTGATATAGGTAACCTATATCACAGTAAGGGGTGCATGCACCACCTTACCCAGGCTGCAGTAGCAGACCTGTGGTGTCAGTTTGGATGGCCTTCCAGGGGTGGCATAATACATGCTGCAGCCCCTGGCAGGCCTCTGAGGTACCTATGCCCTTGGTACATAGTATACCATATACTAGGGACTTATAAGGGCACTCCAGATTCCAATCAGTGATGTGCCTAAGGCACATGGAAACCATTTTAGAGAGGAAGCAGCTAGGCTGGGGTTCTGATTAGCAGGGCCCCAGCCAGACTAATGTCGAAAAACAGTGAAGCATCAGCAAAAAGTGGGGGTACCCATGTGAAGCAGATCCTACTCTCCTACAGAGCTTGCCTCCTGTTCTGAAGTCTCATGGACACAAAGACTTCAGCCCCAGTCCCCCCTGAACTCCTTTGCTGGGAGTTCTGACATGCTGAGAGGTGCCTGCCAGTGTTCTGGACCTCTAGAGGTTGATTTGGGACTAGAAACTGCAAGAACTGTGAAAATCGACGAATCGCCTGTTTCCGATGCATCGCAGCAGTGTGAGAAGAATTTTCTGACGCATCGCCGCCACCGAAGTATTTGCCATGCGACTAATCCTGTGCACTGATCTCCAACGTCCGAGATCACTGCACCGATTCTGATGCAGGCCCTGTTGGAGAAGAACCGACGCATCGAGGGAACGCGGCTGAAATCATCGCAGAGCATCCCGGGTCTTCTCGTATCATACCGAATTGTCACGCATTGCATCGAAGTGGCAAGTCTGTCGCATCGTTGGGGGACGCAGTAAGAAACCAACGCATCACCTCCCCTCTTAGTAAGAAACCGACGCATCACCTCCTCTCCGGTAAGGAACGAAGCATCACCTCCCCTGTGCAGCAGTAAGGAACCGACGCATCACCTCCCCCGGAGCAAGGAACCGATGAATCACCTTCCCTGAGTGTAAGGAACTGACGCATCACCTTCCATGCGACCCTTTTTGCTTGCATTTTTCGATGCATCCAAGGTACTTTGTGTAAATGTGTTGCATCCAAAATTTTCTTTTAGCAGAACTGTTTCTACCTTTTAAGAATCATATTTTTAGTACTGTATTGTGGATTTTTGTCGTTTGGTCTTGTTTGGTTTAGTTAAAGATTACATATTTTTCTAAACTGGTGTGGTGTTAATTTGTCGTGTTTTCACTGTATTACTGTATGTGTTCACAAATGCTCTAGATACTGTCTCTGAGATAAGCCTGTCTGCTCGTGCCAAGCTACCAAGGGGGTGAGCAGGGGTTATTTTAGAAGTGTATCCCCCTTACCCTGACTAGAAAGAAGGGTCCCTACTTGGACAACGGTGCAAACCATTGCCAACTAGATACCCCCATTTCTAACATTGGTGGTCAGTGGTGAGGATCTGGACTTGCATTTGTGCCTTACATACAGTGTTTGGTGTACACTACTAGTATAGTGCAGACCATTACGCAACCACATACTGCTTTTTCTGTTTTCTGGTGTCCTCCTGGAAGTATTTGTGATACTGAGACTCTGGTTAGTTGTTGCACCTGTGAAGTCTTGAGAAAATGGAACTTGACTTCTGGCACATGTTCATCTATACGATGAGGGAGCTACGTGTGTTCTGCAAGGAAAGGGGGCTGCCTATGACAAGAAGGTCCAGGGAGGATCTAGAGGCATCCCTATTGTACCTATTTCAGTATGAGCTACCCCGCTGGGGACCAACCCTACCAGTGGAGTCTGAGGAGGAGGAATTCTCTGAAAGTGAGGAAGAAACAGAAAAAGATGGCTGGCTTCTAGCTTGTGAGCAGAGGCTGAGAGAGCTTGATGAGGTGCTCGACAGGGCTGAGGCCAAGACGGCCTTAACCCAAGAAAAGGAAATGTGTGTAGCTCATGAAGTGAGCTTGGCTGGGCTGGAGGTGGAGTCCAGCTCAGATGGTGGCAGCAAAGAGGTGTTATTTAGCACTGAGGGAACAGTACACACACCCAGAGATGTGGCGCCTGACTTGACAGAGGGGGTTGACACATGCCATGGGGTTCAGTTTTATGAGGTAGTGCAAGTGGTGCTTAGTGTCCCTGAAGTTGATTGGGGAACTGGCACAGGGGATCATATTCCTAGTGGTGGGAGGGACACTCTACTGACTCTAGATGAGAGGTGCAGGGAGAGGAGTTCCCCCATAGTAGAAGATCTGGTCTGTGAGTGCGGAGACCACCCAGAAGAGTGTGGGTTGAGTGACAGAAGCAGTCAGACACTGTCTTGCCAATCTCAGGAGAGTGATGTGGGGTACTTGTGCGAGGCACTGGATGGTGAGGCAAAGGATAGCTTGGTTAACACCTGTGTGGAGCTGTGTGATTGAATTGTTGGAGATCATATTGTAGGTCCATGTTTTCCAGAGCTATGCCAACACCTGGTAGAGTGTGAGTTCTCTGACACCAGAGAGCTTGCACCAGAGGCAGACCCTTTGGTGGATTCCAGAGGGTCTGAAGAAACATCTGGGGGTGATCCTGAAGGGAGTGGCTCAGGTTTTCCCCAACCAAGTGAGGTAGGGGAGAGTTGTGGTAGCCCAGATAGGTCCCAGTGTAGTGGGATGGGTGAGGAGCCCTGTGTCCTGTCTCTGAGTGGAGGGAGTGGGGGTGGGCCGAGTCCCAAGGTGTCCGAGACCCAGTCCCAGGGCCCGGTTGGTTCCATGAGTGAACACCAGGAGGGGGGCCTAGTCTGTACCGGGAGGCCATTACCTGAGGGGGATCCCAAGGTGTCAGGTGAACTGGAGGAGACTGCTGTAACAAGCATTCCACCGGTTCTGGTGTCTGGCAGCACCACTCAAGTTGGGAGGGTGCACGAGTCCAGAGAGAGGGGTGAGAGGGGGACGCAGTCCCCAGTGGAAGGACCAGTGGATCAGGGGTTGCCAGCTCTGAGGTCAAAGCACCCCAGGACTGACCCTGGTGAGGCCACTTCTGGCCTGGGGGGGTCTTCATGCTCTGTCAGGTAGACAGGAGGCTGGAGACCTGTGCCAGGCAGACTCTTACACAACTCCAGAGGAGTGTGTTTCACTTGGGGGGGTTGGTGTACTCCCCCGGAAGTCCTCGGTTGCCAAGCACATGTCCAGGCTAAGGGTGCGGACCCTCGGTTGGAGGTCCAGGTTCAGGGTGTCCCCCCTGATCTAGAGGAAGGGGAGAATGCTAACAGTGCCCCTACCAGGTTGTCTTCTGGGGGAATCGCTCCAGGTGGGAGGGTGCAGGGCCCCAGTAGGGGGGGGGGCGGGGAGAGGGCAGCCTCACCCCTGACCCCTGCCCAGTCTAAGGGTGCAGACCCTAGGCTTGGATCCCAGTTGCAGGATAGAACCCCTGAACTGATGGGTGAATTGTGCAGGACACCTGCCACAGGTGCCCTGACAATTCTGGAAGGGGGTACCGCTCCAGGTAGGAGGCTGCAGAGACCCAAGGAGGAGGACGACCAGTTGTGGGAGAGCACACCCCAGTCCCCTGTCCAGTCTCAGGGTAGTGACCTTGGGCTGGTGGGTCAGTGTCAGGATGTCATCCCTGACCTGACAGGAGGGAGAGTGGACAAAGGGTGCCAGGCACCTGGGGCTACTGCCCCCCCACTCTCTGATGCCACAGAGGTTCAAGAGCCCTGAGAGGCATAAGGCCTGGGTCTCGTCACTGACAACTGTCTGTGGCCACTGTGGCTTGCTATCCTGGTGGACAGCGTGGCCCCTGGGGGGGGCAGGAGTCACACCCCGGGGGTGGACTGGGCCACACCACTGTGTTGGCCATGTGGGTACTGTCTGCCTGCTGGGACACACCTGTGAGCAAGCTAAGGTTAGATGCTGCACAGATGGTGTCCACAGGTGAAGAGAAGTGTTCCCCATGGGTTAACTTAGTGGGCCCTGAGAGTATGGACCGAGGGATCTAACTGGGTTCAGAACGGCATAGAACCAGAACGTGCCCCCGCAGTTGTGGGGCCAGGTCTAGGTTCTATCGCCTCAAGCATGGAAGTCTATCAAGGGATTGATTAGTCTACCCTGGATTTAGGCTGGAAGGGGGTTGTGTTAGATCTGGCTTTTCCAGCAGGTTTATCTCCAGACTTTTTGCTTTTTGGCCTTCTGTTTCTGACCTGTTTTTGTTGGTTTTATGACTCTGGGCACTTTACCACTGCTGATCAGTGCTAAAGTGCATATGCTCTCCCTGTAAATTGTATTTATGGATTAGTGATTCCATGATTGGCATATTTGATTTACTGGTAAGTCCCTAATACAGTGCACTGTGTGTGCCCAGGGCCTGTAAATCAAATGCTGCTACTGGGCCTGCAGCACTAATTGTGCCACCCACATGAGCAGCCTGTAAATGTAACTCAGACCTGCCACTGCAGTGTCTGTGCGCAGTTTGGCACTGCCTTGGTACTGCCATGTCGACCTGGCAAGTGTACTCACTTGCCAAGCCCTAACCTTCCCTTTTCTTACATGTAAGACACCCCTAAGGTAGGGCCAGGGTACCCCTGTGGGCAGGGTGCAGTGTATGTGAAGGGTAGGACATGCACTGGTGTGTGTGGCATATCCTGATAGTGAAATACTGCCAATTTAGTTTTTCACTATTGAAAGGCTATCTGTCCCATAGGATAGAACAGGAGTTTATTTATAACATCTTATAAATATAACTTCCCACCGGGACAACATAGGAAGATGGAGTTTAGTATGCCTGAACTCAGAATATAAAAATGCATCTTTTAGTAAAGATGATTTTTATATTGTGTGTTTGAAAATACCACTTTTAGAAAATGGGTATTTTCTTGCTTAGCCATACTGTGTGCCTCTGATGGTTTGTGGATTGACTGTCTGGCTTTTGAATGACAGGGGCTGGGGATGTGCATTCTCTCAGACGGCCACCGGAGGGGGTGTTGATGTGTGTCCTGCCTTTCCTGGATGAGTCAGGGCTGGGTTGAATAGACCTGGGCTGCATTCAAAGTGTCTCCAACTCCTGCCGAGCAGCTGCACCAGAGAGGACAGAACTGGTTTTGGCTGGACAAAGAGCTTCTCTGCCACCAGAGAACAAAGGAATTTGTGCTATAAAAAGTGGAGCCAAGACCCCAGAACTTTAGATTACTGCTGAACTAGGGAACCTGCCAGGAAGAAGAACTGGGAAAGATGGAGGAGTACTGCCCCTGTGCTGTGTGCTGTTGGGGTTGGCCTGCAGTGGTTGCTTCTGTCTTGGGCAGGGAAAGGACTGGACTGTGCTTTCTTCATCCTGCTGTTAGAGTTTTCTCCTAGGGCTTGAAGTAGAATTTGCCTCCTGTTGGAAGTCTCAGGGATAGAAAAGACTTCAAAGATCACTTCTGGGAATCAAGAGGAACCTTTGCCAAGGAGAAGAGCTGGAGAAACTGAGGAGGAATACTCCCCCTGTGCTGTTTGCTGTCTGGGGTTGGCCTGCAGTGGCTATTTTCTGCCAAGGAAAGGAGAAGGACTTTGCTGTGTCCCCTGCTTGAGGAAGATCTCCACAGACTTGAAATAGAGCTTGCCTCATGTTCTAAAGTCTCAGGGACACAAAGACTTTAGCCCCAGCCCCCCCTGAACTCTTTTGCTGGGAGTTCTGACCTACTGAGAGGTGCCTGCCAGTGTTCTGGACCTCTGGAGGTTGTTTTGGGACTCGAACCTGCAAGAACTGTGAAAATCGGCACATCGCCTGTTACCAATGCTCTCAGCAGTGCGAGAAGAGTTTTTGGACGCATCGCCGCCGCCGAAGAATTGACGCAGTGCCTGCTCGCGGCTGAAGTGTCTGCCTTGCGACGAATCCTGTGCACCAATCTCCGGCATCCGAGATTACCGCACTGATTCTGATGCAGGCCCTGTTGGAGAAGAACCAGCGCATCGATGGAACATGGCTGAAATCATCGCAGTGCTTCCCGGGTCATCACGCATCGTACCGGATTGTCACATATCGCATCGAAGTGTCACGTCTGTTGCATCGTTGTGGGATGCAGTAAGAAACCGATGCATCACCTCCTCTCCGGTAAGGAATTGATGCATCACCTCCCCTACCCAGCAGTAAGGAACCGATGCATCACCTGCGCTGGAGCAAGGAACTGATGCATCACCTTCCCTTAGTGTAAGGAACCGATGCATCACTTTCCCTGCGACCCTTTTTGCTTGCATTTTTCGATGCATCCAAGGTACTCTGTGTTAAAGTGTCGCAGCCAACATTTTCTTGGAACAGAACTGTTTCTACCTTTTAAGAATCATATTTTTAGTACTGTAATGTGGATTTTTGTCGTTTTGGTCTTGTTTGGTTTAGAAAAAGATTGCTTATTTTTCTAAACTGGTGTGTCCATTTCTAGTGTTTTCACTGTATTACTGTATGTGTTCACAAATGCATCACACACTGCCTCTGAAATAAGCCTGTCGGCTCGTGCCAAGCTACCAATGGAGTGAGCAGGGGTTATTTTAGAAGAGTATCCTCCTTACCCTGACTACGAAGAAGAGTCCCTACTTGGACAACGGTGCAAACCATTGCCAAATAGAGACTCCCATTTCTAACAGTAACAATTACTTAAAAGATGCTCTTTCGCAATCAAACTGCACAGCCCTTCATGGTCATGCACATTATTACCTGTTAAACAACCACCTAGTTTTTTCACTGAAATGTCAATGAAATCCACCCAGGACAGACTCTGAGTTTTTCGAGTCTCCCTGAATGTTATCCTGTATTCTTCAGTGGTGAGGCCAAAGTCCTTAATCAGGGTACCCTTCATGAGGTCATAGGACTCAGCATCTTTCTCATTCAATGTCAGGAGTCTATCCATACATTTTCCTGAGAATAGTTCCCACAAGAGAAGTGCCCAATTTCTTCTGGCTACCCTTCTAGCTAGGCAGGCCCTCTCAAAAGCAGTGAACCATTTGGGGATGTCACCACCCCCTGAGTATTTAGGGACAATCCCTTTGGGGAGTTTGGAATCAAAGGAATGTTCTCTCTCCCTATTTAAAAAATTGCTTTCACCAGAGATAGGTCCTAGGCCCATCTCTTTTCTTTGTCTTTCTATGTCCAGGATTTGAGCTTCTAAGTTCAACCTCCTGGTCAACCTTTCCAGAATGGTATTCTCATCTGAAGGACTCTCATCTTGCTCTGAGTGGATGGACTCAGCCACTTCCTCAGCTGGATCTTCAGTGTCATCCCCGGCAGTCTCATCATCATCAGATTGAGCTACTAGTTCTGGATGATCTCTTTCAAACTCTGCTAAAAGCCTTCTAAGCTTGTCTTTCTTAGCATGATTTAGCTAGTATTGATACCATAACCCTTACAGAGGGCCCTTAGCCTGGCATTGGATGGGTCCATGTAAGGGATCAGGTCGAGCTCCTGAGCCTGGTTATCAGTATTTTTTTTTACTAAAGTTGAGAAATTTTTATGAAGTTAAAAAACTCTAACATCAAATACTTTGTTCTAACTATAGCAATAGACTCTTACAATTCTAACCAGTTAGTTTCAGGGACTTAGCCAAGGCAGTTCATTTTAGAAATTTAGAAAAACAATTAGGCCAACTGAAAAAACAACTAGACTAAAGACATTTTTGGGATTTACTCCTGTGGTCACTAATTGACAAAGTGGTTCCAGCAAATGCAAAGTCTTCTATCCCACCGCTGAACTACCAATGTTGGATGCTGGCACTCTATATAGTGTACTAACATGAAGTATACTATGCAGAGAGTCCAGTGGATCCCTTAATGGTACACCGAGGTTAAAGTAGATAACAATAATGCTCTTTTTCTGGTAGTGTGGATGAGCAGTTAGGCTTATCAGAGGGTAGTGCTAAGCCTTTGTTGTACTCACAGAGGCAATAAAATGAAACACACACTCTAGAATAATTCCGAGACCATTTTATAAAAAGAATATCGATCAGTTTGTATTTTTAAGACCAAGAACTTCGATCTACAGTAAGTACCTTAGATGTTACTAGTTTTAGGAGTTCGGAAAATATATCACTTTTGTGCGCAAGTACGCACCATTGAAGTCAATGGGGAAAAGCAGAAAAATGCATATAAAATCAGGCAATGCTTTCACAAAGTTCACCTTCTTGTTTCAGGTCAATAGCAGGACCAGGTCCAAAGTTTAGAGGTAAGCCAAGTGGGTCCCACTGGACTTAGGAAGTGGCAAGGGTCGCACGACCTTGGGAGCTTGGCTGGTTCATCGTTACCGAGACCGCTGGGGCCGGGTGCATGCAGAGCAGATAGGTCAGCTGGGTGTTGTGTGTCAAGAAGTCCTCATGGTCTGGTCAAGGCAACTTCAAGAGATGATTTCGGGACAGCTGGGCCACTCAGGACATGTCTCAGAGGTCTCATTGTCATTCAATGGGTGCTTGCTTCTGGTGTCCGTGGAGTTCGGCACGGACTCTTCATCTTGCTGTTTGCTTTTGGGGGCCGGGTACCCCGGGTGTTGGTACAGTGCGGCCCTGGTAGGTCCTGGTGTCTCCAACGTTGGTGGGGAGACGGAACTGACCATCCAGTGCTGGTGTACCTCTATTGGTGTGAATGCTGCGCCGAAGTGGCCGGGCATCAGCATGTCGAAAAACCAGACTCAGTGTGATTGGCATCTGCGGTGTGCATGGGAGTGATACCTTCACTCCAAGGTGGGTTCTTGGTGATTTTTGAAGTCTGGAGGAGCCTAGCAGCTCTTGGAGTCTTCACAGGTTCAGGACAACCCGATACACCACGATTGTCGAGTACTAGCGGCAGCAGGCAGGGTTTGGCGTCAATTTCTTCTGCAGCAGAGGTTCAGTTCTCGGGCAGCGAGTCTTCTTTGTCATTTTCTTCTTCTTGTTCATCGAATCTAGATTTAAGATCTAGGGATGCCACCTAAATACTGAGTTTAGGGGTGTTACAGGGGTAGCAGGGGTAGACAGGTAGTGGCCAATGGGCTACCTACCTTTAGGGTGCCTATACCCTCTAAGTGACCACTTCCTGTGGGAAGAGGCACTACCCTAGCCCTGATAGGTTGATTATCCACCATCTCAAGATGGTGGATTTTCAGGAGAGGGATTCACATCACCTGCCACACCTTAGCGGTGCTGCTAACTGAATGTGGACACGCCTCCTCATCTAACTAATTTTCCCACATATCCTCTCACCAAATCAGGAGCAGGACAGAGGGGTTGCCACCCCCCACTCTTTGGAGAAGCCTGGGCTGAGCTTCAAAGGCGGCAACACCTTGAAGCTTCCCACTCTGGAAGGCCATTCCGACCTGGAGGATGTGTGAAGCACCTTCTCCCAGAGTAGGCTTTGTTTCTGGCATCGGAGAGAGCTGGCTCTCATCCCATGAGGTCAGAAACATCTGGTGGTAGCAGACTGGTTTTGACTAGTCAGAGACCACCCCAGTGTGTGGCATGTTTGAGGGGACCCTCTAAGGCGTGTCCTTTGTGCATTTATTAATAAATCTCGCACTGCCATCAGTGAGGATTTATTAAGACCAAACATCTTAGGGTACAGTGAAGCCATCATGGAGCTAGGAAACTTGTAATGACAAGTATCCAGCCCATGTATTCTTTATGGCTTCCCTGTGCACTTACAATATCCAAGACTAGCTCAGATATTGCAGTGTCATATCTTGACACGCAGGTATAGCCGCACATGTGATAGAGTGCACCCTGCCTTAGGGTTATAAGGCCTGCCATATGGGTGACTTACCTATATCTCATGCAGTGTATGAGGGTGTGCCATGTCGACTCTTCAGATTTCTCTGCACCAAGACACGCAGCCTGCAGTCATGGAATTGCAGTTTGCATGGTCTTGGTGGGAAGTCCCCAGGGTGGCATAATTTGTGCTGCAGCCCCAGTGGACCCTCTTCAGTATCCATACCCTAGTTACTTGGGGTACCATTTACTAGGGACTTACAAGGGTGACTGAAGTTGTGATAATCGTGGTACAGTTTTGGGAAAGAGGTCTGGCACTGGGAACCTGGTTAGCAGGGACCCAGAGCATTTACAGTTCGAAATCACATCAGGCATCAAGCAAAAAGTGTGGGCTAACCATGTTAAAAGAGGCACTTTCATACATGGGCACAGGAAATAGGTCCTGTGAGGTATCTCCAAAAATGGGGATGTATGCTGGGTTGGTCAGATGATACAGTTTTCAGAACCGCTAGAACAGTATGAATTAGCCAGGAGTCAGTTCTCCGATACATGCAGATGACACACATCCTGCGAAAACATGAAGATAAACTGTGGGACATCGCTGAAGAAACACCCCAGGAACGTGTGTCTTGGGGCCCTCCTGAATAGGCATGCCATTTCCCTAATCTATTCCACACTGATTAATAATAGCCTGTGAAACGTCAGTGTTGAGGCATAGCTGGGAACAAGATCTAGGTAGGCTCGAAGATGATGCTTCTGGGAAGGCATGCAGCTACCCACAGCCATACGGACAGGGCTCAAACTGGTATAAATAAAAATATTCCATAGGTCATATTATACAAGAACAAGGCAACTAAAGATGGCTAGGTGGGAAGCTGACCGGTGTTTCTGGGAATGTAGACAGCATGGCACACCCTCTGGAGCTGCCCAAGAATTAGGGAACACTGGGAAAAGGTCTGTAGGAAACTTTCACCAATTGGTGGGATAAACTTGAAGCTCAACCCCAACTGTTGAACAAACCCTATGCAGGTATTAGCAACTTTTTTGCAATGTAGCCCTGATGATGGCCAGATGAGTCATAGTACATTACTGGGGGGGCAGAGTGGGAGTTGAACCTCGATTGGTGCATGAGATCTGAGTAACTGGTATGTAGTGACCGGGGATGTCCACAGAACATTTCATTAAGTGTTGGGCCCCTGGAAGAATGCAGAGGAAGAACTGAAGTGAAACAAGTTTGTTGATGGGCAGAATAGGCACCACACTGAGTATACAGGGGGGACTGATGCTGAGTGAAAGCCTGGGGAGGTTTAACAAGAGTGAAACGCCATGTGGACTGTTTGTGTGACGCACAGTATAGGAGATGGATAAATATATGTGGGTGAACATTGTGTTAAGATTGTGGACCTCAATTCTTCAGTTAGTAGATAATGTAAAGAGCTGTTGGTTGTGAAACTTAGCAGAGTTTTAAAAAATGCATATAATTAATTTAAAGTAATTTAATTACATTCACTAACATGTTTTTTTTTCCAAACATATGTTTATTAGCATTTAGCATACACTTCGTTACCATACAGCAGAAGGATTGTCAGTGCAGTTGGACAAAGTATAGCAAGTTAGTTATACCACGGGTGAACTTACATATATAGCATGGGCCCATGCCTTTCTCAGTGATGGACCTACAGTAACAAGTACAGATTCCAGTATTGTACCGACATGGGGTGTCCCGTACATTAAGAATGTATACATTCAACCCGTCTTTCTTTTGTGACATGATTTAACTCAAACCCTTCCAACTGGGAAGGTACCCCAAGAAATAAAAACCCACCCCCCTCCCAACAAACAATATAAGTGGTGGCAGCATCACGTTGTTGTACTCTCTACTATCTAGTCATGTGCAGGGTGTTTAAAATTGAAAGAGGTGCATGTCCCTAACTGAGGGCAGACACACAGCCAATGGCAGTCCCTGTGTGAGAAAGGTAACCAATGGTCCCCATTTATATTCAAAACTTTTATAATCATCTCGGAAGATCTCTGTCATTCGCTTGAGACAGAGTAGTTTCCAGAGCCTGGAGTGCCATAGAGAGAGGGTGGGGGCTACTTTTTTCTTCCATGCTGCCGCGAACGTCACTTTCACGGCCCCTATACAGGTCCACATAATGGCCTTATCAGCTCTTGTTTGGTGTTCAAGCGACGGGTCTCTAATGCCCAGAAGGATTCCCTCTATAGTGGTCGGTATAGGATAACCCAACATGCTTTTAATTTGGGCTAGGATTTCCTCCCAGAAAGGTCTTATTGTGGGGCAATCCCACCAAATATGCTGGAAGTCGCCAAGCAGCCCACAGCCCCTCCAACACTTATCTGAGGAGTTCGGGAAGATTTGTTTAAGCTTAGTGGGGTACAAGTACCAATCCATCAATGTTTTGAGGTGGGCTTCCTGGAGTTCTAAGGAGTGACTGAATTTCATAATATCCGTTCACAGCCCGGCCCATTCCTTGTCGAGTATGTCTCTTTGTATTACCCCTTCCCATATGGCCATGTATCTAGGCCGTGGGGAGTGTGTGGAGGAGAGTAGAAGGTTATACAGGAATGAGATCACTCATCTCATAGAACCTACCTTTTGCACAATTTTTTCAAACCCCGTGTTCTCCCTCGTGGCCGCGTCGCGAGTGTGGTGGGTAAGGGCCCAGTGCTTGAGCTGTAGGTAGTGAAAGTATTCATCCGGTTCTAAATGAAACTCCCTTCTGCAGTTGTCAAAAGTAAGAATATCATAGTTGTGAAATAGATGGGAGAGCATTATGCATCCCCTTCTTTCCAGGGAGTAGCGGGTCCTTCTTGGAGGGCCGGGGGGAAGGCCGGATTGAAGTGTATTGGTGTATAGGGTGAGGGGAATGTAGTCCACTGTTCGTTCCCAGTGATAGAGTCCCATACTTTCAGGGTGGTGCGTGTGGGGATGCTGATATAAGCGTTCTCAGGTCGGTCCTTCTTGGGTTTCCATATAAGATCCCAGATAGTCCTCCCCGCAATGGCACGATCCATGTGGAGCCAATGTTTCTCAGATTACCTTTTAGACCACTCCGCCACTATTTGTAATTGAGCAGATTTATAATAAAGGCCGAAGTCCGGTAGTCCCACCCCTCCCTCCGTTCTTGGTCGTCTCAGAATTGAAAAGGATAGTCTTGCTCTCCCCCCTTGCCATATAAACCGAGTAATCAGGGATCTGATCCTGGGAAGGAATTCTTTATCAAGTTCAATAGGTAGTGCTTGAAAAAGATATAAGAGTTTGGGGAGCACCATCATTTTGACCGCGTGTATGCGACCGAGCCATGAAATAAAAAGGGGTTTCCAGCGCTTAAGGTCATTTTGGAGTTGAAGGAGAGAGGACGGAAAGTTGGCTTTGTAAAGCCCTTCCACGCGTGGTGTCAGCTGGATCCCCAGGTATTGTAGCGAGTGTGTAGCCCATTGGAGTGGATTATGAGCCTGCAGTTCACGAGCCTCATCGGTCGGAACCGTGAGGTTAAGTATGTATGATTTATTCAGGTTAACTTTGAAACCTGCGACGGCCTCAAACTGAGCCAGTTCAGATTGCAATGCGGGAAGAGAGTGGGCTGGTTCCCCAAGGGACAATAGTACATCGTCTACGAAGAGTGAGATTTTGTGGGTATCTGCACCAAAGGGTATTCCTTTAATCGCCGGGTCTCCCTAATGGACATCGCCAATGGCTCAATGCTGAGGGCGAACAATAGGGGGTGACAAAGGGCACCTTTGTCTTATCCCTCTCGTGAGGGGGAAGGGGGCTGAGAGAGTCCCATTTACCTGCACTCTAGAGTGGGGTTGTATGTAGTTAGCCCTGACCATGTTAATAAATTTATCCGCGAAGCCAAAGTGTGTGAGAGTGCTGAAAAGAAATGACCAGTCCACCCTGTCAAAGGCCTTCTCGGCATCCAACCCCACTAGGACTGCTGGGATCTTGCGTTTAGTGACTTTCTCAATGAGGTGCACTATTTGCCCAATGTTGTCATGGGTCTGTCGGCCTTTTATGAAGCCTGATTGATCAGGGTGGACTAGGTCTGGCATCAAGTCATTCAACCGGGCAGCTAGAATGGCTGAGTATAACTTTGCGTCTAAGTTCAGAAGGGTGATGGGACGGTATGAGGGGCACAGATGAATATTTTTCCCGGGTTTAGGAATAACCGTGATCACTGCTTCGGCCATCGAGGGGTCACACCACCATTTTCTGCCATTTTGTTGAAAAGATGTGTGAGGTGTGGTATGAGGTCCGGTGCAAAGGTCTTATAGAAGTGAGCCGTTAAGCTGTCGGGGCCTGGGGCCTTGTGGAGTTTGAGTGACGTAACGGTTGCGCCCACCTCCTCTGGTGTTATGGGAGCCGTAAGTCTATCGTTCCAGTCTTGGGAAACCTGGGGAAATTGTAATGCCTGGAGGTATCTGTTTTGCTGCTCTATGTCCCGTGATTCCCCAGTGTACAGTGTTTTGTAAAAGGCTCCAAAGGTGTCAGCCTTTCCCGTGTCTGTGTGGACCATTCTACCCTCCGTGTCCTGTATGCCGCCAATGTATTCCCTTTCGCGCTTCTCTCTCAGTTGTCTAGCTAGGTGTTTGCCAATTTTGTTACCCTGGGAATAGGAGAGTTGGCATAGTTTCAATAGCGTGTATTCTGCTCTGTTGTTGTAGATTGCCTTGAGTTTTCCCCGCAGTGCCGTAAGAGTGCGTAGGGAACCCCTAGTGGGTTTGGTCTTGTGTTCCTTTTTAGCAGTTTTTAGTGCTGCTTCTAGGCCTTCTCTCTCCTTTGCCCTCTGTTTGTTTAGGGTAGAGTTAAGCTCTATGCATTTCCCCCGTATGACCGCTTTGAAAGCGTCCCAGTTATTGAACACCAAAGTGTCCTCAGGCACATTTAAATTTAAAAAATCAGTCATCGCTTCTCGCAGTTCAGTTTGTAGCACTCTGTCTCTCGTGAGGGAAATTGGAAAATACCACTTGGGTGTTGTAGACGTGGTTCCACCCACCTCAAGCAGATCGAGACTGGGCAATGGTTCGAAATGGAGAGAGGGAAGATCTTAGCCTCCTTGAGGGAGCCTATCAGGTTCTGAATAAGAAAGATGTAGTCACGGCGGGAGTATGTATGGTGCACGTGAGAATAAAAGGTATAGTCTCTGGTTTGAGGATATAGTGTACGCCAGGCGTCTCTAAGGCCCAAGTCATATATTTTCTGCTTAATATCTGCAGAGAAGGAGCTGGTTCCTGTTCTGTGCGATTGGGTGCTATCTAAATCAGCTTGCCAAGTGAGATAAAAATCTCCTTACAGGATTGTTGGCCCCTCTGCGAAACTACTTATTTTATCTAATACTGTAGTTAAGAAAGCCGCCTGGCCTGCATTGGGTGCAGTATGTTGCAATAAAGGTGCATAGTCTACCCTTCAGAGTGCCCTCGACCATTATCATCCTACCCTCTTTATCTGCCTGGATAGCTGTCGGCTGGAACTTCGTTGAGCTGTGAAATAGGAGTGCGACTCCACGATGTTTGGTGAGTGCCGAGGATCTGTATATAAGGGGATATTGTTTGTGTCTGAGCCTCGATTCCTCAGCCCTTTGGAGGTGCGTCTCCTGAAGAGCTACTATGTCAAAGTGGTGGTCTGTGAGATATTTCCAGATGTTTTGTCGTTTTTGGGGTGAATTGAGGCCCCTAACTTTCCATGATCCTATGGAAAGTACCATCTTTACGTTGGTGCCCCCTCCCTCCGTCTCTTGTCCCCTATTGTCAGATCCGTACTCCCGTTCCCAATGTCTGGTATCAGAAATCTACCCCAGCGTGCCTGACGTGACGTGTGTGTCCTAACTAGAACATGTCTTCGGTAAGTATTTCGGCAGAGCCGCCACCAGTCCCAAAACCCTCCCCCTCCCAACAAACAGAAAAAAACAAGCCCCAACATTACCCACATCAACGTGTGTCGGAGTGATGATAGATCTCCGACTGTGGGTGCGGCCACCCATCTGGGCATGTTGGTGGATGGTGAAACCGGAGTACCCATCCACGCCCCTCTCGAGTGTTCGAAAGAAAATATGGTCGCCTTCATAGTTAGGCCGCCAAAGCTGGGCAGTACTCGTCCGATCGAGTCACCGGGCACGTAGAAGTTCGTATTCCTCAGGTGGACTTCGTTCGAGCATATCTGTCCTCCACTGTAGATCTCGTGGGTCCTCGATCTTTGTGAGTCCAGATCCTAAAGGTCCCCAGTCTTGTCATCATTTGTGACCACCCCGTGAGCTGCAGACCACCGTGATGTGTTCTTGCTGCCTTGGTCCGTCTCCTTGGACTGTCCCTGTGTAGTCGCAGGTTCCGCTGGGGGGAGGCCAAGCAGTCTCAATCCTTCCTTTAGCTCAGTGGCATGTCGCTGCTTGTTTTTGTATTCGAAACTCAGGCCAAATGGATAGGTCCATCGATATCTGATATGGTCTTCGCGTAGCTTAGATGTGAGGGGTCTGAACTGCTGTCGTCTCGCTATGGTTGCGGGCGCCAGATCTTGGTAAATACTGCACTGATGTCCTTGGAATGAGATATCGTGTTTTTTCCGGGCCGCCTGTAGGACCGCTTCTTTCACCTTATAGGAGTGGAACTTAGCAAGTACATCTCGTGTCCGTCTCCTTTCTCCAGTAGGTGGACCCCCGACACGGTGCGCCTGCTCCAACTTGATCTTAATTGTTTGTGGGCTTACGATTTCTGCGAACAGCCCCTCAAGGAAGGTTTCAAGGTCCGGCCCTTCCACTCCCTCCTCCAGGTCTCGGATCCGTATGTTATCCCTCCGAGCCCTGTTTTCTAGGTCTTCGGATTTTAGTTGGGTCATGTGTAGTTCTTGAAGGTCATGTAGTTGGTCCTGCGCCTCTGATGTTCTCTTTTCTACTTCCTGGGTCTGTGTTTCCAAGTCTACTACTCTCATGCCCACCGAGTCGACATCTTGTTGGAGGGCGGTTAGTCGGCCGTTTAGGTCAGTTTTCAATTGTTCAATGGAGGCTTTAATGTCCTGGCTGAGCTCTGCCCGGAGTTCCGTTTTAAAATCTCGGCACAATGTCATCAGGTCCTCCTTCGTGAGAGCCATGGTGTCTGAGGGGTCGTCGCGTTCTATCGGAAGTCGTTTGTCCGCTGGTGGAAAGAAGTTAGAGACCTTATTGGAGGTTTTGTTTGGTGCCTTCTTCGGCAGCATAGAGACAAGCCTCGCTGGGCCTCCCGCTACAGTAGGAGGGTCGGTGGACCCCTGGTGTGTCTGTCCCTTCCTGGCGCTCCCCCTGCGCTGTGCTGGTAAGGATCAGTGGCAGCAACGGTTGTCTATCCAGCAGTCTACCAGCCCCGGGGGGCGACGCCACCAGCTCATCCGAGCACCGACCTCTCTAAAGACGTTCCATTGCCGGGCAGAACCCCCTCTCCTGAGAGGCGAAACAGATAGTCCACCCCACTGCTTTCGGACTGCCCGGGGACCACTGGCGTTATGGGCTCTCCCCTCTTGCAATTCGCTTCCTCGTCGCGGGGCCCGGCCGTGCGTCTGCTGCCCTCGTAAAGCTCTGTAGAAGGATCCGAGGTGCCCCGGCGGTCAGGTTAATCCCCCGGTCTGTGCTCGTAGGCCTGGGTGGTTCACAGACTCTCCACCTCATGAGTGAGTGCTGTAGCCTCAGTGGTGTCCACAACTCATGCAGCGTACTCTCTTCCTTCCTTAGGAGAATGCGTGGTAGCCGGTATGCCTGTCTTCTGCCATAGCACTCCGGGATGATTGGTGTATTAGGCGCTCATAGGGTGGGGAATTTAGCTCCCGTGGCGAGGCCTCTTCCCGCCTCTGCCACCATCTTAAGGTCAGGCAAAGGGGCTCGCTGCAGGTTCTCGGCGGTCAAGGAGTCTCCTCAGCGCTGGATGTCAGTTAAAATCTCCACACGGCCACACCACTCCACTCTCATTCTTCCCCGCCGCAGTGTTGCTTTTTGCTCACCCAGCGTGTCTATGTCTTCCGTTGCCGGAACGTGTGGCGGCAGGGGTTCCTCCGGCGTGAGTTCCGCACTGCAGTTCACATGGCTTTGGTGGTGTGTCCTTCAGTAGCGCTCCACAAGAGCCTCCGCCAGCAAGGAGGGGGTCCCCGAGTTGAGAGGGCCTCCCGATCACCATGCCCTCAATCTGTGGCTTCCCCGTCGCAGGGAGGCGGAGGCCGCCATCTTGGGGAGCTCCGCGGCCGGCACCGCGCGGCTCCGAAATTGCTCAAAGGTGGCTTCCCCGTCAGAAATCGGGGTCTCCCCGTTGGCACTAGTCGTCCAGCTGTGTTTTAGGTGCCAGGGCGGCAGTGGCAGCGGCATCCATCGGTCCTTATACCCTCGAGAGTCGAACGCGGGTCGGGAGCCGAGACGGATTACGTCCATTCGGCCATCTTGCCCGGCCACGCCCCCCATTAACATGTATTTTTAAATTAATTGTAACATGCAAAAATGTCTATTAAAATATTTTATAATTAAAGAAAAAATGTATACTATTTGAATATTTTTCATAATAAATCATATTTATTTATATTTTTTTATTATATAATTAAACTTTATCTGATTTCCTAAGGGCTTTTATTTTAATTCCTACTTTCATTTTTTTCTGTGGGATTGTGTTGAAGTACCAGTGATAGGCCATGTTTGGTGCTAGACTTCCGCTCTAAGCTGGAGTAATTTTCTGTCATTTTGGGTCCTTTTTTGACTGTAGTAACTTTAGAAGGGCAGTTTTCAACTAGCAATGCGTTTACTATTTGTGGGTGAGTATATGTGCCTCCCTAAACTCCTCCCTGACACTCCCTTAACCCCTTCTTACTACTCCCCAATCTCTCTCTTTTGTTAGTAAGTATTCCTTAGCAATACCCTCCACATTTACTACCAAAACGTAAACTTACATGTGCCGAAACTCCGCATTGGGGGCAGAGAACTCCACACAGAAAAAATAGGAGAGAGAGAGAGAGAGGCGTATACGCTACATGTAGGTTTGTGAATATCAATTTGTAGTTCAATTGTACTACTATTGTAGGACTACAAAACTTACTACAAAATACAGGTTGTGAATAGTCCCCCTGTCCGAACCCCTTTCAGAGGTCCACAGGGCAAGCAGGATTTACTTGGCCCAGCTGTGGGGTTGAGGTTTTTTACGCCTGATGTCCCAGGGCTCGAATTACTATGGGCCCTAAGCAACAGGTCCAAACACCCCTTCAGAAGTTGACTCTCAGCAGTGGCATTGGTAGAACAGTGTAAGGCTTCTCAGGGGTGGAGGGGAGAGGTAGATGCAAGAGTGTGAGCACAGGCACACAGTCCAAAACATACTCCGCATCAATAAATGGTTGTCCAGTCAAATACTTGTGTTTATGAAAAGGAGAATTTATATATGACCACAAAGTAAAATGCAGCGCACACTAACAATACACACAGCCCCTGAGTTCAGAGCTCTAGTGTTTGGTAGGCAGGTCCTTGAGTCCCACTTTCTTCTCACTAGAGATAGTGGTCATTCCCAATCACTATAGGCCAATTTCATATTAAGCCCTACTAGTTGTCCAAGTCTTAGGAGTCCCGCTCTGACTTTCCAAAGTCAAAAGAGTTTCAGTGCCTGAAGCACTATTTGGCAGAACAAGTTACCCTGACGGGGGGGGGGGGCTTCTGGCCATGTCATCAGTCTTAACAGCTCCTGCAGGGGTTGCGCTACCGGAGTCCCTGAGAGTGTTTGACTGTCGGGTGTTGCAGAAAGCTGTAGCCTCCGCTGATGGTGAGTAGCACTCACAGCTCAGCAGGGGCAGTGGCTGGGCACCCATGGTGCTTCCACCAGTGAGAAAGTGAGTTCCTCTGAGTCTTCCCACAGGCGGGGGGAACAATCACTCAGGTTCAGATCCTCAGTCTGGTGTCTTGCGTGAGTGTGGAACATGACTTAGCCTTTCTGACAGGGTGCGGTTTAGCTAGACCGGAAGGGGCACACAATGCATTACCCTCATAATGTTAGAGGGCTACTGCCCACACCGGGAGCTGAGTAGTTCCAGTGCGCTGGTGGCAGCATACCATTTTCATACTGTGAGATCAATTAATATGGCCAGGCCTCCAGACCTGTGCCATGGGAGAGGAGCCTACTGAGTCACTCAGTAGGAAGTTCCACAGCTGTGTGCTCAGCTCAATCTTGCTCTACTTGAGGACAGATTCGGGGAGACAGCAAGTGCCTTTTTGAGTGTACCACAACAGCATGTACGTGAGCCAGAGTGTGCTACATTATATGGAGACAGTGAGTCCATTGATGAGCGCACAGCAACTGCATGTACACGAGCCAGAGTGTGCTACAGTACATGGAGACAGCACATGCTTGTATGAGTGCACTGTACCGGTATGTACGTGAGCTAGAAAATATGCCACAGTTCAGGGAGACAGCGCGTGCCTAGTTGAGTGCACCGTTCTGGTATGTATGTGGGCAAGCGTGCTACAGTACATGGGGACAGTGCATGCTGGGTAGAGTGCACCATGCTGATATGTATGTGTACCTGGGAGAGAAAAGTACGTGAAGGGTGAGACAAATGTTTGTATGCAGCGCTAAGGATGTATGAGTGCCTTTCAGGAGTACAGTTAAAAAGGGCCTGTGGGTTTCAAATTGGGAACCCAAGACAGATTTGTGGGGTGCTGCATTTCTGAGAACTGTGTTGAGCACATACAAGAGGATGGAAGAGCCATGTTCTTCAGTGCACTTCAAAATATCTACTACTTGAGCATTGATGTACTGCTGATATTCAATGCTGCTACGCTAATCACTATATTTGGAAGGTTACTCCACTTACTCATTGATATTTAATATATTTTCTTGGAAAGTTGCCACTTGTCTATGTGGAGGTCCTTAAATGCATTCTAGATGGTCCTTTTCTATAAACATGTCCCAAAGGCTGGCTAATGGATGTTTTCCTCATAGAAACCAAAACATCGACAACCCACTCACATCAGCCCCCCAAATAAGACCACTTGTATCATAATTTTCTGAACTCCTATCCCTGAGGCTATGATGTGAGGCTGAGTAACACTGTACATCACATAAGGCCTCTTGCGAAAAACTAAGCATATTGGTTGCTTATGTGTCTTATATGGTATGTATTTTATACATGACACTCTATTTGTATCCCTCTGTAAATACTGTAATATATACATATTTGTGTTTGTTATTAAATAATATAAAAAATTACATATTCATACCATGTCACAGAAGGCTTACTTTCTGTCTACATTTTTGCCCTTAATGAATTATTAATTTAAAGTATACTCATTGTTAGATACATTTTAATTGGATCGTGTTTGACCAATTTCTAAATTTTAAAGGCATTTGTTTGCAAATAATTCCTTCAGGAGTGTCTTGTTGTATACATTGTTTACCCATCTCCTGAGGGAAAATGTGGTTACTTTATTGTGTTTTGCTTATCTTTAAATTCGGAGCACAGTTCTTCAGTCAAGGCAACGGGGTATTTTATTCTGTCACCCTGAAAGAATAAATAACACACTCCAAACTATATTTCAGGCCCTTCTTATCTAGCCTGAATATAATAGATGCTTAGTGAAAGATACTTCTTTTCATTATTTTTTATCATATTCTATACTGTCTCAAATCGGGGAAAAATGCTAAGATATCTGATATTTTGTTATGAAAAGGTACAGCCACCCTTTTTACTTTTCACTTTTTCATATAAAAGAAACAGTAATGGAGGAGATCTCTGTTATTTCTGTGGCTCTGGATGTTGTATTACATTATTGGAAAGAGAAATATTTTACTTTCTTTGCTTAAGTTAATACAACAGAATCTTAAAAAGAGTTACTTCTGTATTGTTTGGTAAGGTCTGCTGCAATGCATCTGGAATAAGAGTTTGTGTGGCGTCTACAAATGTGCACATGTTTTTAACAGTTTGAACCCAGATGTGCTTCTTTATGTTAATACAATAGGATCTTAAGAAACAGTTAATTCTCTATTGTTTGACGAAGTGACCCCTACACATTAACACGTGGTGAGGATTTGAGGGATACTTATACTCTGTAGTTTCATGGGGTTATTTTATACTTATGATAAAGGATGTTCTTACCCTCAACCCCCCTGATTTGTTTTTTTACCACCTGTTTATGCATCTCTGCTGTGAGTAAGCCTCTAATAGAATCTTGGTGACAGAAAGATGTTGTTAAAATGGTTTTGAGTTGTAGCTGCAGGTGCCCACCTTTTAACAAAAGTTCAGCCTATGACACAGCTGGGACAAAAGTCTGTGCAATGGTTACATGTGAGTATGTGCACATGTTTTGTCTGTATTTTAATGGAACTCAATCACAAATATACAAAATGTTTGGACCTATATGTGCTTCTTTATGTATTTTGACTTTTCCCTTAATGAGATATTTCCCTGATGGGCCCAGTTCATTACTGCTTGACCTGCTGGAAGTTCAAAGACTCTCCCTGTACATTATGACTGTTTTGGAATATTGGCCCTCTCCTTGAAGATGCAAGAATGGGGAGGAATCAGCATTGAGTGATTAGAAGCCTCCTACTGTCAAGCATTGGCATGTTATCATGGAGACAGAGGAAAATCAGGCAGAACTCTGGTACCAGTCCCAGGAGGGGTTCCATTTGAAAGACTGGAGGGAAGAAATCAGTTTTGATGGGTAAAGCCACGCTTGGAAAAGAGGTATTTCAGACATTTAATTGATTCTGCCATTTTAGAAACACCAGAATGCTGTGCAGGGAAGCAGGTCAGCAGATGGGCTGCTCCCAGGAAGTGTCATTTAGGAGAGGAGGAGTGATGTGGCATCTGTGGACTGGGCAGGGACAACGACTTTAAAGAGGTCCCTACCTCTATTTTTAAACCACTACACAAGGACAGAGACTTTGAGAAGAGTGGAGCTACATAAGAGGAAGGATGGATCAGCTTGCTGATGAACTCTTGTGTGGAATGGAAGGACTTTGGTCTTGTATCTCTTCGAGTCTATTTTGCCCTGACTCCAGAGCCAATGACACTTGAGTCCCCACTCCCTCTTGGGGATAGTAAGAACCCTTTTGTGGACTAGGTCTTGCTAAAGATGCCCTAAGAATGGGTGCCGAAGGCATTCTTAAGTTGCCAGGACTCCTAGGAAATGCAGGCAGGGAGTGTAATACATCTTGAGGGCTACAAGGTGCTATTGCCTGAGGCTACCGGGCTAGGGGACTAATAGGTGCTGAGGGCAGGTCTCCAAAAAGCTATATAGCTGAGGAAAATGCAAAGGAAAATGTAGAGCGCAGGATGTCCTAAGGTTATGCTCCTGGTGGCCAGGAGCCAGAACCAGGAAATACCATGGTAAAAAGGCCAATCAGATTCTAAGAAATCTACACAAAGCTGATGCAGGGTGGCATTGCTCAGATCTATCAGTGTGCCAAAATCCTCACTGCATCCAGCAGATGTTTTTAATGTTCTGCTTGGGAGCTCATGTGCTATGGATCCCCAGGAACCAGCATCATTGTGGGTGCTGTTGCACTCGGCGGAGAGATGGGAGACCATTGCCTTGAAGATTTCCTTGAGAGAGTTATGGAGAGGGTATTGTACCATTTGTGCTCCCAAGCACAGAAAGCACCTCCTTGGCATTTCCTGTCTCCCTGTGCCCGAACCTTGAGGGGCATGGTAAAGGCAGGGACACAGCTTCTCCCACATGCACTGATAGAGGCAGGCAGGCGAGAAAGACAAGAAGCCAGTTATCCCACCATTGCAAAAAGGAGAGTGACTGGCATTCAGGGAGCCTGCTGGGACCACATTGGCTCTGTGGCTCTCAAATGGTCTTCACCAGAGAGTGTGTGGATATCTTCCAAGAGGGCCAGCGGCACTCACCTTTGGAAATAAAAATAACCACTCTAACTGGCACTTTGAACCCCCCCCCCAAAAAGGAAAAAGTTAATGACCTCTGGCCGGCAATTCAAAAATGAAACCAAAGGGCCAAACAAGCCTCCATTTGCCTTTGCAGGGGCTTACAAAAGTTGCTTATTCATGACGGACAGGAATCACTTCAAGATAGTAAGATTCTGAGGCTGCCACGAGAGCATCAGGTCCCCACAAGAGCACCACATTCCACTTTCAAGTTCTCACTTTAAGTCTTCTGTTGCCTTCAAGAGTTATAGTAGGAGATATTTCTTAGTTATTTAAACAACTGCAAAGCTTGTGCGTTCAGTCTAGAAGCTGTAAAGTGTATAGATTTTGTTTTAGTTCCTCTGTAACTGGTAAGCATTCTTATGAAAGCGATAAATAGGACCGCAAATAAAATGCACACTGTGTTATATTGAATGCTTTCCCAGGAATGTAATATTGAAAATGATAATTGAATGTGATAATTTGCTAGTACCATAAATTGTTGCACATTGGTAAAATGTTTTATTATTTAAGGGTTTTGACTTTTTATCAATACTTTTCTCATTTTTGCTTTAAGTACCGGGGTAGGGGGTTGAGTTTCTAGGGGGATAGGGCCTGCTAGTGCACAGACTGTCAAAGGGGCATGCAGAATATTGGGGTCAAGCTTACATTTAGTGAAGTTACTTGATTTTTGTGACCTTTGCTTTTTGTGCACCTCCTGTAGCTAGTGAGGCCTTTTAGAGGGTATCATCATAGGTATTCCTACCAGCTCTCTTGTACATATTTGTCATTTTGTGACTATTTACATTTAATTGATTTATTAAGTGTTTGTTGTGTTTCTGAAGTTCGAGTCTCTAGACCACATCACCTCCTCGAGAAAGCATTGAACTGCTCTGCCTCACCACCCTGACAGTCAAGTGCTACAATGAGCACTTAGTACTCCATTTTTCATTGCTCCTTTCATTGTTCTATATTAAATGTTGACAATTTGGTGGGAGGTGAGAATCTCGGTTTATGTTTAAGATCAGTCAGTCATCTTCTTTTGCTGGGGTTTTGTCCTTCTAGGCCAAGTTTAAAGTTTCTGGGTTCATTAGGAGATGCCCGTAGTCCTCACTTGCTTCAATATTCAAATTTGAGGGTGCTAGGTGACTTCAGTTGCCATATGGATGTCATAAATAATTAGGAAGCAAAGACATTAATTGACATTCATACAGTTTTTATTCTTTCTCGGCTGGCTGTAGGTTCTACACTACTGGCCGGTCACACCCTGGATGTGATATTTGAAAACTATCCTTCTGAACAACCTGTCCCACCTGAAGCTCAGGTCTGGTCAGATCATATATTTATTCCTTTCAATTTGGTGGCTGAGCCTTTTAGAGTCATCAGCAGATCAGTGATCAAGGAGGGTACTTGCTCGTTCAGTGGGGAAAAAGTCTAGGTCCCAGCCTCTGTAATCAACTGGTCTGATCCCCCTACTTTTACTGGGGACTTAATTAATGGCCTGTAATTGTTCAATGACTGGATCATCAAGGCCATAGATGATTCAGCTCCAGTCTGTCATTGAGGATGTAAACGTCTCGTTCCATCTGCTCCTTAGTTCTCGGCTTCCTTGGCCAAGCAGAGCTTAGCTTGTAAACAGCTTGAATGAAAATGGAGATCACATTATTGTTCAGAGGCCAAGGCTAGGTACAAATTAGTTATAAAAAGCAGCTAAAAACTGATAAAGGAAGCCAAAAAAGCATACTTTACTTTGCAAATTGAATCTGCAAAGAATGCTCCAAGGGAGGTTTATCGGAGGTAAAATATTTTCTTCATCTTAAAGCTTCTACTATTGAAATTCAGCCTTCACAAACCTGTGTGACAGTCTGTCTGTTAATGGATTATTTAGAAATGTTTAAGCTTTTACTTCCATTGCAATCAGGATTTAGACACCTCCATTCTACTGAATCAGCCCATCTTGAAGTGTCTGAATATTTCAAGATCATGCTGGATTAAGGTTGCAATGCTGTGTTTATTCTCCTTGATTTGTCGGTGGCATTCGCCACTGTGTCGCATGCTCGGCTCATTCAGCGCTTTGTTGACATTGAATTGGGACCAGGCCTGGTCTTGGTTTCAATCCTTTCTTGCAAACAGGAAGCAGTTGGTTACAACTGGTCATTTCACTTCAGGAGAAAAATTATTAAAGCATGGGGTTTGCAGGGGTAATCCTTGAGCCCAGCGTTGTTTAACATTTACATATCCACTTTGATATTTCGAATTGAATCCTTTGGGATCATCGATCATGTCTTATGCAGATGACGCTCAAATGATTCTGTCTTTGGATAAGAATTCCTTTGGCTGCGAACAAAATTTCAATACTTTCTTTACCCAAGTTGTTAGTTGGATGGAATGCAATCACCTGAAGAGTAACATGGAGAAAACTGAAGTTCTTTTGTTTGGGAAGAATAATGTGTTCTCAGTCTGTCGTTGGTGGCCTAATGATCTTGTGAGCCCCCAGCAACTGGAGCTCAGGAATTTAGGGGTAACATTTGATTATGATTTATCTATTCATCCTCAAATTCTACTTGTGGTGAAAATTTGTTTCTCTCTCATCAAATCCTTTAAAAAGTTTTTTTATTTAATTTGTTCTGTTAGCAGCTAGAAAAAATGGTAGCCCATGCTCTCATTGCAATAGTCTCTATCCTGGCACTTCAAAATATTTAATCAATAATTAACAAGTGGTAGAAAATACTGCTACAAGTTTGGTGCTCAAGCTCTCTCGCAGGAGTTCTATATCTGAGGGGCTGAGGACACTCCATTGGCTACCGGTCCGTAAACTGATTTTAGTTATTGCATTGGCTATCAACTGTTTTCAGAGCCCTTCATTAAACAGATCCGAAATACCTTTCTGACAGTTTATATCCTATATACGGAGAGGACTTTAAGATCAACAAATAAAAAATTCTTTTGATTTCCCATTTTCAGGTTGAAAATTAGAGAGAGATGGTTTTCTGTTTTAGGATCTAGAGCCTAGAATCATCTCCCCCTCTCCCAGGTATTAGCTGAAAAGGAGGCAGTTGTTAGAAAGCGTCTTAAAACTTGGCTATTCTCCTTGACAAATTAGTTGTTTGGCTGGATTTTTTTTTTAAGAGCGCTGTTACTTCTCTTTCTTTTTTTCCTTCCCTTCTGACCTTTTTCAGCAGTGGTTGTCAGTAGATGTCTTGTGTTTGGAACAAAACTGGATGCTCCATTGGAGTGGCAGCACGGTTTATAAATAACTTTTTTTATTTCATTTCATCTGTGGCTCAGCAGGTGGAGCCACAGGACCAAAGAAGTTAAAGACTCAAATTGGTAAAATTGGGGCCCAGTACATTCGAATGCCTGAGTCTTCTGACCTTGATTTCTCACATTAACTACATGATTAATTAGGTAGTTTATGCATTTGTAAACACCCTTGTACTGTATATATGTATCATGGTCTGTTAAGGACAATTCACCTATGACTGTATTGATATTATTATGTACGGTATTCTATTTTAAAGGCCCTTTCATAGATAAACTTGAGACTATATTTAGCTCAACAACATGCCCTCATATATTGTTAATGTTTGTTACAAAAAGAATGCAAATATTAAAGTATTTTAAAAGTGTCACTTGGTGTCTATTTTTGTCTTTCAGTTAGAACAGGTTATAATCCACCAGAAGGTAGAACTCCTGGGAGGTATGTATATATGCATTTCCTAGACACGTTTTTAGATTCATTCATTAGATTGTCCATTTTCTACTGATGCATTGTACAGAACATAAATACCCTTATTTCAATACATCAAAGTGTTCTTTGTAGCATCTATAAAATCATATTTACTGTTCACCTTCACAGTTGAAAAAAAGGATTCAGAAAAAAATCATAAGCTAATAAGTCTGATGTTTCTGGCTAATCCAGAGCACATTTTCTGACAGAGGGCCCGATTCACGAAAGTACTTATGTGTAGTAAAGTTACGAGTAAGGATTCCCTGCACTTGTGGCGGAATCTCAACATCCGTGGCGGAACCTCCGCATGGCAAACTCTCTGCAGTGGCCAATGCGGAGATGCCGCCCCGAATTTGGAGAGTTCGCGTTCGTAACTGTACTACACGTAAGTAACTTCGTGAATCGGGCTGAGAGTTTGCAGAGAAACCTAAAGGCCAAGATTTCCAAGGCAAGAATAACATTTCTGATTATAAACTAGTAGTGAATAATTTTAATTTGTGAATGATTTCCTAAATTTGTCATACTTACACTTGCTACTTATGCAGTGATATGATCTAATTATGTATCAGATTGATTTATGCTATTTGTGTGTTTTTATGTATTGCTGTGTGATATTGTTCTTCATGGATATGTCTTTATCCGAATAAAGTAATTGATTGATTGATTGATTTATGCTTTCATTTGTGATTGTTGATCATGATTTAGTAATCTTTCATATCATTATAGTCATCCTCATTAATATCAAAGTTGAGGCGAAGTCTTATTCGATACCAAATGGGTTATTTTGACATTGGTAACAGTGCTCAAATGATCTCCCTGTTTGGAATGGAACGTTGGCATTCTATGTCCTGGTAGGGAAACAATGAATCTGGCTAGAATTGTTTGCCTACAGCAGCTGCTACCCACGTTCCAAAGTTCTCACCTACAGTGACAGTCCTTCCTGTCCGCTGCCATTGTGAAGGACCTGTGGGATTTGGCACAGGAGAAGCTGAGGCAGTGGGTGTGATAAAGAAAAGCAAGGGTGAGTTAGCATCCGCTTCACAGCTCATGCTGTTAATTTTAATGTATGGGGAGAGTAAGCCACCTTGCCTTTGCCTTGCTCTAACTCAACTTCCACCTCATTCCCATTGCATGAAACTGTACTGCTGCGTGCTCTACATCCTTGGGGCTATAGCACAATATGACAGGGAAAGCAAAGCAAGGATATGTGACCTTAACACAGGTGAGAAATGGATCATCTCCCTTCACATATGGCTCCTGTTTCCCTGACTCTCAGCCACTGAAAGGACTGCAACATTGGCATGTGTATCTCTTAAAGTCACCAATATTCAGGGGAAGTAGAAGCCCCAGATCGCAGGTGCGAAGTTGACGAGAGCCATGGGATGTTTTGCACACTCTCATCCTTCTTCCTAGAAGCATTCTAGTTTCATCATTCTTTTCCATCATAGGGTGGAATCTTAAAAAAGCATTTTATCCTAAAATCATGTATTATACTATTTTAGTTGGCTAGGGATTTTGGATCAAGCCAATAATAGGAGCTGGTTCACCAAAAGGCCTTGTGTCCTTAGTTTGTGCCAGTATGCTGTCTCATTGATTTGATGGAGTGTGATTGTGGCATATACAGGTCCCAAACCAGAACTCCAGCCAAAATAAGGTGTTGTGTTGTATCAATGAGATGATAAAATCTAGCGCAAAGAGAGAAAATTGGCCTCCTACAGTGAAGCAGGAAAACGTCTTAGCAGCAGTACTAAGACAAGTGATGCAATTCAAGCAGAAAATAACAAATCCTTATCCAGGTGAAAACATTCAAGAAAAATAAGACTTAAATGTAAGTAAGGCAGTAAATGACAAACTACAGGAGCATAGGATTGTATTAAACATAGCAGCCCCTCCAATAAATTGGGATTGTGGGCAGTGATAATGTGGGTTGGGATACAGACATGAAAAATATATTTAAATTAGATTTATTGTTAGTTATCAACTCATAAGAAAGAAAAATGATCCCTGAGACGAATCCCTCAGGGTTAAAATAGCTAAAAGAGTACTTTTGTCAGGACAAAGTGGTGAATCTATCTTGCTGGAGGACCATGAAAAATTAAAATAATGACAACTAAACCCAGACAAAAAACTCCCTCTGTGTTGGGGTCATTAGATATTTGTTTTTAAAAAACTAACTTCCGCTTAGGTGGCTGGCCATCTAAACTGACGATGGCCCTTCACATGCTTTTTGTGCTTTTCAGGGTAACGACAGTAATGGTGGTTCATCAGAAGATGCAAAGAATACTGCTGGGCTTCCTGTGGTCTCTAAATTTGGCAGACAGCAGTCTGTAAGGGAGGTGGGCATAGTGCTTTCATCCGCCTTTACTGAAAGAATACTGCCTGACAAACTCTAAATTGAAGAAGGGATTAGAAAGGGTCAGTAGGATGCAGTCTATATTGATGGCATAATAAATATGCTAGATCCATGTACTTATTGATACATTACTATAGAAACTGTTCTAAGTTGGTATGTAGGCAGTGGTAAATATAGATTTTAGTCTTATAGGGATCTAGAAATTGGTGAAAGTCCTAAACCACTTAAGGCATGAATTAGGATTTCACCTTTGAGAGAAATCAACAACAAATAGATGAAGCTAACCACCAAGGGAGAGAGAGAAGACAGGATTTCTAACACTAATGGGTCAGTTGACACAAACTGAGAACGAATGACTCTGGGTTTTTCCACACTATAAGCTCAGAACATAGGAGGAAGATAATAATAGAGAGGAGGAGAGAGGAGGCTTTTATCATGGAAATGGTAATCTACACCAGCACACAGGCAGCACAAAAAGTGATAGATGTAATGCTTGAAATAGTCTTAGTCACTGGTGAATTACTTTGTGCCACATGTTATTCTATCTATTTTTAGCTTGTCTCTGCTTTCACAAACGTATACCATCCATATGCAAATCAATATTGGTCCCATCCCAAAGGGTCTATAAAAATAGAACTGCAAAGATCAGGTCCGGATGGAAATATTTGCAACCCTGGGCTAGTTTTTGCCTTACTGGGCATCATCAGTGAAGAACAGCATGAGTCTTCTGGCACAGAGAGCTATTGACCTATGCCTGTACATACGTCTCCTACTTAGGGATGCTCATGTTAGATAGCACAAAAAGTGTAGATGGAATGCTTGAATTAATTACAATCACCAGAAATTACCCTGGGCCACATTCCAGCACATTGTTGTTTACCTATGTGCCATAACACTTAGGGAAAGCCAGATCAAATCAATCTTGGCCCTGCTTCACAAGGGATGGTCCAGACTGCACTGCCAGGTTGGGCCTCCTTTAAACTGCAATACAAACCAATTCAGAACAGTTTCAACTCTTTTGGGTCACATCAGTAAGTTGAAGCTTAAATCCTATTGCATAGCAATCTTGCTATCTACATCTCAACCTACCTCTCCTACATAAGGAAACTCTCATCAACAGCTCAAAATGTAACATACTGAATAATCTGAATTAATTTCAGCCACTTGTATTTACTCTGGGCCACATATCAGTTCACCATTTTTAGCTCACATGTACCATTAGAGATAGAAACCATCCATGTGAAAAGTAGTCTTGCCTCAAGAGATGATCCCAGTGAAACTGTCTGGATAGGTGTCTGAACACAAGCAACTGAAGACTGGTGAGTTGCTGTTTGGGTCCTGTGGAATTGGAACCCATGTATCTGCATACCCCACAACCTAGGAGGACACTCTGGGTACTAAAAGTGATTAATGGAATGCTTGAAATAATGTCAGCCATTTTCCAGTCCAACATTTTTACACAATATTTTCTAAAATGGACTGGAACTAGCCTTCTACATATTAGTCTTGACTCAACTACAAAATGGTAGCCCAGACCAAACTGCCAGGTCAGGACATCCTTGTATCAGAAGACAAGCATTGTGAGATTGGATTTTGCCTTATCAACTGCATTGGAAAGGTACAGCATGAGTCTTTATGTTTAATGTATTTGATTAAGGCCAATGCTCAATAGGGTTTCTTGACACTGAAAGGAGGATGATTCAGGTAAATAATTGGTGAAACAGATACGTTTTTAAGGTCTTTCTAAATTGAATGAGAGAAGGTATGCTGCAAAAGTAAAAAAGTAAGCTGTTCCATGTTCTTGCTGCGGCCACAGAAAAAAGCACTGTTCAAAAACATGCATTACCTAATTTGGGGGCAAGTAGTAAACATTGGTTGCTTTGAGACCCCCAAGGGTGGGTAGCGCGCTTCACAAATCCCTGATTGATCTCAGATTTTTCTGAGGCATATACTAATGAAATCGTTGTGCCATGAAAACAAGTGGGTGAGAATAAATTGCCTTATGTACTATAGTCTTGGCCTTAAAGTTGACTCTTGCATGAACCGAGAGCTAGTGAATAGTTTTAATTGCTTTGGTGGTAGAGTACATTTTTTCGGGCTGCAAACCATGCAGACTGCATTGTTTTGGCATCATTTATAGTCTAGCTAGGTGTTTCTTGTGTGCCACTAAGAAGATGGAGTTACAGCAATCTAATCTGGATTGAATAGTAGCCGTGACTACAGGAATTCTTAGTTCAGATTCCAAGAAAGGAAATATCTGCCACAACATTTTTAGCTGATAATAAGAAGACTTGGAAAGTGTCGCTACTTGAATACTGAGGCTGAGATCCATATCAATATAGACACCTAAGTTATGAACAGAAGAGGCTGGAGGTGGGAGGACACCTATACAAGAAGGACAACAATGTTCCTGGACGTATATTTTATGAGAGGTAAATAGAAGTTCAGCTTTATCAGGGTTCAATTTTAAATAGTTTTCGGACATCCACCAGCACATGAATGAAAGGCTCTGTCTGCCAGTAAGAAAGTATCATATTGATCCTTGACTTGATTACGAGACAGTCCAAACATAAATTAGGGGTCATCAGCATACCTGAAGGACTTAGTTGTCAGGTGACGCAACAGATGCTCCAAGAGCCACATATATGTATTAAATAGTAGAGGTGAAAGAATGGAGCCCTGTGGGAGGCGATAAAAGGTAAGGAGTAGCTACCTTGTGTTGCCTGTTTGAAAGAAAATATTTCAACCAGGACAGATAAAGGCCTTTTATGACTACATCAGACAGTCTTTTTTATCAGAATCTCACAATCTATGGTGTCAAATCAATCTACAGGTCCAGGAGCACTAAGGTTTCTGGAACTCTGGGCTCCATAATCATTCAAAGGTTATTCAAGACTGACACAACGAACAACTCAGTGCTGTGACCTTGTTGAAACCCAGCTTGTCGACTATCAAACAATTGTTTCCTAAAGGTTTTGCTAAGAGATAGGTCTGACATTGTTTACAATTGTGGAATCTAATGAGGATATGTGCAGTATTGGTTGCATAATGGCTTTCTTCTAGCAAGATGTAATATCACCAGCTGAAAAACAATATTTCAAATCAGATAACATTTGCCAATTTCTGGAAGTATTTACCTGTCAGATGTCGAAGAGGAGCCTGTAGAACGGCTCTGCTGAATCAGAATAGTAAGATCCTGCTCTGCGGGGAACATTTTCCAACATAGGCATAGTCTTATCTTAACAGGCAAAAAATCTTAGTGACTGTATAATCTTAACAAGGCAGGATGGACGACTGACAATGTTAGCTTCAATTTCTATTCTCATTTTCTTAATTTTGGTAATTAAAAAATGGAGAGTTGTTCACAAACGAGCTGAGTATAGCATTGCTGGTGTACAAATAGCGGTCTCCTGAAGTGTTCTGATGATTCTATATAACTCTCTAGTGAGATTTGTGGACGTTCTCAAATAAATTAAATGATTAGAAAAAGTTTGTACTTTCTTTCCTCGAACTAGTAAATGGTTTTGGATTGAGGATTATAAACTCCTTCCCTATGATCTACCAGCTCTACGGAGGAGTTTACTTTTTCACAGTTCTTCAGTTAACCCAGAATAAATTTGTTTGTGATCAGATTATTAATCAGCTTTACAGGGAGCAATTCATCAGAGTTTTATTGTGGCATTTAAGATGTCAAGTAGACCATCTGTGATGATGATTTTGCCTCATTTGGAAGTGTCACAAGTTTTGAACGAATTACCTGGTCAGCTGTAAGTGGGCAAAAGGCCTTCCATGAACCGCCTTTAATGATTTTAGATGTAAATTCTCTTTCTGCTGCCAAATAACCCTGGCAGCAAAAAGGTATAGCTAGATGACCAGTGAACTCTGAAACCACATCTGAGCATAACCTTTGAGAAAATCACTTGGTTCAAAAAGTGATGGCTTGAATGCTTGACATATTCTTAGCCATTGATATTTTTCTCTCCATCTCTCTCTCTCACCCTCACACACACACACAGACACATACACACACACAAACACACATGCACAGACAAACATGCGTCAGCCAACACTTTCACATGCATGCTGTAAACCCTAAATTCAAGGTCCTGATGCACTAAGTTCTTTATTGCAGCTTATTTAGGAAGCATCGTGGAAATCGAAAATAAATGTTTGCATATTTAAATGTACTGTCAGTAGCTTCCAGTGAGATTAGGGCTCTCTGCTGCTGGACGATCTGCTGTTTTGCCCAACATTGCAGACTGCTGATATGCAAGCAATCAACTAGAAAGAAACCCTTCATCTTTTGACTTGCCAAGATCAGGATCGTTGCTTTGAAATATACAATCAATAATACACACATGCATTAGAACAAAATCGACACATGAAGCACAGTTTCGAGTGTTTCATTTGCTACTGCTTTGTAAAATCTTAGGGCCTGATTGCGAGTGGCGCAGCAGCACCGGTGCAACGCCACCTACGCAGCGCCAAACCCGGTCTTGTAACACGAGTTCACCTCATAATACAGTCGGTGGTCCTTTGCCTTTCCTAAGGCGGTGCTTGGAAAACAGGCCCCACAATGGGAATGCCAAAATAGTTCCAGCAAGGCATGGACGGTGACGTCAATGCCATGCTGGAACTTTGTGGGGATACAGACAATGTGTCTCCACGGTAGGGGGTACATGGGGGCCCTGTAGGGCCCCTTTTGTTCCTCCACAACCAGCCTTTTGATGGCGGGACTACCGCCATGAAATGCTGGCGATGGACGAACTCGTAATATACTGAGCGGGACTACGCCAGTCCCCGCTCAGCATACTGCATTGTGGCGTAGCTGCACCACTGCCAGGGAACGACTGTTCCCTGGAGCAGCCGGCGATCCGCCGCCGATAAGACTTTGAAAGTGAAAATCAGCAAAACGGTGGACTGTCACCCCTGTGCCACTGTGAGACTGGCAAACGCAAGACCGCCAGACACGTAATCAGGCACTTAGTTTGAATCACAGCTTTGAATTTCACACCTGTTTTCCATCTGATTTCTCTATTAATATCCACTCCTCATGAATGTATTCAATATTAGTACTGTGGAGTGTTTCTGTTGTTTATAAGTACGATTCATAAATCTGTTACTGCCTGTCTGAAAAATGTTCAAGTGTTGTCTGAGTAGAAAACAAATAAGTTAATTCACCTAATTTCCAATAACATTGTATGTTTCACCATAACAATACTTATATTTCACCTTTTTTATCTGGAAGCCAAGTCTGTTTCAGGTTCAATTGTCCCATCATCCCTCTCATGCTATCTTGCCCATCTCCACCACACCCCCCAGAGCACCCATAGTCCCCTTAATGCTGCTAAGCCCTTATTTCGTCATTGTATGTCCCTAGTCTCCCTGTGTACTCAGGGTATTATCTCCCTACATTACTGTTCACCAGCCTCTCACCAAGGTCTCTCATGCTTGCTGACATTCCTCCAGTCACAAGCCCATGCTTTCATGTATCACATACAGCATCACCGGACCATGCCATAAGTCATTTACTATCCCTTTCTACACCAGTCCAAATTCATGTATCATCAGTTCTCCATATTGGCCTGCCCGCCTCACTTCACTATTTCTCTGTCCTCCCCTGCACCTCAGCTACTTAGGGGAATATTTATGAGGCTTTGCGTCATGCTTGCATCACATAATGTGGTACATGCATGACGCCAACCTCTCAGTCATATTCATGGAGCCATGCAAAGCCACTTTGCCTGGCTTTGAATGGCTTCACAAATATGGAGTAATGCAATGCAGCGCAAATCACTGCATTGCCTTACTCTGTGCAATTGAGGCGTTCCATGGGCGCTGCGGTGGGTGTTCCCACGCAACTCCCATGGTTTTTGATGCATTCCCAGATTTACAAAGACTTGTACACCTGGAAATGCATCAAAATCTTACGCCTCCTCAGGTGAGGTGTAACAAGGGGAAATATTTCTTTCTCCTCGTTTTTTTCTGTTTCCATGTGCGCTGCATTCTGAAACACACATTTGAAAGAGGAAAGCGCCTCTATGGATTGTTTTGTGCAGGAAGGTGACCCTTCTTGCACAAAAACAATCAATCAATCAATAATTTGTTGATTTCAGGAACTATCCCATAAAACATGCAAAACATCATAAAAAATCACATAAAAAATGTATTATACATTAACTATTTCTACTTAAAAATGTCCAACAATAAAATATACATTTCAGCGATCTGATAAAAGGCCAATTATAAAAGTAGTAGTGTAACAACTACAGTTGAGGCTTAGATTGGTTAGATCAGATATTTCCAAGCAGCTTTGAATAAGATAAAAGTGCTGAGTGAAAACAAAACGGATGGTGCCATGCTAATGTAAACATATTGACGTTACAGTAAAACAACAATAAAAAGAAATAAATAATGGGGACAACACAGAAGAATTTCAGAACATGGCACCCGACTTATTCCTGAGTAACCACTCTGCATAAAAATGTCTGCTAATGCCAAAAACTATAAGCGAACTAGTATCAGACTGTAGAATTCGATAAGCCTCCTTGAGTTGTCTCACACCAATAGAAACGCAGAGTGGCTTAGTCCAGGTCCGCCTATGTCTATCATATGCAGGGAAAAAAAATAGCACGTGTTCGACATCCTCAATCGGGTGATTGCAAAATACACATGCTGCCAGTTTGGAACAATAGATTTTGCAGCTGTTTGTGAATTTTTCTAGACAGCAGTGTCCCAATCCTAAATGTTGTAAACAACGTGCGGGCCTGGGTGGTTGGATCACATTCATATACAATTCCTTTGAAGGTACAGGTTTCAAGATAGAAATTCTCCCACCAGACCACCGCGGTTTAGCAGTACAATGATATGCAATGGTTTTAGTATTCCAAAAGTCAGTTTTTACAATGCCAAAATTGTTAAGATGGAGTTTAACATATTCAAGCCAAGGTGGAAGGTGTGTTTTACCCAAATTTAAAACTTCCTCAGCTGCCAACCTATAGTGATGTAACTCAGGGATGGACCGCAGCCTAACCCAATATAAAAGGGTTTCAGCGATGCCACGTCATCAACCATTTTAAGCATTATGCCAAAGAATAGTAGTGTCACAGGGGTGCTCTGCCGTAAACTAAAAAAAAAATCTCAAAAAGCTGTTTTATTTGAGAATCAAACCTTTGATGTTAACAATCTCCCAAATGTCTGCTTCATATAGTGCTGCAGCCTGAGCTTTTGCCCTCTAAACTTCAATGGCATGGGAGACAGATTTAGGGGTGGTTTTCTTAAACCTCTTTGTGATTGCTGAAGTGCTATGTAGCAATGTTAGTTCACTTTTGTGAATGTGGGATTTCCAGTTTCTGGTTTTGTCAATTCTAACCCTGAGGTCCACAAAGGCCATGTATAAGTGATCCTTGGAGAGTCTAAGATATTTCAAAATGATAAGGTCAAAACTAAACATTAGGCCTGCTGTGCTCACCTTAGAGTGGAATCATGCCTGTAACGGGGACAGGTTGGAGGCCTCATCAATCCAGTCTAGTAGTCTAACCCGAACTTGGTGACAGAATGCCTTCTGGAGGTTAACAATAAGACTGATCGACCAATAGTTGTTATGTACTGCTTTGTCTCCCTTTTCGTAAAGTGGAGATATCTTGGCACGGCACCAAGAATCAGAGATTTCCCCTCCTGTTGATATCCCATTTGACAGTGCATGTATGTAAGTGCCCAAAATGGTGGGTTCAGAACAAAAGAGATCACCTGGATCTTTGTCCTGACCCGGTGCCTTCCTGGGCTGCATAGCCTGGATTGCTCTGAGTGTTTCTTCACTAAAACAATCTTGCCTGTAACACACGGATTCTTTCACCATGGTGCAAGGGTGCCTGCGTTGGCGCTAGACTGCCGAAATGGTGCCAGCGCAGGGGGAAAGGACAGGAATGCTCTGTATTCAATAAATACGATGCATGCCTGCCCTTTCCCTAAGTTGCAGGACAGTGCAGCAAGGTAACTTGCTGCGCTGCCCTGTTCCACAATTCCAGTAAATGTGCCCCTTAATCTTTAAACAGGTTTCCTCTCCTGTGCATATATCATGACTCTTCATGCTGCCTACAAATTCTACGATGATCCAAATCTTGCCTAGCATATCTGTTCCTAGCCTCTTTTCCCCAATCATGCCCCAACTACTTCAACATGTGCATTATTCCTTACCTGACCCTGCCCCATACTGCTTGTCCCACAAACTGCTGGCAGCTAGCATAAGTCTGAACTCTCACCATACCCCATGCAGCAATTTGAGTTACATTCTAGCAACACAAGATATTGACTTAACATTGCCCTATGTATTGTTTTACCTGTATCACAGATTTTAAGCATGTTTTACATTGTCTGTAAAGTACAGTTTGATGACCATGAAAACTGACCTACAATTTATCTACAAAAAGTATGTCTAAAAACACTAAGCAATATGTTTCTGACTGATGTCTTAAAATTACAAGATAAAGGCAATATTTTCAGGAGAATGCATGTGAGGTAAATTAAATACTAGCCGCTTATCAGAAACTCTTTTTTATGTTAACCATAGATGGATGAAGTGAAAATAACTTTATTCTTGTCTCGCTCAATTTTTTTATTAGTATTACTTGGAACTGAAACCAGCAACAAATATGAGATCAAGAACAACCTGGGGCAGAGAGTTTACTTTGCCATTGAGGAGAATGCCTTCTTTGATCGAACTTTCTGTGGACCCATACGATCATTTACTATGAGAATTGCTGATAACAAAGGCCAGGAGGTCATCCATGTCATTCGCCCCTTACGATGTAACAGTTGCTGGTGCCCTTGTTATCTACAAGAGGTCAGTAAATATGGTATACAGATTACTTATATCTTCTCTGTTCCCCTAGGAGGAATTTATCTTACATTCTGAGAGCTTTGACAAACTTACGGTAGTAATGGTCCTTAACCAAAGACGCCTCAATTTCTATGGTGTCCATGTGCAATTTAGACTTGTAATCCTGACAAGTGTGTGACATTTCATGAGAAGATATTTTGTTTCTGTCTGAAAGTGAAGTAGAACAAAAGTGTAACAGCATGGCATAGAGTTCACTTTTTTCATAATAAATACAGTTCAGTACTAGGGGTCGGTGGTAAACCTTGCTCTGTCAGTGGAGTTTGCATAGTTTGACACTCTGTGCTCTGCTTGGAGCATGGAGTTTGGCAAAAACTCTGCTAAGTCCAGGGCGTGAAGGAATTAACCGGCACCAATCTAATGAATGATGACGCAGTGCAGCGAACAGCCCGCTCCACTACAGAGACGGGTTCATCACAGCTGTGTGCTTGTTTGATAGCTTTAAAATCTTTAAAACTATCAAACAAGCACAGAGCGGTGGTGAACTAATCTCTGGGATGCCACGGGATAAAGGTTCTACTGTCGTGCCAAAATGCTCTTTATAGCAGTGCACAAGAGCGACCACACGCTGGTCCTGCCACTCATGTTGTTTAGGAGACACAAAGATCCCGCTTTGTTTTTAAAGAGAATTGTGTATTCTTTGCATTATTGTGTGAGCTGGGTTTATTTTTGAGTTTGTTTCTGCTGTGAGTTGGGCTTGTCCAAGGAAGTTGCTGTGATCTTCCTGAAGCACTCTGTGCTACTGTAGACTGTACAGTGGGATCTTTGTGTCTCCTAATAACCCTCTGAAGCCTGTGGGACTGCAAATGGAATGGCCTTACCTCAATCTGTACAATGCCAGATGCGACACCTTGGTTCCTAATAAGTGTATGTAAGGTTTTTTGGATTAGTATGTGCAAGTTTAGTATGTGTTAAAGGTGGAATTAACCTTGTGATTTTAGCTAAATCCATTCATTATCAAGGAAAACAACATTTTTACAATTTTGAAACTGCATTTTATATCTTGGTCTGGGCAGCTTGTTTCATGTGTGGCACTGAACAAGCTCACTCCAGTTTTAACTGAAGGTGTGGTACCATCTTTAGACAGTTGCAAAGAGTTTTGTTTGTCAGCACATGCTGCTTTTACTGCAGGATAACCTGGTTGTCACTCAAGTATTAATGCTGGCTCTGTGCCACAGGCCGTAGTGTTGACTTATGGTGGTGGGGCCCCAATTCATTACTGCTCAATGCTTTGAAGCAGGTGAAAGATGGTAGTAGCACATATGCTTAATGTATCTGGCACCCAGGCCAGATTTTATGTCACAAGACTGTGGCGGGAGAAGGGCCTCTGTTCTGCTGCCTCTGTGGCGCAGAGCCCGGATTTGGGACAGCGAAAGCCTGATGGCGTTCTTCTCCATTTCTTTTCATGAAGTGATTCAAGAATATACATTGTTATCAAGCTGCTCTTGTCAGACAAAATTAGATAATTAATAGCCCATTTGTCAGGCCTGCGCAAAATACGGTAAACTCACAGGTGCAATCAAGAGGCAGCCGCTAGCTCCTGGAAGTCTCAAGGTTCTGTCACACAACCACTGCAGGCCGGTATTTACTATTAAATGTGGCTCATTATTAATCACATCTAATGTTAATTAATTAGCCTCTTATGTGCTTTGAGGGCTCGCTGTGCCTTTCATTTGTTTTAAGCATCTAATTGGTAGCTTTACTGCTTGCATGTTAGTCCCTCTTTCTTTTTCAGTGGGTGCCAACTCTCACTCCCCCCACTCACAGAACTCTGCAGAATTTGTTGGAGTTTTTCGATAACTCTGCAGAATTCCACAGAGTGAAACTCTGCGAGCTCCACATAGGCCTATTCTGACACAGTTTAGCATCATTTGTCATTTTGCTGTTTACTCTAAACTTTTAGTTTTAGATTTAAAATATGCAAAATACAATGATTAAGTCAAATGCAATCAAAATCATTATTATATTAAACTGACCTTAGTTTGAGTTACTCTCCATATTTAACAATATTTTACTCTCAACATTTAACATAATTTTTTTTAATGCACGTTTATTGTGATTTGTCCGCTGTTGTTGCCCTAGTACTCCATTTCTTTATTTTTGAATTAGGATCGTTTCAAACTGAATACATCAGGACCAGTGGCTTGTTTTTGTGAAGTTCAGAATGGCATCAATGAATGATGATAGAGAAAGAAATGGGAGAAAAAAGAGATTAGGTGAAAACAGATTTGGGAAGAAATGCAAAGATAGTTTGTTGATAATGTTCCTATCGTACTTTACCAAAATATTATGGGGCTGATTTATAATGTGGTGGGCGGAGAATAAGTCTGTTAGGGCGACGGGGAAAATTACTCCATCATACTGATGGAGTCTCTGCCTGCCAAACTCAGAAAGAATGCCAAGCTGGCAGTCATTTCTTAAGCACTGTCAGGAACCAACATTACAAAAGTTACATTCAACGCTTCGTTAAGTTTGATGCACAGCTCCATCAACATTATTGAGGTTATCCATCAAACTTCAGGATTTTCTTTCGAAAATAAAAATAATGCCCCCCTCACCATGGGAGTTATGTAACATGGTGAGGGGAGATTTAGACCTCTATGTCCACCCATATAAATTAGGCAGGCGGACATAGAGGCCAACCTCCAATGACCTTTACTCCGTCAGGCTGTCAGAGGGGTATTGCCATGGTGGAGATTGAGTAGTCTCTGCCGTGGTTATATCAGAGGTCTGCCCACATATAAATCGGGTGGCCGGACCATTACGTTGGAGGTAAGGATACTCTGTCGCAATGGCAATGAAGTATTCTTGCTGCCAATATATAAATCAGCCCCATCTCCTTTTGTACTGTTTTTGTAGGTGGGCAGGCATTTTGTAGATAAAAGTAGAGGAAGCAGCTATAACAGAGGTGGGGGCAAGAAAAGTATGTGCCTCTAGGGAAATCTGATTATTTCACATTAAATATGCCTCTCAAAGACCAGGCACTGAGCATGACTCAGAGGATTGCTAAAAGTTTGTAAGAGGGCTAGCAGGAGCACAGCCCATTTCCAGTGGTGCTCCTGCCAAACTCATAATACCCCAGCTGTTTGAGTCGGGGTAAGCTCTGGGTTTATATCAGCTGATGCCACTGGTATACACACTTGACCCATCCGACACTGGGTCACCAGATCTCAGTGATGTTTGCCACTTCCTTTAAGCATGTGAATGTCAATAATTTTCCTTACCCAGGACCACCATGCAGAGTGTGGAGGTCCATGAGTAGCGAAAATGCAAATCTCCCCAGCTATGATAAGGGAGGAGCTTCCCTCCAAACTAGGGTCTTTGTTTTTTTTTTGTTTTCTGCAAACACCAAAGAGGGCACCCACCTGACAATGGATTAGGTGCAGTGCGTTCAGTGAAGCCAATGTGTATTGCTATATGTAATGATTTCATTAGAGTATTCAATTTTTTGGGCAATTCATTTAAATTTTCTATAGACTGAATTATGTTATTGGGCTTTTTCCGCAGCTAGAAGTGCAAGCCCCTCCTGGTTCAACTGTTGGCTTCATTATTCAAAATTGGAACCCCTATCAGCCAAAATTCACAATTCAAAATGAAAGAAAGGAAGATGTCTTAAGAATTATTGGCCCCTGTGCAACATGTGGCTGTTTTGGTGATGTCGACTTTGAGGTATGTTTGTACAGAAGAAGATTCATTCATTCATTTCCAATTAAAAATATAAAATTGTATTCTAGCCTATACATTTAACCACATGCTTTATTTTTTATAATTAATTTTATTATAGTCCATAAAATTAACCACGTTTTAATTTTTTTATAATTTGAGTTGAGTGATATTTATTTTCAATCATTTCAACATTCTCTCATCTACATTAAAATGACGTAATCATTTAATGGTATCTGAATGGTATGTTTATCACTTAAGTTGCTGTCAAAAATAAATTCACAATTTGTTGATGAGACTAAAGTATTACAAAAACTTCACTCAATGATCAAAGCAGTATAAGGAAAATATGCCCCAGTCATGGAAAGTATCCAATCTGAGAAAACAAAATTGTTTATTCGCCTGTGGCTGCCTTGTTACATGTGAACGTTTCAACATTTTGTCTGTATCATTGTTACTACTGTTCTACTTATGCAAATCGTCCTAACTGTTACAATAGGTGTTCATTTATTTTATTTTAGTTTTCTATACCACTTTTTGTGGAGATGATATTGTGCAGGAGCCATTGGCAAATTCTGCTCCTTTAGTACTATGGGGCCATTTATGAGTTTGGTGGTCCTACAGCGGACGGTGCAACGCGTATTCCACTGTAGGACCATCAAACCAGTGGTGCGACCGCCTAGCAGATTAGGATTTCAATCCGGATCTGGCGGGCAGTCGTGTGGCAGTCTGACCGTGGCGGTGTGTTAGGCAACATAGAAAAGCCTGACATGCAGATCACCGCTCCCAGAGCACCGACTGCACTTTCCTGCATGGTATGGCACACATGCCACACCATGCAGGAACTGGGGGTATAAATCCAGGGGGGCGCAACATGTGCCCCCGCGTGCAAACCCTGGGCTCTAAGGTGGTAGGTGGCCCTATTACTGGCCCCTTAATTGCCTCCATGCCACCCTTTTCATTGTGGGGTCACCTTCACGAAATGGTGGTGGTAAGGCAACTTGAAATATGCTCAGTGGTGCTGATGTGGCACCGCCAGCATATTTCTGCCTCTGACGCTGCACGAACGGAACCCTGGTGGTCACTACAGTCCTGTGGCGGTCCAACCACTACAGTCTTAATAATGCTGGCGGTCCCACAGTGCGGGGGTGGTCGGACCGCCACCACTGATTTTGTGGTCCTATGGACCGCCAAACTCGTAATCAGGCCCTAAGGCTACCAGTCTAGATTGATGCAGGACCAATGTTATGATATAGTTCGGCCATTTGAAGACAGTGTTGTATGGGTCTTTACACCTTTATGGAGACTCAGTAGATAATTTGTCAGAGTAATTTTTCGCAGTTTAGGAATCTGCAGACAAATTGCTTCTTGAGCTCCTGGCTTACCCTCCTATTCCTATCTCTAAGTCAATCTTAGATCGTTAGGGAAAGCTGCCATGTTAGAAAAACATAGAACTCTGCAGAAAGCTCCTTCAGTAAAGAGGATGAAACATGCTGAAATATGCTGCCCAAGATCCTATTTTTTTCCTACTGTGCACAAAATGAATATAATCTATCTTTTAACAATAGTTAAAAGATAATTAAGATATACAGAAGAAAAACATCACTTAATGGATCTTGAGCAGAGGCAGGCCCAGTCTGAAATTCCTATTAAGGGCTCGAAAATACGGTACAAAATTAATCGCGGAGTCAATGCAATGCCAATTTAAGGATTTCCAAAAAAGAAATAATCTATGAATATGCAATATAAGCACCTTTGGATTTCTAGTTAGCACTGAAATGAATAACCTGGTTTAGTTTCTTTAAATAACTATCCTTTAGTTATTACCTCCACCTCCTAGTAAACCCTTGGAGGCTAAAATATGTCAGTGATTGCTAGCCCCAAAATAATTGGCACATCAACTTATCGGAACTTTTACTGTACAATCTTTACACTTCCAAACAAGTAAAATGACTGCAAAACAATACTAGTAAACAGCACACTGGCAATGTGGGCTCCAAACGGTGCACTGGTATGTATTAATACAAATTCTGTTTCATCCAACGCTGTACTTTTGTGACCCCATTGCCAAGAGGCCACCCCAACACAAGGTCAAGAAATAAATGAAAAGGAGCGTTCAATTCTATACAGGATTATCTGTTCCAAAATCATCAGATGGTTAAACTGTTCTCCAGCAATAGATCAAGTAGTCATGATGTGATGAATAAAAGTTATTCAGGAGCTTTGCGAGTTGCTTTGAATCCAATTTTATTCAAAAAATGCCAATTTGACAGAAGCAATCCATTCGGCCCAGCCAACACGTTTCGTCCCAGTGGGACTTCATCAGGGCCTAAAATTTAAAACATACATATCACCATTGATGTTTTATGCATACAAATTGTACTACACTACCGCTTCACCTGTTAACCATTTTCCCATAAAAACATTAAAACACACCCCAGCAAGACCCCCTACCTATATACATACTAATATAATCCATTCACTGGGTGTTTCCACCATCCCAGTCTCAGTCATAGTCGATAAACAATCATAATTAATACATTCTTAGAACCATTAAATTCTTAAATTCATCACCAAGGTTGTACCGATGGCCTACCAACCTCCTGTGATCCATTATTCACAGACATTTGCCCTCTGTATAAAGATCAGGTAACAATCTCGAAATAATTAGATTCACAAATTCATTAGATAATTTCATCAGTGGCCTAACATCCCACAAAGTTCCCATCATTAGGAGACATCCTTTCCAGTACTGGCCTTCATTCTTTCTGTTTCCTGGTTCGAATATCCTATGAGTTCACGCATAGCTTTCAAGTTATCTGAGCCATCTTATTTATACCCGTTTCTCAACCAATCACAACCGTCCGAGATACCTCTTCCCTCTCTGTTCCATTTTATGTAAGTACCAATCACATCACTTGTTTCATCTAAGCCGAAATCCATGCATATATTAATGAGTGTCAACCGCCCATATTTATGCTCAGACCCTCATTCTGGCCAATCACTGCCACGCCGGACCAGAGAGGAAACCCTGCATTATACTAGGACTAGCTATCCTCCAATCTGATGCCGACATCAACAATTTGAACCTCAAGTGTCTTTTTTTCATGTCAAGTGTCTTTAAGTCACTTAAAAGCAGAGCCCTCCCTAGGATATCCTGTCACATGATCTCAAACTCTTCTTCCAGCCAATCACAGGTCCGTCAGATCAGAAAGGAAACCCTGTATTCTACTACGGCTGGCTATCCTCCATTCCGATGCCGGTATCAACAATTTGAATCTCCAATTTCTTTTTTTGTGTGTCTTTAAGTCTACCTTTTCCTCCAGCCAATCACAGGTCTGCCGGACCAGAGAGGACACCCTGTATTCTACTAAGACTAGCTATCCTCCAATCCGATGCAGACATCAACAATTAGAATCTCAAGTGTCTTTTATCGTGTGTGTCTTTAAGTCTAACTTTTCTTCCAGCCAATCACAGGTCTGCTGGACCAGAAAGGACACCCTGTATTCTACTAAGACTAGCTATCCTCCAATCCGATGCCGCCATCAATAATTTGAATCTCAAGTGTCTATTTTAGTGTGTGTCTTTAAGTAGCTTAAAAGCGGAGCCCTCCATAGGATATCCGATCACTTGGTCAGAAACTATTATCAGACCATTGTAACTCACGTAACCCTTCGCTGCAATGGTAATTCAGTAGTAGTTCAAACCTCTCAGCTCTAGAAAACACTAACTCTTCTTCCAGCCAATCACAGGTCTGCCGAACCAGCGGACACCCTGTATTGCACAAAGAACTTGCAACACTCCAAATCAATGCCAAGATGCCCTCATCAACAATATACAATATTCCGCTCCAGAACCCACTCCGCCAGAAAGATAATATACTTCAGCCAACTCTTTTAAAATAATTCCACATCACTTAAACTGCTGGTGTAGAGCACCAACCTTCCATGAAACTGCCGGTCCCTAGACCGGAAGCAAATACATATCCATTCTCCGTGACTTATGCTGACAACCTCTCCAATTATATACTGTTAACCAGGTAACCTCTTTTCCTAGCCTTTCACCTCTCATCTTACTGGGATGGTCCGCCTACTTGTGATACCTCCAGCCAAAGCCAAAATACAAATGATATAGGAAGTAATGCAACTCATTCTCTGTATGGATGCCAAATCGCAATGTCCTCAGTCGACTTATCCACCTAGCCTCCTCCTGTCTTAGTCTTAGTTCCATGTTACCACCTCTCCTATCCTTGTCAAATTTTTTTAATTCCATGGAATTTTAACCTGTTGCAGGATAGGAGATCTTGCGTCATCATTAGTAATGGATCTGCGATGCTCCTGAATCCTCATTTTCAACGCTCTTTTCGTGCTCCCAATATACACTTTTCCACAGTTGCATACAATGGGATATATCACAAAACAACGGGTACAGTTGATAAATTTGTTTATGCCATACGCTTTGCCTGTATTATACTTAAACTCCTTTAATCTATTGAGCCAGAGCTCGCAGATACTACATGAGCCACACATGTAGAAACCCTTTGGTTGAGCAGGCAGCCAGTTAGAAACTGAATCCCTTACTGGTTCCAGATAGTTCCTGGTGATTTTGCTACCAATCGTAGGGCGTTTCCTATATGTCACAAAAGGCGGACCTGTGATTGGCTGGAGGAAAAGGTAGACTTAAAGACACACAAAAAAAGCCATTGGAGATTCAAATTGTTGATACCGGCATCGGATTGGAGGATAGCTAGTCGGTGTAGAATACAGGGTTTCCTTTCTGGTCCGGCGGACCTGTGATTGGCTGGTAGAGGAGTTAGAGATCATGTGAAGGATATCCCAGGGAGGGCTCCGCTTTTAAGCGACTTAAATACACACACAAAAAAAGACACTTGAGGTTCAAATTGTTGATGTCGGCATCGGATTGGAGGATAGCTAGTCCTAGTATAATACAGGGTTTCCTCTCTGGTCCGGCGTGACAGTGATTGGCCAGAATGAGAGTCTGAGCATAAATATGGGCAGTCGACACTCATTGATATATGCATGGATTTCGGCTTAGATGAAACAAGTGATGTGATTAATACTTCCATAAAATGGACCAGAGAGGGAACAGATATCTCGGAAGGTTGTGATTGGTTGAGAAACAGGTATAAATAAGGTGGCTCAGATAACTTGAAAGCTAGGCGTGAACTCATAGGATATTCGAACCAGGAAACAGAAAGAATGAAGGTCAGAACTGGGAAGGATATCGCCCGGGTAGATAGCCTAGACTATTGAGGGGAGGATATATTGTGGTGTTTTTAAACCCATGATTTGGTGAACGTGAGGTCCAATAGTGCTTGGGGCTCAATTGTAATGGGGCTACTAGCTTACTCTTTTTGGATAGACTAATGGAAATTGATTTCTTTTTCATTACAAAAGTTATGGTTTCAGTTTATTTATTTATGCATGATTAATTAAAACCATTGCATATGCATAGCAATAACAATTCCATTCACATGGTTTGCCAAGGCAAACAACATTAAAACCCAACTTATGCATAGTGTTAAAGTTATCATCTTGAGACTTATACAGTACACAGATCCAAAGTGCGTGTGCTTCAATTGTAGGTGAGCTATCAAGGGCTTTACCAAGTTAAACAACAGTAAAAACCATCATTGTTCATCAGTTAAAAAAATAAAAAATCATTATGCAACATGTTATTCACTTTTTGAGGCTTGTGCAATTAGTCGGGTCTAAAATGCCTATATATCAAGTAAGTAAACTAGTTAAAACTTTTGCCAAAAATAACAGCAGTAAAAAACCATCATAGTACTTCATGTTAACCCTCATTATGCTTTGTGTTAAGTTTCGTATTTAAGGGCTGTGCAATTCATCAGATCTAAAGTGCATGTGCGTCGGCGTAGATAGGCTGGCGAGTGCATTGCCAAGTTATGCAAAGATAATAATATAGTAATAATCTTCATTACGTGATTAATGAAAACCCTTGCAATAAACTGCTTGAAAAAACGCTTATGAAGAACACATAAAATAGCCTATTTCCTCGCAATTCGGTTGATTTAAAATCCTTTTAAATTTTACAACGTTTTTATGCAGCTGTAGAAAAATAAAACATAAAACCTCACATACTACAAGCAGTAAAGTGCGATGAAGAAAAACATGAGGGTTCAAATTCATAGTTATTAGACGAATGTTAGTTGCTAGGTACTGAGCCCTAAAGAACGTAACCGATCTAGTGCAAAAGGGTAGTATGATCTTCAAGGTGTCGATGAGGAGTTGTCAGCTGCTACTGAATTTAACTTAGTTCTTGCTATACTCATAAAATGGACCTGCCTACAGGCTAATTGAATGTCTCCTCCTTCAAAACAAGCTTTCAATGCCTGTCTACATGATCAAATCTGTCTTTGATTCAAAAGTGGTTTTAATAATAGTCTTCGTTCTTTGTCTAGACCCTTACAAGTACACAGCAAATGCAAAACATCCTCTTTAGGGTCGTCAAACAGTCTGCAGTTTGTTGTTATGTCCAGACGTTTCCATGGTGGAAGGTGCTGCTTTGCCGGTAGAATTCCCAGCCTCAGATGCAGATAACTTTCATTCATAACTCTTGAGAAACCTATTCCCAAATAAGTTTGTGGCAGGCACCTTGAGTAACTCTGGATAACGAACCATCCGTGGGCCCTTCTGGTTAGTGTAGCTTTATCTTCTTCCAGGGATAGTATCTTTACTGATTTGTTTACAAGCTCCTTGAAACATTTATAGGGCCCAATAGTTTCCCAGAGGCCGTGTAAAGCAAGAGAACTTAATGCAGATTGAAGGTACGCCATGGCTGGACTATCTTCTTTCCTTTTCAGCTCTTTCCATAAGTATGAATTCAATGTGCCAGACTCGGCTCCCTTTATTTTGTGCCAGCACTTGGCATAGACACCCTTCCGAGTTATTTGCTGCTTTTGGAGGCCAAACTCTAACCTTATTTGTGCCGGCGAGGTGTACTGGGGGAAGTTGAATATTATTCTCAAGGCTTTGGACACCACTTTATCCAGGGTGGACTCATCTCTCCCTCTCATGCATTCGCTGCCGTAAGTGATGGTTGGTAAAAGCCTTGCTCGAAGCACCTCTAATAGAGGGATTACATTTGGGCCCGTTATTTTGTTCTTGATATTCTTTAGTGCAACGGCCAATGTGATCCCTCTTGCTCTAATAGCTTCTTTTTGCTGCAGGAACAAGCCCTTCCTGTCAAAGATTATACCCAAATACTTGTATTCTTCGACTGTTTCCAGCTGCTGACTCCGCAGCATCCACCGAGGTTGATGTTTTTTGCTCCTTTGGTTTAGTACCATCACTTTGGATTTTTCTTGGTTTATACATAACGCGTTCTTTTCTGAAAAATTACTTGTGGTACTTATAAGATGTTGGAAGCCTACTGGGGTTCGGCTAATCAATATTAAATCATCAGCATACAATAAGTTTGACAGTGTTAGACCCCCCCCCCCCGATTCGGGGCGTGATGGTTACAATTGTCTAGCTCTGTTGAGAGATCAGACATAAAGAGATTAAACAAGGTCGGGGCAAGGACGCAACCCTGCTTCAGCCCCTTAGTGGTCGGTGTTTTCCTTGATAAGCAGTCACCTGCCCCCAGCTTTATTTGAATCCATGTCTTAGAATGAAGTCAAATTAACTGATTCAGGAGTCTCGGAGCTATATCCCAACCAGACAATTTTGCCCAGAGCTTCCCCCTGTCTATACTATCGAAGGCGGCTGTATAGTCTATAAAACAAACAAATAATGGCTTGTTGATGTTTTTGGTGGCATCTATTAGGAGTGAGAGGGCGAGGATATTTGTCGTTGTCCCCATACTTTTTTGGAAACCTGTTTGGTTAATGGGAATTAAAGCTTTCCCCAGTGCCCACTCTGTAAGTTCGTCCAGTAGGAGGCCCACAAAGTATTTAGCATCAATATCTATTAATGCAATGAGCCTATAGTTCTTTGCCTTGTTCCTACTGCCTTTTTTTTTATAAATAGGCGAAATGATTGATCCCTTCCAAGAGTCTGGAATTCTTTCAACTTCCATAATGTTGCTGAAGAAAGGCAATAGTGCTGTGGCCCAGTAATTCAGATCTTGCTTATATAATATTGGTGGAATGCCGTTGGGCCCGGGCGCCCCCTCCTTTCTGCCTTTCGCTATTCTGTTCTCGATCTGTTTTATTGTGAACGCATAGTGGACCTCTGAAGCTTGGCATTTTAGGGTCGGCAGTTCTTTTTGGCAGACCACGGCGTCCTGTTTGGTTCCATCCACTGCCCTATTAAAATTATGCAGTAGATACTTTACCCATGCTTCCTCTGTTATGTGGGAGTTAATTCCTGGAGCTCTTGGGTTCTCTATGTTGTTCACTGTGTGCCAAAACCTGGCACTGTTGTGAGTTTTTGCATCATATAATAATTTAGCCCATGTCTTATCTAAGTTTTCCTGTTTCCCTTGCCAAATGATTTTATTCTTACTGGACTTTAGTCTCCTCAGTTCCGTCTGTATGTTGTTGACAGGGCCCTTTTGACGGAGACTGCGAATTGCTCGATTAATGCCCCTCTGTATTTGCCATAATTTAGCAGTTTGGATTGTTGAAAGATGGGTTCTTTGGTTACTTGTATGTCCAAAAGATGTTACCTGATGATCCCTCCACCCTACAATTGCTTTAGTTGGATCTGATTTAGAATTGACTAGACTAAAGCTTTTTGTAAAGTTCTCCCAGGCTTTCAAACTGTTGTCATTCAGTAATTTATTTTCTTCCCACCATGTTTTTGCCTCTGCCAAAAGCTTTTCTGGATCACTCGTTTTGCATTTAATTCTCTTGCTGTTCGATGTGAGCATTGAATTTGGGTCTTCAATTGGAAAGGTAAGTGCTGTTCCATATGTGATAAGTGTAAGCCCTTGTGGCATATGGTCACTGCTGTCAGACGTTCCAATCCTAAAATCTCTAATTGATTTGAAAAGTGATAAAGATGAGAAAGTATAGTCTATTGCAGTACTTGCCACGGTATTATAAAAAGATGCTGCTTGAGGGCAATCGCCTGCAAATCGGCCATTTAATGCTACCAGGCTCAAGCTTTCCAAGTCCTTCAACAGGTCTTTGGATACTCTGGTTTGTTTGTCCCATTTACTTTCATCCTGGGGTGGGACCCCCTATGCCTACAATAGGTCTTCTGCTGGCTGGTCGTTATCAGCCCTCCCTGAAAGGAACATATTAAAGTCTCCTGAGACAATATAATTCGAAGTTACCTCTTCAGTAATTAGCCTCATCAATTCTGCCACCAGTAGTTTTGCGCCGGTTTTTTTCTCCCTCAGATGTAGATAAATATTTACAAGTATTAACTGTTGTTTATTTTCGAACCCTGCTGTCTCCATCTGTATTGTTTTTATTCCTTTAGTTGATGTATTTTTGCTCTTCAATTCTTTGGCTGTATTTATGGTCTTTATTGAGGCGTACGAAGTGAGAGCTTCTTTTAAGTGACCGAATTTCGAACTTCTGCTGGCTGGAAGATGGTATGACTTGTAGCCTTGCAAGTGGAACTGTTCTTCCAAACCAGGTTTCTTGGAGTAGGATTAAGTCAAATTGTTGGAAGTACATTAATAGGTATTTGTCCAAGGTTTTGGATCCTAGACCATTTATATTCCAAGAGCAGAGCTTTAGCTGTGGAACATTTTTTTCCTGTTCCGTGATCTGTCATGGGCCTTCGGGCCTGATGTTAATTGCTTTTGCTATCCAAGACCAATCTTTTGTTATATCGTTTTTGCCATTGACCCAAAGGCGCTCGGGGTGTTACTATCCATGACCTCCACGGAGGTACTTCGGGCCCCTTTAAGTACAAATTTAGTTGGCCCAGGGGACCTCGTGGTCCTTGACTTTTTAACGTTGTGCTCTTGGTGATGTCTAAGTAGTGGCTCTGGGTAACCAATATTGTGATGGAGTTTTAGTCGGATCCCCCAAGCTTCTAATTGATGTTCCTCCTTCAAAATTTTCTCCACTATTTCCCGAGTGGCCCAAGTTGTTTTTGTTACCTCTTGATCCGACAGGAGTTTAAACTTTTCGAATTCTACGGATTCCAGGTCTTGAGAGTCTGTACCGGCCAGATTGCTGATGGAAGTTAGCAGTCGGAGAATATTACTTCTATTTAGAATGTCTCCCCGACCTTTTGATTTAAACTCTGGAATGAATAGAATTACCTTGGAATCCTCCCGTCGGAAGCTATTTGGAGGTATTTCAATTTTTGACTCTGTTTCCTTCCTCCACAATATTCGGGGTGGCTGGGTTTCGATACCCCCCTTGTTTGCTGTTTCCACTTTTGATTTGATGTCAACTACTTCTGTTGGCTTGGTAGATACTTTTACGACTGGGGTTTCCTGTGAGTCATTTTTCCCACTTTTGCCATTTCCACGTCATTTGCGGCCTGTTCTGTTGGTCTGTTAACTTCTGAGGTCTTACATTCACTCAGTAGTGTCTTTCCTGCGTCTTCTGCCCCCGTTGGACAAGATTCATTGATAATTAACTGCTTCACCTGTGGGATTGGAGAATTGTCAACTGCCGGGGTCTTACTTGCTAATTGAAAGAAGGACTTTATGGGTGAATTTGTGTTCCTCCCTTTTCTCCTCTGTTTTCGGCGTTGTTTCATCGATTGTCTTTTATTAATCATTATGTCCCCTATTTCTGTATTGCTTATCTGCTTGGTTAGGCTGCTATGTTGCTGCTCTTCTTCTCAGGAGTTGTCTGGGAACTGTGCTCGAACAGGGCCTGGGAACCCTGCTTGAACAGAGCCCAAAAACGTACTCCCCTTGATGTTACCTTTATCCCAAGGTTCTTCTAGTTGTACTGACCCAACAACGACTCTGTCTCCCTTCCACAAATCCTTTCCATCCTCAGAGAATGAGTCATCAAAAGTATTTTCGTTCTTGTTGAGTTCAGAGTGGTGCAGTGCCACTTCTATTGGGTTGTTACAAGATTCTCTTTCTAGCATGTTTTCTGATCTATTTCCATCTTTATTGAAATTTCCTGTATTTTTAGTGTTGTTCGTGTTTTTTATGTACGCAAGGAGATCTACCATCACTGTTGGCAGAGTAGCAAGTTTGTCAATAATTGAATAGCAAGCACAACTCGGAGGGCTTATTGCCGTTTCTGATTGAACTCTCTTAATCAGATTATTTAATTCCGACAACTTGTTGTCAATGCTTGTAACATGCATGGCTAAACAGTTAAGGAGAGTTAGTTGGATGTCCATCTTATCAGAGTGATATTCCATGGCCTTTGTTGAAAGTTGCACGGTGTTTAAAAGGGAGGCCCATAATTTATTCCCTTCAGTTGCTGAGTCCTTGGTTACATCCTTTATTGCATTTGCTTTTCCTGTGTCTTTCTTCTGAGGAATATGTAGTGACCAGTTTTTTCCACTCTTCTGTTGTGAGAAAGGACATGCTGCTGGCTGCGAGACTAGGGTTATCTGGTCATTCATCGCCGGTCTTCTCTATTCTGCATTCAGGAGACATATGCGTAAATTCTGACTGTTGTCCTACTGAGGTTGGGTCTTTAAACTCGACGATCATTACATCCTTTCCGTGGTCCCGGCTATGCTGTGTTCTCTTATTGGTGCTATTAAAATCTGGAGCTAAGGCTTCAGAGCTCACTTGTGGGTCCCATGCTCCTTCAGTTTTTGTTGGTGCCTCAACTAAGGTGGCAGCGTCAGTTTTGCTTTCTGAGGGGTTGTCAAAGATGGATAAGAGTGTTTTTGCTTCCAGGTGTGTCGCCGCCGTTTCTATCATTACATGTTGGCGAGTCCGGATTTTAATATTTGGTTCCATTGGTATTCTAGGGGCCTCCGTGGAACAAGTAGTAGGCGAAATTTCTAAGGTATGCTTGACTTCCTTGCCCCCTTTTTAGTGTGCTTAACAGTAAGTTATCTTTACAATCCTTAGTTGGTTTCTGATCTTGATATAATTTTTCTTCTTCACTTTTGCCAGTTTTTTGTTCTGAGTAGTACTCTCTACCGCTGCTGTTTCCCAGTGTAGGTTTGGCTGATGTACCGGTTCCTATTGGAGCGGTTATTTCTGGTTGTAATGGGGAGAGGAGCCCCTTTTGCGTGTTAACGGCAAAATTTAGCACAGCCCCCGCGTCCTTCACAAATGAAAATTTTGAGTATATTTTGGGTTGGTAACTGGTTTTTATTGGTTTCGGGAGTGGTGATGCTCCTCTATCTGTATCTATTTCCACCAGCATAGCATGATCCTTGGTGACCGTTATATCCGTTTTATCCGTTATAGGTGTTGTAGTCATTTTTCCCTGGCCGTTAGTGTATTCGCTAAGGATCTTGTTTTTCCTTTTCCGGTTACTAATAACGTTTGCAATGGTCCGCCTTTCTTTCCCAGACCTCATGCTGGTCAATGGTATAGTGGCGAGATAGGACGATTTTAAATATTTTGCCTGGTTTAGGGCTTACCTCCTCGATGCTGCCCTAACTCGGGCTTAAGTTGAGTAAAAAAATGGGTAGTAGCTTTTATAACTTTAGCCTATGTGAGACTCGCCACCAAACCAGTATGGTCCTTGGCTTCCAACCAAAAGCGCCAGGGGAACCGCCAAGGGGATCGCCTTGATCCTAGATCCTTGATCCTAGAGTTGATGATTCAGTGATCGGGGATCAAACACAGCAGCAATGGCAGCAAAAAAGGGAAGGCAGTCCCAAAGCCTCCTCGCTTCACCGGCCGTACACTGCCCTCCTATTTGCCCTCCTGTTTGGAGCGAGCAGGGCACACAGGTGGTCAACAGGCCGCACCTGACCTAGTCAGGCCACCTCCGTAGACTCCTAGGCTCACACTCCGCGGCCACACCTAATGGTGGCCGCGCTCGCTGCTCACCACTCGCCACTCTGCATTCGCCACTCACCGCAAGTAGCTGACTTGGTTGGCTTGCGGATTGAGCCGGTTAAGGTGTGAGGTGGGAGCAGGGTCCAAGGTCCGAGGTCCGGGTGTTGCTGGCTTCTGGCTTCGGGCTTCAAGACCGCTCCACTCCTGCACTCCTGCTGCTGTTTGCTGCTGTTGGGACTGGTGCACCTTGTGCCTGCTCGCTCCAGCGCCACGGGACGGCGCAGCACTGCACGGCACTGTTCGGCCCAACTGGAGTCGCAACGTCGACCTGGGGACGGGCACCGGGCACGGGCTCAGATGTGACACAGTAGCCCCCGTAAACCCCGTAAGCCCGCAACAACTCGCGACTCGCAGCTGCCTGCGATCCCTGATCTGCCTGACTTCCTGTCTCCTGCCTGACTTTCTGCCGAGAGAAACAACGTAGGACAGCAAGGAACAAACAGATGAGTGCTCTGTGGAGGGGATAGGTGTACAAAAGTTAGGGGATCCTTAAATTAATATATTTTTTGATGAAGAGAATTTTGACATTGAGGGTATTAAATAGGATACTGAATTAAATCATTTTGTTATAGATAAGATGAGAGAGCAACACGCCATCTAGTGGTACAAAATTGTATCTATGAGAATTTATGAGACAACAAAAGGAGCCAACACTGGGTGGATGACAATATTGGGACATTGATCAAGTGAGTGATAGAATTTTCGGGCTGGGGATTTTTACCTGGGAAGAAGGAGGACAATATAGATTATGTTCATCTTTAAAAATTATTTTTTTAAACAGTGTGTTCTGGATTTGGGACAGAGGGGTTTGCAAGGATATCATGAGATTACCCAATCTCCATATACAGGCCAAATGTCTCCTAAAAATGGGAACTTTATGGGATGTAAGGCCACTGTCACCTGATCTCCATATACAGGCCAAATGTCTCCTAATGATGGTAGCTTTGTGGGATGTTAGGTCACTGATGGAATTATCTAATGAATTTGTGAATTTAATTATTTGGAGATTGTTACCTGATCTTTATACAGAGGGCAAATGTCTATGAATAATGAATCACGGGGGGTTGATAGGCCATCGGTACAGCTTTGGTGATGAATTTAAGAATTTAATGGTTCTAAGAATGTAATCATTATGATTGTTTATGGACCATGACTGAGACTGGGATGGTGGAAAAACCCAGTGAATGGATTATATTAGTATGTATATAGGTAGGGAGTCTTGCTGGAGTGTTTTTTAATGTTTTTGTGGGAAAATGGTTAACAGGTGAATGGGTATTGTAGTACAATTTGTATGTATAAAACATCATTGGTGATATGTATGTTTTAAATTTTAGGCCCTGATGAAGTCCCACTGGGACGAAACGCATTGGCTGGTCCGAATGGATTGCTTTTGTCAAATTGGCATTTTTTGAATAAAATTGGATTCAAAGCAACTTGCAAGACTCCTGCATAACTTTTATTTGTCACATCATGACTACTTGATCTATTGCTGGAGAACAATTTAACCATCTGTTGATTTTGGAACAGATAATCCTGTATAGAATTGAACGCTCCTATTCATTTGTTATTTCTTGACTGCAAAACAAGCTACAGAAATGGAATATGAAAAGAAGGCCAAATGCCATATTTTTAATGATATTATCAGAGACATTAAGAAGTGAAGTAAACTTTTAAAATAAGATAGAAATATAAAGAAAGGAAATAACATTCACTGTTATATCTTGTATCTTGTACTGCCATTTATTAGTCACTGAAAAAAAGTTTAAACTGACCTTATAGTTAAGCCTTGTGATAATATAAAAATTATTTAAAACTAAAAAAATGAAATTCAGTTAAAGATTACTGAGCTAACTATAACTTGTGTTCCCGCCATGCGCTGCTTTTGACCTCTCATATGACTTCACTTATGACATGTTCAGTGAAATCATTAATAACATCATTGATGACACTTCAAATTACATCATTGATAACATCACTGATGACATCATCCAACCAACTGCTGTTTGAGTTACTCTATAAACCTGTTCAGCATTTCAGATATAAAACTAAATAGTAAATTGTGATAGAAAGATGGAGATGAATACTATCATTCTCTAGGCTTGTTTATGGTGTGGTGCACCCCAGATACAGACGCACACAGTGCAACACTCTACTTGCGTTTATGAGCCCCTGAAGTTGCAATGCTCATCATGTGATATCGGGAACTAGGCACAAGGTAAATACTATATAAAATCAGAAATTACACCTCCCGGTACTGCTCACAGGTTCCGTGTGTTAAACTGGTGAAGGATGTGAGTAGAAGATGGGCTTTGCATGGAGTGAGCAGCTGTCACTCTTCCAGGGAAACGGGGACCAGTACAACCCATAGGTGAAGGAAGGATCAGCCTATCCCTAGATCAGTAATTACAGATACTTCTGGGAATGATGAATCAGTGAGGTTACTGTGCTGACCTGATTTGAGCGAAAACGGTGTTTGCTTCTCCGGCACGAACTGGAGCTTAGAAGCATAAAATGGCGGCTGCTCGGTGAGCATAACAAAAAGGACTCGAACGGCTGATGCGGCCCAACAATTTTAACACAATCACACCTCTGAAGTGAACCGGACGGTTCCCTACAACCGACAAGGTATTTCGAACATTTATGTCGAGTTTAGCGAGGCTTTGTATATCGGCGCCGGCTTGCCTGACTTACCAATGGCGGCTGTAATGAGATATAGAAGATCGTCTCCTCCCGAGCATGCTTAAGACGCACCAAATTAAACTAGCGTTAAAATCAGGCTACGAATGTACTCTTGTTGGTGTCTGTTGCAGGGCGAAACTGCAGCAAACAGAGCGGATGGTACCCTGGAGGCGAGGGCGACAAGCGGTGGCTGCCATCTTGCTGTGGAGGGCCGCCGAGTCCTTGGGGCTCGCAGCAGCGCGGAGACCCCTGCCGAGGCCTGGCGCACCTTCGCTGTCGGCGCCTGGGATGTTCCTGGGGCTGCGACGGCGCATACTGCTTAGAGCGGCCTTACCGGGACTTTGATCCGGTAACTGCAAACAGCGCCTGCCATTTTGGACGCAAGGGGCTGACCCGCTTGAGCAACCTGGAGCGGTGCACCTGCTGGAGTTCACCCAGTGCTGGGAGGGAATACACGGAGCCCCTCTGGGTCTAGAGGACCGTTTGGGACCCATCGGCCGGGTGCTGTGAGGCGGCAAAAGCTGTGTGCCTGACTTTAAGATGGCGCCCGGCCGAGACGCTCCATAGATAAAGGAGCAAGCAACAATTATCACAGTGACTCCGGGGCATTAATAGGGGCAACAAAAATACCAATCATCCTTTTGGGCACCTACCCAACCACCCCCACCAGGGAAATAGCGGCGACCCCGACAGCACAGCAGGTTGACCCATCGTGAAGAGGTGAGGGACAACAGAGCACTTTGGCAACAAGAGAGAAGAGCCATACTGCACAGCAGGAGGATGGCTGCTGAGACAGGCCCCAGAACGACTCCACCCCACTAAAAGAATTACCCGGTAGGTGGAAAAGAGCTGAGGGTGCTAGGTCCCTACACCACTGAATTCGGGGAGACTCTGGACACCAGAGAGACTGGTACTGATATAGGGCTCTGCCTATGCTGCCAAAAAACAGCAAAATAATAGTTTCCTCCTACTTCGCCATCACAGCCGCCAAAGACTCACAGATGCCGACAACAGGGGAACACAACATGGCGAACTGAGCATCATCCTCTGCACCCAAGAACTTAATATGATAACATCTGGATTGCTGATGTGCAGCGTACTATAAACTTCTGTGAATCGAAAAAAATAATAATAATAATTCGAATTACTAACTGTGTGCTTCATGTCCTGGATGGCAAAGCTTCTGGAATGACCTGTGCTAGGCTTTTACCTTAGAGATGGGGCAAACTCATGGCCACAGAGAGAAAACAGTCTGTCCCCCAAACTGATGCTGTTTGTTCCCATTTAGTACTCTCTCTTTCTTTGTCTACTTCCTTTGCTCCCATCCCCTCTCCCCTGAATCTCTCCCCTTGCCTACTACACCGCCTAGCCCCCTGCCCTTTTGTGCCCTGTGACTAAGCACTCCTTCTCCCCTTGTTGGGGAAAGATCCAATATGTATACTCTGGAGTCTCAGCGAACCCGCTGAGAGAGTCCACAGCGCCAAGGGAGCCACTCACAGTTGAGGTATGATATGGCACCCCTTGCCAAAGCACTCCCTCTCCCCTTTTTGGGGAAGGATCCAGTATGTAGATCCTTGGAGTCTCAGAGACCCCTCTGAGAGAGTCCACTGCGTATAGGGAACCTCTCGCAACAGAGATGGGGAAATGATACCACTTCCCCTGGGACCACAGTTTACCGGACTTTGGACGCAGCTTTGACTCGTCTACCGGTTTGTGTCCCGTCACCCCTCCCCTCCTCTTTCCATGCTGTGTCTCTCACCCTCCCCTCCTCTTTCCCTCCTCCATTCTCTGTCTACTACCCCTGCTCCTACCCCCCTCCCCTGAATCTCTCCCCTTGCCTGCTTTTTCCCTTACGTATATGTCCTTCTTGTTTGTCTCGACCTTACATGTAACTATGTTGCCATGCTCTAATAACTGTGTAACCTTTGTAACGATGTAACCTGCAACTATGGTCTGATACTCATGTAAAGCGCTCTGATACCTCCGGGTCTAGCCAGCGCTATATAAAACCTTTAAAATAAAAAAAAATAAAAAAAATAAAAAACTGTGGGCATCACTGGACTGCATATAAGACTCCAGAGCTGCTGGGTGTGCTGTACACCAACATTAGGAAAGCCTGGCTTGTGTTTCTCTGCTCTGGGAAGGCATTCCATAGGTGGAGGGTGGGTGTTTCCATGCATCCACTCTTGTATTTTGGCGCATTCCCAGATTTACTAAGACTTGTAAACCTGGGAATGCGTCAAAATGCTGCGCCTTCCCAGGTGAGGCGTAACAAGGAGAAATATGTTTATTTCTCCTCAGTTGTTCCTCAATGTACATGTGCTGCATTATGCAGCACATATAGATAGAGGAAAAAGCAGCAGAGGGTTGTTTTTGTGCGAGAAGGTGATCACAAAAATAATCCTGGCTGTAAAGCAGGCACCCTTGCACTATAGCACAAGGGTGCCTGCGTTGGCGCTAGGCTGCACTCAGTGCACCAGCGCCAGGAGAAAGCAGGAATGCACCATATCTTAGTGGATATGGTGCATTCCTGCCCTCTCACTGTCACAGAATGCTGTGTTGCTTGACTTGTTAGTAGATCTGCTCCTGAACTGACAATATTGGCAATAGTCACAGAAAGGATCGATACCCAAATTTACCATGATTAAATGCAGGTGCTCCCACACCACTAAGCATTAGTTTGAGATGCAGATCAGGTGTATACGGTTTTCCATTCCATAAAATACATTTTGCATCTAAAAGCTTCTGCAAGCGCAATGCACAATTGGTTTAAGTAAAGAAATGCAAACCCCCTATAATCTAGAATAAGGGGGTACGAGCCAGTGGCTATTAGCAGTTGAAACCAGAAGTAAGCATGGGACATACAGAATAACATATAATATTTCTACGCATAATGTAGTTGGCAAGAAGTTACACATTTTACACAGCTTACATTTGCACGTTTGTGATCCCATTGACAATTATACTCGAGTGTGTATCTCAAGTATTAATATCACACAAGGCAGCACTAGCTCATATTTGTGCCCAAGGGTAATCTTTCCTGTCCTGCAAAAAGCCTTTTTTGTGCAAGGATGGTCACTGACATCATCACCTGACTCTTACTAAATAGGGCACTATTATATTTATGCCCATTACTGTAGCTCTACAGACGTACATGCAGATTTGGGCATCTGCCCTTCTTCTTCAGGTCAGTGCATTCCTTTTTTTAACAAGAAAACATCATGTTACTCACAAGTCTTTCCCAGGTTCCAAAGTGTAACTAAACAAGCATTGGCATATCCAATAGGTCTGGCTTTAATGTGCTCCACCCTGCACTTTCACAGGGACACTCCTCACCATGCACTCACTCGGGCAGAGTATTTTACCTGTGGGTCTTGGAATAGGAGCAAGAACCCAGAAAGAAAGTCTGCCTCTGGCTCAAGGCAACATGAGCACATCCAAAAATGCATGATAAAGGAACAAAGCATGTAAAAGTAAAGAGAGCTGAGTTGCTCAGAACAGGTTCCAGCAAGTGTCTTGTACATCATTCAAAGGGCCTTATTATGAGTTTTGATATCGTACCCTCAGTCTAACTGCGGTGAGCTCAGTGGTCCTACCGCGGTACTACGACTTGGGTGGATGCTATTGCAAAGACAGAGGATGAACCGCCGACATTACCCGCACACTGCAGACTGCCGGAGTCGCGGTTGAGGAAAAGCAGCTACCATAGGGCGGTACAGAGCAGTTTAACCACTGGTCGTATTAGGAGTTGGCTTTCTGACGAGCCGACCACGGCGGTGGGACCACCAGCTTCAAGTTGGTGGAAACAGAGTATTTCAGTGGCACTCTGTCCTTTTCTCAGGTTCCTAATTCCCCTATCTCTAGTACAGTAATGTATCTATTCTAAGCAAACAATGCATGTGAATACTTGCAAAAATAGTGCACATTTAATATGCATGCGCACATTTAAACATAAATGAATATGCGTTTCTAATGCATTTAGTTTCATACTACATGTGATACGCAATAAGTCATCATAAAATTGGGTCCCAACTATAAATGAGAACTACAATTAAATCAAAAAAATTAATTTTTGATGCACACATTACAAAAAATCGTTTTTGGCTAGATCACATTCTACATGTGTAAGGAAATGTTTAACCACACTGTCAATTTGTTACATCTTACTTACATGAAGTAGCACACGCATTTAGAAAGTCACATTTTATCTCTGTGGGGAACACATTTTCTACTAAATGAAGATGATTCTTTATTATGCATACCTATTTTACACAAGACATTTTGTGTAAATAAGTTCTCTAATCCTACAGTGAAGGCACTCTTTAATATATGTCAAGTGCAACACATGCATTACTTTGTTAAACAATACATGAATCATGTACTGAGAGCACTTTCATACTGTGTCTTTCTCGGGAAACAACCATTACAATGCAGTCATTACAACGCACTACATTTACAACGCAGTCATTACAATGCAACTGCCTTTACATCGCATGCCATTACAACGCAGCCATTACAACGCATGTCACTACAGCGCATGCCATTACAACGCATGTCACTACAATGCATGCCATTACAATGCACCCCTACACTATCCAACACTTACACTACTGTTGCACTCACTGGAGTGGGAATAGTAATTTTTACCCCTACACTATCCAACACTTACCCTACTGTTGCCCTAAAAGTATTATGCGTTGTAATGGTATGCGTTGTAGTGGTATGCGTTGTAATGGAATGCGTTGTAAATGTAGTTTCTAAAAATGCGTTGTGATGGCACGCGTTGTAAAATCATGCGTTGTAATGGATGTTGCGATGTCAAAACCGCGTTGTAAAGGCATGCGTTGTAAATGTTTGCGTTGTAACGTGTCCTATTCGTCTTTCTCAAGTGTCTGCAACATTTGTGACATGTAGAGGGTGGGCAATCTTTGTGCTGTACTACAAGGTAAAATCTCTTCCTATTTAATCATTTTCTTAGAATATTCACAATGTAAATATGCCTATGTTGTTTGGGGAGGAGTTCACAACGTGAAACCCCTTCCTACTGTATTTCTCAGAGAGTTCACAATGCAAAACCACTTCATATGGTATTGGCAAGCAGTTACATGTAAAACCCTTCCTATAATATTTGTAAAACTGTTCACATTGTGAAAACACTTCCTCCTCTTTTCAGTCATGGGCTCACAATGCATCCATAGCCCTTTTTTACTGCATTCAAATTCGGATCAGCGTTAGAAGATGCTTGCATACAATCCTTAACATTGCGAAATAACAATCTACCCATAAAGTTGTATTGCTTTTCCTAATAAATAATTCAGGCCTACCCCCTTCCTCATAACTTTTCACAATAAATAGATCAGACCTAAACATGTCACATAACTTTTGCAAATGAACCAATCAGGCTTACAGCCTTTATCATTGGTTATAGTACTATAGCCAACTCAGGCCTACCATATTAAGCATCATCTGTGCAATTCAAACACTAATTTTCATCAGAAACACACAACTTCTGCCAATTCAAGTAAGAACAAAGGTCACAGTTTGGGTGGAGGCCAAGCCCCTGTCTTCATAGTACTTCTTAAAGCTCTTTTTCCATTGATCACATAATTTGCATTGTCAGGCCCAACCTAAAACACTGCAACTGTGACTTTCAAGGTGTGTTTGGGGGTAAAAGAAGGTGATGAGAGTTTGAGGAGGTTGATTAAAGCAGAATAAATTTTAAATGCCTCCAAGCTAATTGGTACAAAAGAATTTTGAATGCTTTGATGCCACCTACAGCCCTTCCCACGAGATTTTTGAAATTATAAGGAAGCCAATGATACCGTGGTAAGTATTCCCAACAGCAGGCTGAAAAATGCTGTTTTATCCTTGCTTACAATGCATTGCAATCTGATAATATCCCGCATTGAACAATTTAGCACTTAATTTTCTCTCAACTTAGTAAACTCTTTTCTAGAAAATCAACAAACTCCACAAAAAATGATTACGAGACATGCATCCATCACAATATTACTTGTGATGGACATGGTTAGTTTGGCAATTAAGTATCTGGGTAAGTGAATAGCATTTGCCAGACCTTCCAAAATGAGGTTTTGTAACTTAATTATGAAAAACCAATGCCCTGAAGTGCAATGAATGTTTCCCTGTACAAAGGAATCAATGCTGATTTTTCCTGCCCTAGAATGGTGGACCTGGGCAGGCAAACTAAATTAGAAGCCCTGTCTTACAAAAGGCAGACTTTCTCATACTGTAACCTCAATGGCCCATGGTAGATAAGCTAGGGACGGTGATCTTCGCTGATTGGTACATTCACCGTTATAAGGCAGATGTCCCATTCCTCCAAGCTTTAAATCAACCCCAGTGTGTTTCCAACTCACTAACTACAGTTTCAGTCATTTTACTAGTATTGGCAACAGACAATATGAAGTTCATTTCAAAGAACCTAGGTTGACCTAAAAACAACTTTAAGCTAACTCTTGAGCCAGGTTCAGAATCAGCAATAGTCCTGAGTAAAACCTTTGCAACAAACGTTGACTTCATCAGTCAAAATACATTGGCATATGCAGATGAGAGGGAGACTAGAGATGTGTATTAAAAAAATAAATGTATGTATGTATGGAAACTTGAAAGATTAAATTGTTTTTATTCTACATAAGCCCAGTCCCAAGTAGCTGTTGGAAAGAAAAATGGCATAGTTGCAAGTGCAAAATTAATGAACTCTTACCTTTCAATTGGCTCTTAATTGTCAAACTATGAGACAGTAACTGTTGCACAAAAAGCCTTTTGTTGTGCCACACAAGCCACAGGAACCAGTTTGACTCACAGTCATAGACTGACTGTAAGAGATTTCATGTTTAAATGCTAACAGTTGTTGTGAGAGACTTCTGGCCTTATTCAGAGTTTGGCGGCTGGGATACTACGTTACAAACGTGGCAAATTCCCTGTCCTGCATATTACAAGTGCATTATAGCCTACAGCACTTGTAATATGGCAGATGTGACATCAGTCAAGTTTTTGAAGAGTATCATATACTCTCAACACTAAATAAGGCCACATGCTTTTAGTTGCTAACAAAGTTTATATATAAATAAAGACAGTATGAGGCTTTTGTTTCATTGGTAGATAGAGGTTTACTTCACATGCTCTAGTAGAATTAGGACACCATTTATTTGCAGTTGCAGGTTATAAATAGGGTTACTTAGGTAATGCTAAACCCAGCAGGAGCTATTGATGTTTCCAGCTCAGCCTCAAGGTCCTCTATGACCCTTTCAACAGACACTAGTGGAATAAGGGAAAGGGAACCTTCTACGCAGACAGCATTCAATGCACCAGAACTCTCAGTCAGGGCAGGGGAGACACAGGTTACTACAGCTTTGGTAATCATTAACTAAAGTTTGCACAGGCTCTTGCATGATGAATACAATTTAAAACTGCACAAGTAGGTTTGCAAAATGGTTAGTAAATTAATGCTGTCTTTTGTGTCAATTTGCACATGAGTGCCCATGCAAAACTTAGAAAAATGATGCCTTTGTCTGTTTTACGAGTGCTCCCTGTGATAAGAACGTATGTGCTTTATGGGTGATTTTTTTGTTGAATGTATATTTGATCTTGATAATTGGGTTGAAGTGTCACAAAAACAATGTGGGAAACTCTGTCAATTCATAACCTAGTAGGGGTGCTTTGGACTACATTACATAACACTTTTACAACCAAAATCCCATGGTTAAAAAAGGATTATGCTTTGCCATTTTAGCACTGGATTCATACCTCTTTCTGCCATATGTGTTCTGAGGTTTGAGAACATTTGAGCTTCATAAACATTTGATAATTACATACCTTACGCAGTGTTTTTTGCATTTAAAAAAAAAAATTTTTTTGTTGCTGTGTAGTGTGATTACCTTCTTTTGTGCAGAACTACTAAGTTGTGTGTAACAACACTTGGTTGCGCATTCATACTCTATTCTAGTATGATAACTGTGTTGTACTATACTTAGACTAGCACAGCACAAACGCCAGTGAGTTAGGAATTATTTTCTCATCCACTTCTAACTGGAGAGTCAAAGATACTCCGTGAGGTCTACTTTCCATAACAGAAAAACGTTCAAGGTTCAAACCTGTTCCTGTGGGGGAAGTTGTCCTAGGGTACACTTATGGTATCTCCAGGGAGCACCAAATTCACAGTTTGTGGAGACTCGGATGAGGGGAACCTGAAAATGCCCATAAAACAAAAAATGGACAGGAACCCCTGAGACAAAATAAAAACAAAAGAGATGTTACGGTTGGGCCAGCAATCTGGAGCATTAGTCGTTGCACAATATAAAGATTTGAGCCTGTCATAAACATTACCTTTTCCAAATATGCCAATGAGTTGTATTCTTTGAGATACCATTAGCCGTAAAAATGCAACACAGTTTCTAATGCAGAAATTATCATTCTTCTAGCTTGGTGCCCCTGAAAAGGTGGATGAGCCCACAATTTTAATTAGCTTTTATTTGATCCTTAAAGTATATTTACCCCTTATTGTAGTCCATGGCAAAGGCTATGCTCCAGTTTTGCCTTGAGCTATCAAGCCAAGTTTTACCCATTGTACTCTGCCACCCTTGAGCCCCAGAATGGGAACATTGAACATGTTTGGGTAGATCTAACTAACCACTGACATGCACTTCAGCATTTATATACATTAAACAACACATATTAGTCAGTGCTGCCTTATATGCCTGCTTTTGGACTTGCTGCTTGTGTAGATTCAGGTCGATGCACAGATATATGCTGAGGCACTTCCCACTTCTAAGATCAGTGTAACGCCCGGTACATGTCCAGGGCAACAGTCTACAGCAGTTGGACTGTAAAGGGTTAACTCACAACAATTGAGCAAAATGACCTTTACTAACTGCAGGTGCTGGAACCTGTATACTCTCTAGACTCACTGAAATCATTTGGCCTTTTATATTTATTCAGTTATATTTGTATAAAGTAATGAAAATGATGTTGACACATCAGAATCAGAAGGTTAGTCTGTCACAAGAAATTAACCTTTCTTTTTTATCAGTTATTGCAAACAACTAAAGCTGTTCAGCTATTCCCATGTATTATTGCAAAATGTAATTATCACGAGAGAGATTGTTGAAATCTGTGCGCACTGCTGAAACATTAGTCTAATACTTCAATGGGCTTATTCTGTTTTTTTTTAAATTTCATATGGTTGACACATTTGGAAAATGCTTGAGTTTTTGATTTTAGCCATTGTTTAAAAAGTTTTATAGGAAATTATTTGCTTCTTAAAGACCTTGAGCCTTGTGAAAGCAGATAGACTAGTTTTTATGGAAAACATATGTTTATTTTGGTTAGATAATATATTTATAGTTGGTCATCCAGTGAATGACGTCAGAATGCATCTCAAAGCTCCAACTGGCATCATCAAAAAGCAACATTCTAGATGTCTTGTTAGTGATTGCTACACATGCAAGATTGCTTAAAGAGAATTGGTTTTTATCTACAAAATATGACCCCTTTAGAACACAACACAAACCTTTCTGTAAAGTCCAACTTATTGTAGTTGAAACACCAATTATAGATCAGTGATAACATCCTGAGTCCTTCCTTTCACCCCAGCAGCTTTCCGTGTACTCAGAGGCAATGCTCTAGAACACCGGATAATAAGCATAGGGAATGGAAGCAGATTTTCAAACATAAACAAGCAGAACACAATGACTGCATGTACTAAAACAATATATAATTAAAGCATAACACAACACATCTTCCCTCCTTAAAATAATAATAATTTTAAAAAAAGATAACAAAATAATATGTTTTAAGATGTTTCTGTATCATACACAAAATCAGACATCCATTTAGGTCTGGAACGTACCCTACTATGCCCTTCCATTGCCTTATCACCCTCCTTCACAATGCCATCCAAACATTCATTGACATCGATGTCATTCTCTCCGATGGGTACATTCCTAGCCTCGACTTCCATTTCCACATCAATCGATTCTGTCACTACTTCTTCATTACCATTGTCCACCTTTTGGCTCATGGTACCCTCCTTCTCAACATCCACCTCTTGATCAATTTCCTTAAAGTGTTCAGAGAAGGTCTCATCGCCCAAACACCTTAAATCCTCTTTATACACACCATGTTCCCCTTTCAAAACAGCAATTTTTCTGAGGTTCCAAACTTTCCCATTACTAAGACGGACTGCATTTCCTAAAACCTCTGTCAATTGTAGGGGATCAGAGAACTAGCTGTCACCTTTTTTTACTTTCCATGCAATTCTCATTTTCACCCACATGCCTTCACCAATCTTCACATTCTTTGAACCCCTCTTGCAATCAAAAGATTCCTTATTCTTCTGATACTTGTTCACTATCCTCTTTCTCACTTCTTCCATGGACACATTACATTCAGTGCTTTGTATTAACCACTCCGGATTATAGTTAGTCCTTGCTCTCCTACCCCTCATCAACTTGAAAGGAGATACACCCAAAGCATCATGAATGGTGGTAATATAAGCCCAAATCGATTTAAGGACTTGATTCTCCCAATCTATACCTTTTTTTGTTGCCATTTGTATAGCACCTTTCAAAACTCTGTTAAACATCTCAATCATTCCATTACCACTGAGGTTGTAAAGAAAGGTAGTTCTATGTTTCACTAACAGTTTTTTCAAAATAACTCCTTGCAACATTAGACTTAAATTGTACACCATTGTCACTGATCACTTGCACTGGTAACGCTTCGTCAACAAATACTTTGTCCATAAATTTAAGCACTTCCACAGAACCAATGTTCTTAACCACTTTAACCACTGGCCACTTCGAAAATACACCAATCATGGCAATCATATAGCTGGAAGGTAAACCAATAGAACCCATAATGTTCACTGCAACCATATGCCAAGGTTTCTCTGGTATAATGGGTTCACACAAGTTGGGTCTTAACGTCCTTAACGATTTATTCAAATTGGCACACCGCATACAATTTCTCACTAATCTTTTTGCACACAAATCCATCCCTGGCCACCAATACCACTTCTTAACTCTCTGGTTCATTTTCATGATGCCAAAATGGCCTTTGTGGCACGTACTCAGAATGTGAACTCTAAGAGATGCTGGGGGAATAGCTCTGACGCCCCTGAGAACCATACCATGACGCACAGACAATGCACTCCTAATTTCCCAGAAGCTTCGTAAACTTATCCACACAGGACCTCTTTGGCCAGCCATGATTTATCCATTCAATGATCTGTTGCAAACAGCATTCTTCCAAATATATCTTCTTCCACACTTCCTCTGACACTCTGGGAGTTCCTTGATCATGAATGAGTGCCACATGCAAATTTTCCCATTCATTTTCCTTGCACTCTTGCATATCCATGGGCATGTGAGAAAGAAAATCTGCTAAAACATTGCTCTTTTCCAGTACATATTCCATCTTATAGATATCATCTTGAAGATTCATAGACCTTCTTGCTATGCTTGCTGAGGCATTGAAAAGCCCTTCCGTGGTTAACAGTCTTACGGTGGGTTTGTGATCACTACGAACTATGCACAGTTTTCCCCAAATAAAAGAACAGAAGTGCTCCAATGCCCACACGCAAGCAAGAGTCTCTTTCTCAATAACGGAGAACTTCTCCTTTGTAGGAGATAGTACACGTGAAGCATTAGCAATAATAAATTCTTTACCTCTACTATCAATCTGGGATAAGACTCCTCCCCGGCCCTTATTGCTTGCACTCACAGTAACAATAATATTAAGTTCCTGGTCAAAACCTTTCAGCACCAGAGCTTCAGTAATGTTTTTTTTTTATTTCAGCAAATTCTTCCTTGCATTTGTCAGACCATATAAACTTTGGGCCTGATTATGAGTTTGGCGATCCTGGAGCAGGCCACCACTCCAGCGCCCACCCCAGGACGGCCAAACTTGTCTGTGACGTCCATGCCGTGCAGGAAAGGAGATGACTGCACAAAGGGGGACCAGGCACCCCTTGATCCTGTAGGGCCCCCTTTGTCTCCTCACTGCCACAGTTTTCATGGTGGCCTCACTGCCATGAAAACTGTGGCAGTTAGGAAACTCATAATATGCTTGGCTGTGCCCCAGCAGCACCACTAAGCATATTGCGGGCTCAAGACCATCACATCAATGCCAGGGATCATGGATCCCTGGCGGCTGTGGCTCTCCCATGGAGGTCCAACCTCCGTACTAGTAATACAGCAGTCGGACCACTGGTGTGGCAGTCCGCGACCGCCACCGCACCTCCACTGTGAATTTGGAAGTCCTACAGACTGCCAAACCCATAATTAGACCCTTAGTTTTATTCTTAAATAACTCCCTGATGGTATACACCCTGTTGGAAAACCCCTTCTCAAATTTATTATAGAATTCAATTAGGCCCAAAAATGACCTACGCTCTTTCTTGTTAGAAGGATGAGGAGGTTTCTGAATTGCTACCACTATCTTGGGTTTAGTCGCTACCCCCTCGCCACACAGTACATGAACTAAATAGGTCACAGAACGCCCAGCAAATTTGCATTTGGAGTGCTCTACTGTCAACCCATTCTTTTATTAAACCTCCAAAACTTCCTCCAATGCTTCATCATGTTCAAACTTGTTCTTCCCAATAATGAAAATATCATCCTGAAAACACCTCACGGTAGGATGTTTTCCGAAAAGCTGATACATGACTCTCTGGAAGATGGCTGCTGAAGAAGCTACCCCAAATGGTAATCTTTTGTACTGGAAATAGCCCATGGGAGTTGTGAACGCTGTGTATGGTTTCCTCTCCTCCTTCATTTGAATTTAGTGGTATACAGCTGACAAATCTATAGTGGAAAACCACATGGCATCCTTCGCTAATGCAAGCATTTTTGAGATCTTGGGTAATGGAAATTTATCAACCACGATATTATTGTTTACTTGGTGCAAGTCAATGCAAATTCTGATTTTCCTATTGCTACATCTCACCACTAGGATTGGAGAAATCCACTCTGAAGACTCAATGGGTTCTATAATGTCAGTTTCAACCAACCTTTCCAACTCTTTCGCCACTTCTTCCCTAAGAAGGACCAGTATTCCTAGCTTTATGCACTTTTGGACAAGCACCATTTTTTAACATTAAGTAGTGTCCAAAATCCTTTAGCATTCCGATTTTTCCACTGAAAACTTGTGGACATTTTTTAAGCATCTCAGACCCAATACTCTCACCGTCATCAATCACCAAAACTGGCTCTGGACTATTTGGATTTAGGAATGTACAGTTTCCCTATCGATTCTCTATTCTTAAATTGGAAAACCAATGTTCTGAAACCAATTAAATCAATCTTTTCTCCCGAAAATCATTTAGGATTTATATATGGTTCCTGCAAATTACGTCCTAATTTATCAACAAATTTTGTGTTCCACACATCCTCGTTGACAATCATAAATGGAGATCCAGAATCTGCATACATTTGTACCTCCACTCCCCCTTGGACATCAAACATATAGGTTTCTTCTTGTGCCCAGCAACATTACCATTGATATTCAAAACAAATAAATCCAGTTGCACCTTACTATTTACATCCCAATGGTGATCTTCCTATCATCTTTCTTCTCACTTGAACTTGCCTCATCCACACATTTAACCTTCAACCCTTTCTTCTTCTTGCAAGCTTTTGCAAAATGCCCCGTCACTCCACATGCCGAACACCTGTGCTTGAGCGCTGGACAAAATGTACTTGAGCCAAATGTGAGGCACTGTCACACCTGTAGCATCTAAAGCATTCTTTTTTTGTGAATTCATTCACCTTAACGTGGTCTTTTTTAGTGAGTTCTTGTACTCTTGAAATATCCTTTCTAGATTTGCTAAAAACCTCTGTTTTATACTTTTCCTATGACTTCTTCACTAAAATCTTTGCACTCTGCCTTTAGAGCTTTAGCTCTGCAGCTAGAAAGCTCAGCTTTCCTCACAATAGCCAACATATCCTCCAAACCAGCATCCCCATTAATCCATAATCTCTCTTGGATTGCTGGGTCACAAGCATGCATGACCACCTGATCCTGTATTAGCTGTTCTTGCAAATGGTCGAATTTGCAATCAGCAGCCGATTTTTTTTAAGTGCAGCCACATACTCATCAATAGTTTCCCCAGACTCCTGTTTCCATTGAAAAAAAATTAACTTGACAATCCCAATACATACTTTAGGTGTAAAATGGTTAGCAAAGACCCATAAAGCATTATCAAACACATTTGAATCCCCACCGCCAGTAGATTTTTTTCATTTGCTCATATACTTTTAAACCCTCCGGTCCCACGGAATGCAAGGAAATGTTCCTTTTCCTTTCTGATTTCATCTTCCCTTCTTCATCAATTGTGTAAAAAAATAAAAAATATATGATTTCCATTCACTCCATTTCATACACAGATTGCCTCCCGCCAAAATGCTTGTGGGGGTTGCAGAGCAAAATTTTGAGTTACCATTGTATAAGTGGTGAGAGAAAGATCTACAAACACTGTCCACTCTACATCCGAAGGACTATTTCCCTGAATGCAACACATAGGTATTGACGTGGGCTTGGCAACGTCAGGACGCCCAGCAAATCCAATGACTTTGTGACCTGGCCAATTACGACATTACATTTCTGGAAGGCTGATTAGCATACCAAAGAGAATGATATGGCTCTGGGTCCACACGCGCACCGAAGTAAAAGATGCACTTCTGAAAAATGCACGGCACATAAACTGCTTCAAGCTTCCGGACAAAGGTAAGGGTTTACCTCATAAAAAAAATCTTCGACATCCGTGTATCACGATGCGAAGCAGCCCAAATCTATGCTGTGAAGCAATCCAAATTTCTGATGAGACGCTATCTCTAATCTTCGAACGAACAAGATGAATAAAATTCAAAAGAGGTGTCAGTAAAACTCCAAGGTGTGCTCCCAGGTGTTCCAACAACTCGTCGCCAAATTTTTAAAGTGCAACTCCTTGTAATCCAAGATATATTTATTGTAGTTGAAACACCAATTACAGACCAGAGATAAAATCCCGAGACCGTCCTTCCACTCTAGCAGCCTTTATATGTTCTAAGAGGCAACGCTCTAGAACACCAGTTAACCCCTTGACCGCGATCGGAATTCCGCTCGTGTGCTGGACATTCCGATCGCGGGTGCGGTCGTGACGAGCTCAGCTCGTCATGCGCACAGCGCTACCGCGCAGCATGACGAGCTGAGCTCGTCACGCGCATCGAAGGGGTTAATGAGCAGATGGAATGGAGCAGGTTTACAAAAATAAACATAGCAGAACAAACACAATGACTGCATGTATTAAACAATATATAGTTAAAGCATAACACAACCCTTTCTCTCAAGAATATCCTCTTAGAAATACATTTTGAGTGCATTAAATGTGAAAGGCTTTTTGTATCTCTGACCACAATTTTGCTGAGATGGCATTTAAATATCAACTTTCTTCTCAGCTCAAAGGTTTTGAAATTTCTGTATCAGAAAACAGTAACTGTTCTATTTTCACTCTCAATGTATCTCACATATTCTAGCACACTTTTCTTGCCTTTAGGTTGAGGAAAATGTATTTTTGAAACAAAAGAAGTTTATCTGATTTCAGTTTTTAGATAACTATTTGAATACATTTTAAATATTTTATCACTGATGATAAAACTGTTGTATTCTGAGTACTTAAAATTTAGAATAAGAGTGAGAAAAAAGGAATTACATAATGTTCCATAAGAAAAGAATGGTTTTACCTGAACCCCTGTAATGAAATGACCTAGAAAGACCATCATAGGAAGACACTTTGAGGTTCAGCTTTCCATGACCTTTCTGTTCTAAAAATGGGCAGCTTGTGCGTTATAAATGAAGGTACATTTCTTATATAACTGAATGGGGGAGACTTTAAAGACACAATTGATTTTAGGCAGTTGTCAGTGTCTGGGAGATTGGGAAGGGTCGATTTGAATGCATAGAGCACCTCATGAGAATCAGTGATCCACAATATGGTGTGCTGTACAGAATCGTGCATCCAGGCAGTGGGGGGGTGTTGTCATAGATAGAATTTTGATTCTATGCTGCATGGAAGATATATTGTTGACACTGTTCCTCATTGAACACTCCCACTCAAGCCATGGACAACAAGTATCTTTCCCTACAGGCAATTTAATTTGTATAGTACCCTCTACGTGCATGTCATTCTAGTCGCAAAACTCAGTTGGAATGGCTATTTATAAGGATGGAACACCACACTAATGGTAATACTGAGTATGGTATTACTGTGCCCCCTGCACACACTTGTTCCGCTACTACATGTGTGCTTGGCTCTCCCATTTCCATTTTATACATGGCCATTCATTGAAGTTGAGCAAGTGCCACCAAAATGCTTTAAGAAAGGTTTCTATTCTTTGATGATGCAGACTGTTTTAGGTTTCACTGTTAACACGGGTATCACTCCATAGAAAATTTCTACAGAATCTTGCAGGCTCTGATTCTTATTAGGACTGGACGAAATTTTAATTATGCTGGCGAAATTCACAAAATTTACAAATTTAGCATTGTGCGAAATTGATAGACTTTCTCTAAATGAGATATTTTGTGATTTTTTTACCTGCATGCACTTCTCGCATTAAAAGGTCTTGTGAGGCTCCAATGAATATCTTGCAGTTTGACATTTTCCACTCAAACCAGGCTCCCATTGGTATCTCACAGTACTTTAGTTAATGTGAGGAGCATGCGCTGGTACAAAAATTACTTTCTGCAAGTTACTGGCAATTCACATTTCATTATGAAGGTGTAATTTCATTCTATAAAACTTTTGGCAGGGAAAATTTTGCGATTTCTCTCAGCCCTCATTCTCATCTGTACTCTAGAGGGGCACTCTTTGGGACTGCATTGCTGTTTGTTCATTGAGTCATACATTTCCCAAATATGGAAACCAGTAGTATGTTGATACAACCATCATTGTGTCTAGATAAAAAATTATACTGCAATGGCCAGGAGCAGGATATACAGGATAAAGGTCAGGTAATGGTGAATGAAGTTCTGGGATGCTTATTGGTGTTGTGCATTATTCACTAAGGGCAAACTACTCTTGCCTGAACTGTCTTAACTGGACCCAGGGGGCACTGTCATAACTGGAAACACTGTCTAAATTTAGGACATTGACTAACGAAGCAGCACTGCCTGCAATGAATGCCACCAAAGGCCAGCTGTACAAAAATTTAATTTGCAAAATGTAGTCGCAAATTGCACACTGACCTTTTGCGAATCCAATGCGATTTTGCAAACCAAACTATACTAATAGGTGTGTTTGCAAAGTCAATATTCAGAGTGGCTTGCAACTCAACCTACCTCATTAATATTCAAGAAGTAGGTAAAAAATTGTGATGCACTCAGATTGGCGGCCATTACAGTGATGGTGGCCTACTGGGGCAGCAGTCCACTATGACTGTGATCACTTTTTTATTTATTAATTTTAATAAATGCAGCCCTTTTTCCATAAACATAACAGCATGCATTTAAAAAATATATATATTTTTTAGAATGTTTAAGACATGGTAGTGGGCCCCTTGACTACTGCCCACCCCAGAAAAACTTGGTTTTTACATTTGTAAAGGTGAAGGAGTCCCAAGGGGACCCCTTTGCGAATGGGTTACCACTTCTTTGAGGAGTTGGTAACCTGTCAATGGTTGGCAACGGAAATTGCATTTGCAAGCCATTGATACATAGCATTCTGAATCACAGTTTGGAAGGGACACCCTAAACATGCCCCTTCCAATTTGCGATTCAGTATGCATTTCTAACCTCATTTTGCAATTCTATAAGCAAGTATTGAATTGCAAAATGGGTTTGGTACATACTAAAAGGCAGTTTAATGGTCGCAAATCCTTTGGTTTAGCAAATCATAGGGTTTGCAAACACTATAAGGCACATCTGACCCTACATGAAAGAAGTGACACTGCCATAACAGGGATGCAGAGTACATTGCCAGGACGGGCTGACAGAGCAATATATTGGGGAGTTAGCCGGAGACTTAATACAAATTTGACTATATATGAACTCCTAAACATTATAAGCACTAGTGTGGAACAATTGGCTTGAGCATGGCCTTGCTGAATGGGTGGGGCTGTCTGAATTTGGGATTCTACATAGACTGCTACTGTTGAGACAGGTCTAGTACCATATGCTATAAGACAGGGTGTTAGCCTAGGCTTGGGTACCTTGAAAAGGATGAGGAGGAGCACGCATAAACTGTTGTATGTGATTTCATAGAAAACCAATTTCATGGAATACAATTATTAAGAAACCATTTCATCTAAACTGCTTAATTGTTTAATTGAAATTTTGAGTATAAATGGCATTTACCTTTTTGTGGAAACCAATTCATAGAATGTCTTTTTGGTCAAAATTGGCTTTTGAATACCTATAAGTGTAAATGCAATGGTTGCAGGTCTTAGAGCCCGATTGCGAGTTTGGCCCAGCAGCGCTGGCACTGCGCCAAACCCACGCATGGACCGCCGGCCGTATTATGAGTTGTAAAAGTACAACTCGTAACACGGTCGGCGCTCCTTTGGCCTTTCCCACGGCGGTGGATGGAAAACAGGCACCGCAGTGGGAACGGCGAAAAAGTACCAGCATCGCATGGAAGGTGACGTGCATGCCGTGCTGGAACTGAGGGGAATACAGACAGGGGGCCACATGTTGTGTCCCCCTGAATGCATCCTCATGACGGGGGGACATGATGGCCCTTTAGGGCCCCATTTGTTCTTGCACCAACAGCCTTTTCATGGCCGGGCTCTGGCGTGAAAAGGCTGACGGTCCAGGAACTCAAAATATGGTGAGCGGGACTGTGCCAGTCCCTGCTCAGCATAATGCGTTGTGGTGCTCCTGCACCACTGCCAGGAAACAACTGTTCCCTGGCGGAGCCGGTAGTCCACCGCCGATACGACTAACAAAGTTGTAATCGGCAAAGCAGTGGACCACCACTCCTGCGTCAGGTAAAAAGAACAGTGCACTTTTTGCAGATTCACGCACAGTGTATATTCATGTTCACAACCAGATTCACAACAAAATGTATCCCAAAACTCAAACAACTCAACATAAATGCATGCAGATTGCACACAGAGGCCAAGAGATATATTGGCACCCAGCAGAAAAAAACCTTTAACCACTATTGCACTCAAATACAGTCAAGCACAGATGTGAATGCTTTCTCGCCCTAAGTGCGCCGGGTATGACCAGACGTGGGTCCCGGGCTCACTGTGCCACTGGATTCAAGCTATCCTGGCTGATGAGGGGTGAAACCCTGAAACCGGTCCTAGGATGCTTGTTTCCGGTCCAGGGAGGACCTGGCTTGGCAGTTCGGGCTGGACTGTTCCCATGAGGCACAGGGTCAAGACTGATTTGCATATGGCCAGGTCTAAACTGGGGTGGCATGGTGAGCAAAAGAATGATGGATTTAACCCAGATCTCTTGACTGGGGGTGAATGTTTTGATTTGTTCTGCATTCCGTTCATCAATTGTGTGTCTTTTGCTTTCTCGCCCTAAGTGCACCGGGTATGCCCAGACGTGGGTCCCGGGCTCACTGTGCCACTGGATTCAAGCTATCCTGGCTGATGAGGGTGAAACCCTGAAACCGGTCCTAGGATGCTTGTTTCCGGTCCAGGGAGGACCTGGCTTGGCAGTTCGGGCTGGACTGTTCCCATGAGGCACATGGTCAAGACTGATTTGCATATGGCCAGGTCTAAACTGGGGTGGCATGGTGAGCAAAAGAATGATGGATTTAACCCAGATCTCTTGACTGGGGGTGAATGTTTTGATTTGTTCTGCATTCCGTTCATCAATTGTGTGTCTTTTGCTTTCTCGCCCTAAGTGCGCCGGGTATGCCCAGACGTGGGTCCCGGGCTCACTGTGCCACTGGATTCAAGCTATCCTGGCTGATGAGGGGTGAAACCCTGAAACCGGTCCTAGGATGCTTGTTTCCGGTCCAGGGAGGACCTGGCTTGGCAGTTCGGGCTGGACTGTTCCCATGAGGCACAGGGTCAATACTGATTTGCATAAGGCCAGGTCTAAACTGGGGTGGCATGGTGAGCAAAAGAATGATGGATTTAACCCAGATCTCTTGACTGGGGGTGAATGTTTTGATTTGTTCTGCATTCCGTTCATCAATTGTGTGTCTTTTGCTTTCTCCCTAAGTGCGCCGGGTATGCCCAGACGTGGGTCCCGGGCTCACTGTGCCACTGGATTCAAGCTATCCTGGCTAATGAGGGGTGAAACCCTGAAACCGGTCCTAGGATGCTTGTTTCCGGTCCAGGGAGGACCTGGCTTGGCAGTTCGGGCTGGACTGTTCCCATGAGGCACAGGGTCAAGACTGATTTGCATATGGCCAGGTCTAAACTGGGGTGGCATGGTGAGCAAAAGAATGATGGATTTAACCCAGATCTCTTGACTGGGGGTGAATGTTTTGATTTGTTCTGCATTCCGTTCATCAATTGTGTGTCTTTTGCTTTCTCGCCCTAAGTGCGCCGGGTATGCCCAGACGTGGGTCCTGGGCTCACTGTGCCACTGGATTCAAGCTATCCTGGCTGATGAGGGGTGAAACCCTGAAACCGGTCCTAGGATGCTTGTTTCTGGTCCAGGGAGGACCTGGCTTGGCAGTTCGGGCTGGACTGTTCCCATGAGGCACAGGGTCAAGACTGATTTGCATATGGCCAGGTCTGAACTGGGGTGGCATGGTGAGCAAAAGAATGATGGATTTAACCCAGATCTCTTGACTGGGGGTGAATGTTTTGATTTGTTCTGCATTCCGTTCATCAATTGTGTGTCTTTTGCTTTCTCGCCCTACACATATAATATATCCATCTTGAAATCCATGGGCAGAGCAAACAATTGTGGACATATTTATGTCTGTGCACGCGCATGAGCACACACACATACAGACCTGCATACATGAAGGATCTAATAATGGTCAAGAGAATTACAAGCACATATGTAGGCTAATATATTCATGCATACACCAAAGGAATCGCAAATGAACAAGCTCCAGGAATTTTACAGATACAAACAACCATTTGCATATATGCAGCACACATAGAGGGAAAAATTCAAAGAGATAATATGCATTCAGGCACACAGACCACAGCCTACATGCCTACAGTCACACAGGCATGCATAGGTTGATGGGGAATTAATGATTGTGAGTGAATGATTAATGGATGGACAAGTGTAAGAGAATACATGGTTTACTAATTGAGCACAGGAGAGTGGATGGATACATGGATGCTTAGAGCGATGGTTTGGGAGAATGGGTGGATGGAAGGATGAGTGTATGGGTTAATCGATGATCAAGTATGTGCGAATCGGTGGAGGTATCGACAAAATGAGAAATGAAGCTCCTGCATGATTATAATAAAGGCTACTTCTTTCATCCCTCCATGCTCTCTTTCATCAATATACCCATTCATAGTTCTATGAACTCACTCAATCATCCATCCACTCACCCAATCATGCACTCACCAATACTTCCTTCAGTACATCCACTCACTCTCATGAATTCCTCCTCCCATTGATGCATTTTGCAGACTGATGGTACGTCTGAAACACTTCATGTGCAATACTGCCTTCCAAGCTTGTGACAGTGGGGACGCTATAGGACATTGTCTCAGTTGCCCCTGTGACAACAGCACTTCCCCAACTTTACCATCAGCAAAATGTCCTAGGTCTCCAGACTCACTTTCCCAGAACCAGTTCACCCTCCTTCCCCGTCACCAGCATTCCAATGACAGAGAGGGTGATTCACTTGGGTCATAGCAGTGGAATTGGTTCAGGGGCTCATGCCAAAGACAATGGCAGTAAGGTATGGACACTGGGGCAAAATGAGTCTGAAGCAGACCATGACGGGGAGAGCAAGTTGAACACCAGAAAGCTCAAGTGCAGACTTTAGCAAGTTATCACTGTTTTTAGCTCCTTTTTGTCTGCTTCATCTTCATGTTTTTACCACAATGCAGGGCTGTAATACTCTTCTCAGTGAAGAAGTGGAAGACACACTCCTTATGTTCCAGTTTGTGAGGGAGAATAGGCATAGACACCTGAATATAATTTTTCTTTTCTAGAAGTGATGTAAGATTGTATTTTCTTTTCTTCAAGTTCACAGTGAGCGTGTTCCCTGGATGTGCACCTTCCTCTCTGACAGTGCCTGAGGAAAGTTGAATGGCCTCACAGTCTGATCTGTGGGACATTGTGTCATCACTTCTCACCTATAATAATCTATTATAGGCCAGTAGAAAACTAATTTTCTTCTTACCTGTGCGTTCTAATGTAGGAACACCCTATAATAAAAAAATAAAATGCAGGAGTTCATGCATCCACACACTGTCAATGAACTTTCCTATCAAAGTGAATTGAGCTGTGGAAAAAAATAATGGTAACTCTATACCTATTCCCTCTGAAAAAGACAAAAAAGGAAATCATAGTAGATATTTTTCAAAGGCACACAGTGCAATACTGCTTGCTTATGTTCTCAAAGTATCTCTGACTTCAATGCCAACATTTTTTGTCAATTATTCATCATCATTATTTCTACTAGAATTGATTAAGTTTCTATGCCTGAAAGAAAATATCCAGTTATTGAATACAAAATAAGTGAACTATATGCTGTTTTCTCTAATGCAGGTGAAAACACTGAATGAAAAGTCAACAATTGGCAAAATCTCCAAGTACTTTTCTGGATTTGTAAATGATGTTTTCACCAATGCAGACAACTTTGGGATCCAATTTCCGGTTGACTTGGATGTGAAAATAAAGTCAGTGATGATTGGCGCTTGTTTTCTTATTGTAAGTAAAGTTCACAAAAGAGAAAGTGGGTATTCTGCGATGTACAATCTGTGACTTATATGCATGATAATATTCTGTACCCTCTGGGGGCCACATATAGGATAAATGAGTCGGATCACTGACAGAATAATCCCCACCACAATATTGACTTACACAAATATCGGGACATAAATATCGTTGTCAAAAATATCGACCTCCTATCTTTCTAATTGTAAGTACAAAAATATCGAAAATAAAAAATATCGTTGTAAAAAATATCGATGTACAAAATATCAGTTTTTCATATGTATAAAAAATATTGTAAAATAAATTAAATAATAAATTTAACTTTAAAAGTATTATTTAGATTTATTTCTAAATTTTAACTATTATAAGTAATAAATTTAATTTAAAAAAATTAAACATACATATATAAAATGTAATATATATATATATTTACTTAAAAACAATAAATAATATTTTTAATTAATTTTAAAATGTTATAAATATATTATAAATTATAAATATATACATACACCCATAACATAAAAATGTATTAAAAAAATTATATCATAAATTAAAATATTAAATTATTTAATATTTTTTAAACCTACATTTTGCACTACATTGAGTGCAACAGTAGAGAAAGTGTTGGAGAGCGGAGTGGAATAATTTACTATTCCCACTCCAATGAGTGCAACAGTATGGAAAGTGTTGGATAGCGGAGAGGAAAAAATTACTATTCCCACTCCAGCAAGTGCAACAGTAGGGAAAGTGTGGGATAGCGGAGGGGTAAAAATTACTATTCCGACTCCAGCAAGTGCAACAGTAGGGTAAGTGTTGGATAGCGGAGGGGTAAAAATTACTATTCCCACTCCAGCAAGTGCAACAGTAGGGAAAGTGTTGGATAGCGAAGGGTTAAAATTTACGATTCCAACTCCAGCGAGTGCAACAGTAGGGAAAGTGTTGGATAGCGGAGAGGTAAAAATTAGTATTCCCACTCCAGTGAATGCAATAGTAGGGAAAGTGTTGGATAGCGGAGGGGAATAATTTACTATTCCCACTCCAATGAGTACAACAGTAGGGAAAGTGTTGAATAGCAGAGGGGAAAAATTACTATTCCCACTCCAGCAAGTGCAACAGTAGGGAAAGTGTTGAATAGCGGATGGGTAAAAATTACTATTCCCACTACAACGAGTGCGACAGTAGGGAATGTGTTGGATAGCGAAGGAGTAAAAATTACTATTCCCACTCCAGTAAGTGCAACAGTAGGGAAAGTTTTGTTTAGCGGAGGGGATAACATTACTATTCCAACTCCAGCAAGTGCAACAGTAGGGAAAGTGTTGGATAGCGGAGGGGAAAAAATTACTATTCCCACTCCTGCGAGAGCAACAGTAGAGAAAGTGTTGGATAGCGGAGGGGTAAAAATTACTATTCCCACTCCAACGAGTGCAACAGTAGGGAATATGTTGGATAGCGGAGGAGTAAGACTTACTATTCCCACTCCAGCGAGTGCAACAGTAGGGAAAGTGTTGGATAGCGGAGGGGTATAAATTACTATTCCCACTCCTGCGAATGCAGCAGTAGGGAAAGAGTTGGATAGCGGAGAGGTAAAAATTACTATTTCCACTGAAGAAAATTCAAATTTAAAAAAAAACAAAATATGAACTACAATACAAAAGATAATAAAAAAACAAAAACCAAAACATATATAAAAATATAAAAAATTACAAAACATAGAAACATATTATAATGCTAAAAAAATCTAAAAATTACATACAAAGATAATTTTTTTTAAATTTAAAAATAATTTACAAACAAATAAATATTTTGTAATAGAAATTATTTATAATCAAAAACATTAATTATTACATAAATGTCATATTTTTTTCCTACCCTATAACCCCACACAATTTACAACACACATCTAAATTTTTTTAAAAAGTGTACCTCCATAATTAACACAATTAATTATCAATTAAACAAATATTATTAATTAAAAAACACATTAAAACAGATAAAAATTAATGTACTAACCAAACATTACCCCTATAGAACCAAAATCCACAAACAAAATAAAAATAAACAATTACCAAAAATATTTATCAAGTAATAAATTGATATTAATGATCAAGTAATGATTAATTTAAAGTAAATTACTTTCCACCCTCTTCCCCAGTAAACACCACAACACACACCTTAAAATAATTACACAATTTCCATAACTAGTTTAACATTAATAAATTAATATCAATTAACCACAAATCATTAATTAATTTTAGAATATGTACTTCCCACCATTTACCACTATAAACCCCACAACTCACACATCAAAATAATTACACAATTGCCATATTTAAATTTTAATTAATTAATTAACAAATAATTAATTAATTATAAATAAATTACCTCCCACCCTATTCCCCTATAAACCCCACCACTCATTTCTAAAAACATGACACAATTAACATAATTAATTACCAATTCATTAATTAATTAATTAATATCAGTTAACAAGCAAATTATAAATAATTATTAATACATTAATTCCCACAATTAACACTATAAAATAAAATTAAATAAATATTATATAAAAAATATTAATAAATGTATTAAAATTAAATTACTTCCCACCCTACTCCCCTATCAACTCACAACCCGCTCCTAAAAATATGTCACAATTAATATAATTACCAATTAATTAACAACAATTAACAACCAATTAAAAATAATTAATAATTAATTCCCACAATAAACAGTATAAAATATCAAATAAATAAATATTAATTATTAAAAAATATTATTTTAATTATAATTAAATTACTTCCCACCCTATTCCCCTATAAACCCACAACCCGCTCCTAAACAAAATGACACAATTAACATATTTACCAATTAATTAATTAATACAAATTAACTGCCAATTATTAATTAATTAATAATAAATTAATTCCCACAATTAACACTATAAAATAAAATTAAATAAATATTATATAAAATATATTAATAAATGTATTAAAATTAAATTACTTCCCACCCTATTCCCCTATAAACCCACAACCCGCTACGGAACTAAAATGCAAAATTTAATTAAAATAAAATTAATAACTTCTAAAAATTTAACACACACGTTAAAAAACAAAAGCATTACTTAGACAAAAAAATAGAGCACATACATTTAAAATACATACTAAAACACATAACACCAACTAAAAAACCGATATTTTTAACAACTATGGGGTCTATTACGATGGCCTGCGGACTTTGTCCGCCCGCCACTGTAACGGTACACGGGACCGACCGCCAGAGGTGTGGCGGTCCCGCTGTGCCTATTAGGATGCGACCGCCACCCTGGCAGTCGCATTCCGCATATTTCACATTGTCGCGGGCGGTGCTGTAAGCACCACCCGCCACAATGCTAAAAAGGCATGTTGTGCATTGGCATGCACAACGTGACAGGCACCGCGCGGTGCCTGCCACCTTGTGTATGCCAAGGTGCAATGGAAAGGCTATGGAAAGGCTTTGAAAATGCACATCCTAACATGGATGGCGGTGCCTGCAAGGCACCGCCACTATATTGAGGTCCTTTTCCGCCCGGCCGGGGATCCGACCGGCGGAAAAGCGGCGGACGGTCTTACCGTCCGCCGCGGTGCCCCCACCATACTAATATGGCGGGGGTGAAACGGGAGCTTCTGGCGGACGGATCGCCACCGCCGGCCCGGCGGTGGCGATCTGCCCGATATCATAATGGGCCCCTATGTTTTTGCAAACGATATTAATGACTTCGATATTTTTAAAAACGATATTTCTTACCTTAAACTCGATATTCTTGACCACGATATTCTTGCTGTGGATATTTCTGTGTCTTGATATTTCAAACTCGATATTAGTGCAAGTCGACATTTCCAACTCAATATTCTGTCTCTATACCAAACGAGTCATAACATATGGTAGTTAGACAAAAATCGAGTATATCGAAGAAAACCTGCCTTAGGGAATTAGATAGGATACAGCAAGAATTCGTTGTAATCCCTTGTCTAGAAAAAATACATTTTTTCTAGAGACCCCTCACCCACCAGGGTTGCCCCTAGGTAGCATGCTTCATCATTGGGGTTCCTCTCAATCCTCTACGGATTGAGGCGTGCTACGACTTGCGAATTACGTAGTAGCACTTTTTATTGTAGACTATGGGGTCGATTCCGATGTCGGCCGGAAGCGCACCTAACAGTATTCGTCCGGAAAAAATACCAGCCGAACGCGTGTTTTCCGACCGACTCGAACACTACCGAACGAACAAGTACGATGCGCATAACAGCCCAGATTCCGAGCGAGCCATACTTACCCATTCCAGCTCCTGTTCCCCGCCCGAGCCGGATCCGTAAACGCCGAATCGAGTCGCACGGAACCAAATACACAGCACCTTCCGGCCGGACTAATACGATGCGTCTTCCGTACGCGCCGAACTCGTCGCTACGACTGGCACGTATGAGCATCCGGGAGAGCTGCACATAAGCTCCGATTCGCGCCACAAGACGATCCACGGCGACGAGACGAACAAGCCAGCGACGAGTACGAGTCGAAGCCACGAGAAACCCGAACGAGACGACCCAACCATGAATCCCATCGCGCAGGTCCTACCAATACTCTACATCTATTACCGGGACCGGTACGGACGCGTACGGCGCAGACGGTAAGTCAAACACCCACAACACAAACAAACGACACGTACCCGAAATATGTCACACACACATAGGGATGCACAAATGATGTACACTAGCAACAGCAGAACCATAGGGGCGGGATGGCCATCACCAATGCCATACACACCCATAGGGGGATGGATGCCTGCCACTACGACCATCCCCACCCATAGGGGGATGGATGCCTACCACTACTACCATCCGCACTCATGGGGGGCTGGATGCCTGTCACTACTGCCATCCCCACTCATGGGGGGCTGGATGCCTGTCACTACTGCCATCCCCACCCATAGGGGGCTGGATGCCTGCCACTACTACCATCCCCACTCAGGGTTGGCTGGATGCCTGTCACTACTGCCATCCCCACCCATAGGGGGATGGATAGCTGTCACTACTACCATCCCCACCCATAGGGGGATGGATGGCTGTCACTACTACCATCCCCACCCATAGGGGGCTGGATGCCTGTCACTACTGCCATCCCCACCCATAGGGGGCTGGATGCCTACCACTAACACCACCCCTACTCAGGGTGGGCTGGATGCCTACCACCACGACCATCCCCACTCATGGGGGCTATATGCCTACCACTACTACCATCCCCACCCATAGGGGGCTGGATGCCTACCACTAACACCACCCCTACTCAGGGTGGGCTGGATGCCTGTCACTACTGCCATCCCCACCCATAGGGGGATGGATGGCTGTCACTATTACCATCCCCACCCATAGGGGGATGGATGGCTGTCACTACTACCATCCCCACCCATAGGGGGCTGGATGCCTGTCACTACTGCCATCCCCACCCATAGGGGGCTGGATGCCTACCACTAACACCACCCCTACTCAGGGTGGGCTGGATGCCTGCCACTACTACCATCCCCACCCATAGGGGGCTGGATGCCTACCACTAACACCACCCCTACTCAGGGTGGGCTGGATGCCTACCACCACTACCATCCCCACTCATGGGGGGCTGGATGCCTACCACTACTACCATCCCCACCCATAGGGGGCTGGATGCCTACCACTAACACCACCCCTACTCAGGGTGGGCTGGATGCCTGTCACTACTGCCATCCCCACCCATAGGGGGATGGATGGCTGTCACTACTACCATCCCCACCCATAGGGGGCTGGATGCCTGTCACTACTGCCATCCCCACCCATAAGGGGCTGGATGCCTACCACTAACACCACCCCTACTCAGGGTGGGCTGGATGCCTGTCACTACTGCCATCCCCACCCATAGGGGGATGGATGGCTGTCACTACTACCATCCCCACTCATGGGGGTCTGGATGCCTACCACTACTACCATCCCCACTCATGGGGGGCTGGATGCCTACCACTACTACCAACCCCACTCATGGGGGGCTGGATGCCTACCACTACTACCATCCCCACTCATGGGGGGCTTGATGCCTGCCACTACTGCCATCCCCACCCATAGGGGGATGGATGCCTACCACTAACACCACCCCCACTCAGGGTGGGCTGGATGCCTACCACTACTACCATCCCCACTCATGGGGGTCTGGATGCCTACCACTACTACCATCCCCACCATGGGGGGCTGGATGCCTACCACTACTACCATCCCCACTCATGGGGGGCTGGATGCCTGCCACTACTGCCATCCCCACCCATAGGGGGATGGATGCCTACCACTAACACCACCCCCACTCAGGGTGGGCTGGATGCCTACCACTACTACCATCCCCACTCATGGGGGGCTGGATGCCTACCACTAACACCACCCCTACTCAGGGTGGGCTGGATGCCTGTCACTACTGCCATCCCCACCCATAGGGGGATGGATGGCTGTCACTACTACCATCCCCACTCATGGGGGTCTGGATGCCTACCACTACTACCATCCCCACTCATGGGGGGCTGGATACCTACCACTACTACCAACCCCACTCATGGGGGGCTGGATGCCTACCACTACTACCAACCCCACTCATGGGGGGCTGGATGCCTACCACTACTACCATCCCCACTCAGGGTGGGCTGGATGCCTGTCACTACTGCCATCCCCACCCATAGGGGGATGGATGGCTGTCTCTACTACCATCCCCACTCATGGGGGGCTGGATGCCTACCACTACTACCATCCCCACTCATGGGGGGCTGGATGCCTACCACTACTACCATCCCCACTCATGGGGGGCTGGATGCCTGCCACTACTGCCATCCCCACCCATAGGGGGGATGGATGCCTACCACTAACACCACCCCCACTCAGGGTGGGCTGGATGCCTACCACTACTACCATCCCCACTCATGGGGGGCTGGATGCCTACCACTAACACCACCCCTACTCAGGGTGGGCTGGATGCCTGTCACTACTGCCATCCCCACCCATAGGGGGATGGATGGCTGTCACTACTACCATCCCCACTCATGGGGGTCTGGATGCCTACCACTACTACCATCCCCTCTCATGGGGGTGCTGGATGCCTGTCACTACAACCACCCCTACTCATAGGACGGGTAATGCATGACACAACTAGCATACTCCCACATAAGGACTGTCTGTAAATTACATCCCACCCCCAACACCATGACAAGCGTGTGTGGTCTGTGTCAAATGCATACAACACTGAACATGACATTGAACATACAATGTGACCCCCTAACACATGTGTCACACATAATTGTGTGTGTGGCCTACACAATGCAAGCAGACCATGACCACTGTGGCAATGTGGCCCAAAGCCCCATCACCACAGTGCCCAAAAGGTAAGTGTGTGCTCCATAGCTGAAGCACATTTTGAACAGTGTGGCAATGGGGCCCAAAGCCCCATCACCACAGTGCACAAAAGGTAAGTGTGTGCTCCATAGCTGAAGCACATATTGAACAGTGTGGCAATGGGGCCCAAAGCCCCATCACCACAGTGCCCAAAAGGTAAGTGTGTGCTCCATAGCTGAAGCACATTTTGAACAGTGTGGCAATGGGGCCCAAAGCCCCATCACCACAGTGCCCAAAAGGTAAGTGTGTGCTCCATAGCTGAAGCACATTTTGAACAGTGTGGCAATGGGGCCCAAAGCCCCATCACCACATTGCCCAAAAGGTAAGTGTGTGCTCCATAGCTGACGCACATTTTGAACAGTGTGGCAATGGGGCCCAAAGCCCCATCACCACAGTGCCCAAAAGGTAAGTGTGTGCTCCATAGCTGAAGCACATTTTGAACAGTGTGGCAATGGGGCCCAAAGCCCCATCACCACAGTGCCCAAAAGGTAAGTGTAGTCCTGGTAAAAGCTGCAAAAACAAAACTGCAGGGATTATTCCTGGCCACACAACACCAAACACTACAGTGGCATTGTAGTGCTTGTGTCCCATAGCAACATAGATTGTGTGAGGCAAGCAGTGCAGTGCCAATGACACATCGTTCTGGCCATGTGCACACAAACAACAGCCACGGGGCCCACATTGTCTACATTCACAAATAACACAATGACAGAAGTGAGCATCATAATGCAGACCCACATATCTGCACCAATGGACACACAAATGTAGATATCCTGTGGAGACTGTAGATGTCAGGTGAACAAATACCATACCATGGCAGCAATGGGACATACTAACCATGATCAATGTGCTGACTAATGACCTAGCAGTCCCAGGGCCAGCAGGGGAAAGCCAACAAACAACATACAGCCAATGGCAAACTAAAGATATGCCAATGCAGTGGTGCAAATGCACAAACACAAACAGGCAGACTCACACTGCATATCATACACAACAGGTGAGGGGGTTGTGTGCCAGTGTCCCCAGGCAAACACACAACACATGAGGAGGCCAGATTCACTAATACACAGATGTCAACACAGTCACATACAAAAGTAACTCATGGATTGGATTCCCCTATGTGGGCAAACAGGCGTTGTGAGATGAGAGGGAGCCCAAATTACACATGTCACACAAGCTTGTAGGAACAGCAACAAACACAGCAAGAGACAGAACCACCACAGCACTCCCCCAGGAACCCCACATTGTGGTGACACTAGCCTGCATGACAATCACACTGTGATGACAAAGGTAGATGTCATCCACACTGTGAACCACAGCCATGTGTCCTGAGCAACAAACTACCATCACACCTATACAAGCACAAAGCACTCAGCATGGCCTGCCAGCCAAGGACAATATGGAGGAAGTGCCCCAGCCGTGCAACAACTCACATTTGCACACACTCAACGCCACACACCCTGAACTCCACCAATGTGCAGCAGTGAAGTTCACATGGACTGCTGACATTGCACGTGCACCCATGACAATCCCAAGGGTGGTGGGGGGAAATAAGGTGCAGAAACCCATCACACCTGGCCAGTCAACAATACTTGTGAATGTCTGACACACTGCACAGTATGCCGTACATGGGCATGACGTGAAATCCACCCCAAACAATGGGATCCTGGCCATAGTCACACACCAATGAAGAAGCCAAGCTGACCCACAAAGGACACACATAGACAACTTCCAACATTGCAGCTCTGACCCTGAGGAGTGGCAGCAGTCACACACACAACGTATCACAAACACTGAAAGCATACACAAACAGAAAATCACATTACTCGTGTAACCAACAAGTGCCAAGAGGAATCCTGACTGTGTCCCATCTGCGTTTGCCCACATCCCCAGCCCTGACAACAAAGACAACTAGGGATGACAACCTCATGAACATTAGTTTGCCATGCACCCACATCCTGGAGAAACCAGGTCCAAGATGCTGGATGAACACAGAACAACTCAGCAAGCATCACAAACAGGAACATCCGTAGGGACACAGCCTGTGTAGGAAAAGGAGAAGAGAACACGCACAGACATGCCTACACAACACACAACACGGGCACAGGCACAGCCTATATCACGGAATCACGCACTGCCATGAGGGCACTCCACTCCTGTGGAAGGTCAGCTGTGCCAAACCTTGTCTGTGCACGACTCAAACATGTCAGCAGAACACTCGGTCAGTGAGTCAACAACTACAACACACTGAAGGCTCTGCTCATATCAGCCTGGGCATGGGAGTGTCACGTCAGTCATCTGCATACACCCAAGACACGTGTCAAGCAACTTGCACTGTGTACCCAGATGAGTCCTCCAAATTTGATGTGCTAAACTGCATGTCCATTGGAGACGGGCACACAGTCAGGGTACTAGGAACATTGGACAGTGGTAAGCCCACCAGATGTGCATCAGTGTAGGGCAAAGATGGTAATCTACAAATGCTAAACGTACATCCCTGTGTCAAATGCTGAACATTACACCCTCAGACTGCAGCAAAGGATGCCACAGATCCAGACTAGATTAGGACACATATCCCATGGACCACATGGAGCCCATCACAGCAAAACTTCATTTACCTGATCTGAACACTATTACAACAGCAAATGCATGATTCTACACATCTACATCATGTACCTCCAAAGATTAACCACAAGTAAACAAAAAGAGGCTTTATTCAGCAAGTGTGCAACTCAAATCAAAAGTCCAAAATAAACTAAGGCCAATGGCCAGTCCAAATATACAGTCCCAACAGGGTGATGGGTGACAACTTGTCAACAATTGCTTGCCTGCACAGGTACGGACAGGGGACATCCCCTTGGAGGGGCATACGAGGGGCAGTCCAGGCACCACAGGGACAGGATCAGGGGATGCCAGAAGGAGGCAGTGAAGGGGAGGTGGGTGCAGGAGTGTCACCGGCAACTGCAGTGGACGTGTCTGACTCAGGGGGGGGCCGGCACCACTGTGGAACACAAGTCAGTTGGTGTGGGTGCTGCAACCACTGCAGTGGGCTGGACTGATGTAGTGGACTGGGTACCCACTGCAGTGCCCGAGTCAGACGTGGTGGTTGTAGACTCCACTGCAGTGCATGACTCCAAGGGAGTGGAAGGGTGGGCAGATGAGGTGGGCAGGACAGAGGGGGGGGGGCCCGGTCTCCACAACAGTGCCACTAACAGGCAGAGCGTCTGGGTTGGGGGTGGAAGAGCAAGTGGCAGGGGGGGAGGGCCTAAGAAGTCTGGGGATGCGGTATCAGTGTGTGGGGGAACCTGGGGCAGGGTGTGGCGGGGGAACCTGTGCAGTGGTGGACTGGGGGTTGGAGGAGAGAGACTGGGCGGTGGAGCTGCGTGGTGGTGGTGGGGTCTTGCTCTTCCTGGTCCGGGGGACTTCCTAATGGGTTCCTGTGTCTGCCTGCGCCTGGGGGAGGGTGTCCGGGGGCGAGGGCACTCCCTCTGTGTGGGTGGACGTCCTCTTCCCCCGGTATGCTGGATCAGCAGGATTGGAGGGGAAGAGGCTGAGGTCACACAGGAAGATCTGCTGTGTAGGTGTGGTAGCAGACGAGGCAAGGGAAGGGGTCTTGGAGGGAGAGAATTTGGAGGACAGCGGAGTTAATGTGGATGCCTGTGTGTGTGTGTGTTCCCCGTCCCCTGTGTCTGTGGTATCAGTCCCCTGAGGATGCTTGTGTGCATGTCTTGCCTTTCTCTTGGGTGTGTCTGTGCTGCTCGTGTCTGTGTGTTTGGGTGACTGTGCAGGTGTGCATGTGCTTTGGACAGGTAGGGGGCAGGAAGTGTGGATGGGGCAGAGGTGGGAGGGGTGAGGGACTGTTGGAGGAGGGACACTGCTGCCATCAGGGAGGAGTCCATGGACTTATTGCTCCTCTGTAGGGCAGACCTACCCGTCGAGATGCCCTCCATGAACGACACCAGCTGTGTCAACAGAGTGGTGTGTGCATGGAGGACACTCAGCATTGCTGTCTGCCCTACTTGGAGCTGCCGAAGGAGGTACACAGATTCCTCACTCAGGGCAGCAGGGGACACAGGGGGGTGCGGTGCCTGGCACGAAGGAGACACGCTCCCGAGTACGGGAGCCTCCACGGACCTCAGGAATGGGAGCCAATGGGAGGGCGGTGGTGGTGGTGGTGATGGCGGGGCCAGACAGACTAGCTGGCCTTTGGTGGCTGCTGAGACCCGCCTCCACAAGGGAGTCATCCTCCGAGCTGCTGTGGTCCTCAGCTGAGGTGGATGGTGCTGAGGACTCCTCGGTGTGGCACCTCTCGCCCTCCGTGCCACTGGGTCCCTCTGACCACTCGTCCGATGCTGACCCAGTCTGGCTCCGCTGCTCCTCCTGGTCCATGGAGCTGTCCCCTCCTGTGGCCGTGGATGTATCTGCAAACAATTAGGGAAACAGACAAACATCAGTCACCTGCACTGACCGCACACACCACAGTAAGTACAGCACATTACAGAGCAAGCCCTGGCATCCTTAGTTGAACATTGCCTAAAGTCCTCACACAGATTCGGGGAAGCCAATTGTCAGTCTGATGGTCAACCATGGGACTCACACCCCTCCTGCCCTTGCACCCATCTGTCTGGTGCCTGTCTGATGGTAAGACCCCAGTGTGGACACATGCACCACCTACACAGTTGTTGGACATTGCAGGGAACACGGTGAAGTATGTGAACATGCACACATCACATCTCTTGCCACTGAGTCAGTGCAGGTGTCCGTACAATGCAATGGGCCGTGCGGGCACACCGATCGGTCCATTGCTCTACAACGCGTACCCGCTCACATACAATGCAATGGGCCGTGCGGGCACACCGATCGGTCCATTGCTCTACAACGCGTACCCGCTCACAACAGATGCAATGGGCCGGCCGGGCACACCGATCGGTCCATTGCTGTACAACGCGTACCCGGGATACAACACGTACCCGCTCACATACAATGCAATGGGCCGTGCGGGCACACCGATCGGTCCATTGCTCTACAACGCGTACCCGCTCACATACAATGCAATGGGCCGTGCGGGCACACCGATCGGTCCATTGCTCTACAACGCGTACCCGCTCACATACAATGCAATGGGCCGGCCGGGCACACCGATCGGTCCATTGCTATACAACGCGTACCCGCTCACATACTATGCAATGGGCCGGCCGGACACACAGATCGGTCCATTGCTGTACAACGCGTACCCGCTCACAACAGATGCAATGGGCCGGCCGGGCACACCGATCGGTCCATTGCTGTACAACGCGTACCCGGGATACAACGCGTACCCGCTCACATACAATGCAATGGGCCGTGCGGGCACAATGCTCGGTCCATTGCTCTACAACGCGTCCCTGGACAGGTCACACCCATATGTCACCATGCTGGTCACTGGTGAACCTATGCCAGCCACATATACTTTCCAGGGACTCAGGGGCACACCTACAACACCACACCCAGTCCACACTGTATCTAAGGCATGTGTGGCAGCATAACCTTGTCTGTGTATGGGGGTGAACATGTGGTTTTTGGGGTGGCATTTGGGGGCAGACACACCCAGGCTGTGCACGTGTTCATGGGGACAGGGTCCTTTGTGTGTTGTGCACCTGACCACTGTGGTGTGCAACTTTTCATTTTGGAGCATGTGTCATGGTCACATTTCCAGGTTGTGTATGTGTATGACATGTCACATACCCCCAGGCTCACATGTGGGAAGGCATGTACGTCACAGGGTGGCCCATTGCCACAATAGTGATGTCCCTCCGCAGTCTGTGTGCATGTTGTGTTTCACATGTCTCTGACTCCATGTGCACAATGGGAGACAGTCTCCACATCCACGTGGTTTGTGCATGAACTTTGATGTTGTGTGTGTGTGTGTCACAGACGTCCATGTCTGTCCTGCAGAGGCTACAGGGGCCACTACCTGTGGGTGTCATGTTAGTTTTTCTGACGTGTACATGATACGCAATGTCATGCCAGTGTCCATGTGGCAAGACAGGGTCCCTGCGAATCTACCTGTCAATGAGCTGTGATGCCTGTGGAGCATCTGTCCAGACATGTCACTGTGGTATGTGTGTGGAACGTGAGAGCAGTAAATGGGTACTGTGACACAGCCTAATGGTTTCCCATAGCACACCCTGGAACCTGTTGTCAACACTTGTTGAACAGAGATGTTAGATGATGTCCATGTAGGTGCCATATATGTCAAAACAGAACGACACACACATCAAGTACTTGTGTTTGTTAATGATGTATCATGTGAAATTGAGTATGGTGAACGGCACATAGTTGGGGTGAATGACAATCTTGCTTTCTTCACCTATGCACTGCAGGGCTCCTGCTGTCCATCGACCATTCCCAGACCTGGCAACGATGGTGAAACGTGACAGCATCCGACGGTACCGCTTCACCAGGCAGCTGATTGAGGATTTGGCAGTGCGGTTGGACCCACATTTGCAGCCTGGCCAACCGTATCCTACAGCGCTGACCCCCAAGGTGAAGGTGATGGCAGCCCTACACTTCTTTGCCACCGGTACCTTTCAACACACTGTGGCGACTGCCGGTGGGATGTCACAGACTATGTTCAGCCGTGTGCTACGCGATGTTTTGGGGGCAATGTTGAGATACCTGAACCAGTTCATCTATTTCCCAACACGTCAACGACTCACTGACGTCAAGAGTGACTTCTATGCCCTGGGGAGGATGCCACATGTAATTGGCTCCATTGATGGGACACATGTGGCTTTGATACCACCACAGGCACATGAGCAGGCATACCGGAACCGTAAACATTACCATTCGATCAATGCTCTGGTGGTATGTCTTGCAGATATGACCATCACACATGTGTGTGCCCGTTTCCCCGGTTCGGCACACGATGCCTACGTGATGAGGAGTAGTCGCATCCCGAGGATGATGTCACAGATGCCGAACCAGCGTGCCTGGCTTGTTGGTGTGTACTGACTTTGTACCATTGTGTGTGTTCTGCTATGTTGTTTTCCGCACACATTTTCAAATCGGCTAATGTGCAATTGTCTGTCTGTAGGTGACTCAGGATACCCCAACATGCCGTGGTTGCTGACACCCCTCAGGAACCCTGTGACACCAGCCCAGATGCGCTACAATGAGGCACATGGTCGGACAAGGAGGGTGATTGAGCGGACCTTTGGTCTCCTGAAGAGCCGCTTCCGCTGCCTGGACAAGACAGGAGGGGCCCTCCCATATGCCCCAGCAAAGGTGTGCAAGATTGTCATCGTCTGCTGCATGCTACACAACCTGGCAGTGCGGAAGGAGTTGCCTCTCATCCTGGATGACGATGACCAACGTCCGCCACCTGTGGAAGATCCTGGCCTGGGTCACGATCCCAGTGAAGATGATGATGATGATGATGATGGTGATGTCCGCACACAGCTCATCACCAACTTCTTCAGCTGAATGCGAGTCTCCAGAGGGTTGTAATGTCAATAATTTGAGTTTGCATGATATGTGTGTGTGGTGCTCTGGTGCTGTTTCAGTGTGGCCATGTGCTACTTGACTGGATGCGTGCAGCAATGTGTCCTTGCAGGTGGTCTGTACTGCCCAACAGTGTTGACATGCTAACTTGGTTTTGTGTAGTTATCTCGTGACATGTATTAGACATGAGTATTGCCGTTCTGTGCTGTTCTTCAGTGGTTTTGACTGTGTGTCATGTCTGTCCTTCACAGGGTGCTGCCGGAGTTGTTTGATCAACTTGGATCCCACGAATCCATGATTCAACTTCCAAGGTGGAAGCAGTCGTTTCCCTACAGGTGATGTGCCACACACCCCTGGACTTTCTATCTTCTGCACTTTTTGACTTTGTGGCCACAGCCAGGTTGGATTAGCTAGCATTTGTAGTGGATACAACATGTTGCAAATGTGTAATAAACCTGTGCTTCACTTTGGGATGTGCGTTGTCTGTAGTCACACATCTGACTGACATTTGCTTACTGCACCTGTAGTCTAGTTGACACAGACTGTGAATAGGTGGCGTGTCTGTGCATTCCACTGTATTTAGTTGCAACATCAGTATAGGTGATGAGTCTGATGGCCCTGGTGTGTATGTGTTGTGTGGCACTAGTGGTGTGTCTCCCTCATATGTGTCACGTCGCCATGACTGACATGACGGTGTTGGACTTGCTGTAGCAGTTAGCATGCACAGTGTCATTTTTCTGATCAGCATCTCCATGACAGAGAGCACGTTGGAATCACAACAGAGGCAGATATGGTGTATTGGTGAGTTTATTTACATACATGTGTGAGGATGGTGCACAGGATGGTGGGTGCTGTACATAGAAATTGGAATCCAAAGTTCCCATGTGATTCGGAAGTCTTGGTAGCTGAAATGTCCAGAGTAAAGTCCACAGTCATCTGATAAATTTGGCCAACTATAGCTCCCCATGTCATGTGGGAGAGTTGGGTTAGCTTCGACAGGGCGTGCAGTTTGCACACAGAGGAAAAGTTCCAGAACAGGTGTTGGCTTCCTGGGGGATGTAGATGGCCATCGGCCTCTCAGTTTGGCCTCCTCGGACGGCCCCTCTTCTTGGGGGGGACCCTCAGGTACAGGCTGCGGCGGTGCAGGGGACTCTCTGCCAGAGTCCTCCTCCCTCCCTGTGGCATTTGCAGTTGTTTCAGCAGCAGATGTTGTGGGCACACAGGGAGGTGAGGCCATGTTGGTGCTGATCTGGCGGAGGCATGTCAGTATGTCCCTATGCACCGCTGTCAGTTGTTCCAATGTGTCCCACTTGGACTCCATGCCAGACATGTGTGTCTCGACATGTGACATGTGTGTCTTGACATGTGACGTGTGTCTCGACACGGGACATGTGGGAGTCCAAGCGGGCATGATGGGCAGCCTGCTGCTGTTGTATGTCCTTGAGGATCCCCACTACCTGGCTGACCTCTACGGTGCTAGTCTGGTACGCATCCGCGATGCGTGCCAGTTGTGGGTCATCATGCAGTCCAGACCCCTCTGCAAAGAGCGACCTATGTCTACCACCCCTCCCACCACCCCTGGCGACACGTGCAGGACCTGCGGTGGCACGCACAGGTGACCGTGGGCCCACTTGGGTGTTGTTCCTGGGCTTGTTGTCACCAGCTCCAGTTTGGGTCTGGGTCCCTGCGCTGTTGTCATCTGTGGTCCTTGGTCTGTCCGTGTTGGCAGGGGTGGCCTGTGTGTTGGCAGTTGTTGGAGGGGTGGGTGCAGGGGGTGCAGATGTTGGTCCTGCTGGTGCTGCATGATGACTCACACCGGAGGGTCCAGCTGGTTCTTCGCCATCCGAGGAGTGCAGAGGCTGATCCACACCAGTGAGCTCAGTGTTCACCGGAGCCTGGGACAGGGACTCCTCCTCATCTGCTGCTGTGTCCCCATCATCACCTGTTTTGGGGAGAGACACAGATTGTATGTTATGTTTCTACTGGCATCAATTGTTCAAACACCTGACAGTTGTGACTGTACCTCTGGATGTGGGCCTGGACATTGCATTCTCCTAAATTGTGACAGTCAGAGAGTGATATTGGTGTAGCACATTGTCCTGCCAACCTGTGGCATGTCAATGTGAATGTTGAGGTATGTGCATGACCAGCATTGGTGGTATTTGCTTGCCATCCGGGCCTCCTTCTCCCCCAGCCCAGTTATCCCACCATGAAGCATGCTTCCATTGCAGGGAGTGCAAGTTGTCTTTCAGGATGTCAGTCAGTGGTGTCCTGCTGTTGGTTGTTGCACAGTTCCCAGCAGGGCCTTGTGCTCCCCCAGCAGTACCCAGTGTCAGCCATCTTGTGAGTCCTTTTCCACTCCCTGTGATTTGAGCATGGTTCAGGGTGGTGTTGATGGGCCAATTGTGAGGCTGACCAATATCTGTGACTACCACTCCCATCATGCTATTGCCTCCACCCCCTTCCCAGCATGCCCATCCTTCCTTCCTTTTGACTCTGCTTCCCTGTGGGGTGGGGTGCCTGTGCTGACAGGATGGCTGGGAGTGTTGTCCTGGCAGTTGTTTGGCTACAAGTCCCAAGAGTGTCCCTGTGCTTCACACAGCATAACCCAGGGTGGTGGTTCTTTTGGGATCTTCAGTTAGAATGTGAGGCATTGCATTCTCCCAGGTGGGTTATGTGGAGTTAGTGTTGAGGGGTGTGTGAGGGGAGGTGCTTGTAACTATGGTCAGTGCTGTGAGTCCTCCTTCCCACCCAGCCAGATATCCCACCATGGAACGTGCTTCCATTGCAGGGAGTGCAAGTTGTCTTTCAGGATGTCAGTCAGTGGTGTCCTGCTGTTGGTTGTTGCACAGTTCCCAGCAGGGCCTTGTGCTCCCCCCCAGCAGTACCCAGTGTCAGCCATCTTGTGAGTCCTTTTCCACTCCCTGTGATGTGAGCATGGTTCAGGGTGGTGTTGATGGGCCAATTGTGAAGCTCACCAATATCTGTGACTACCACTCCCATCATGCTATTGCCTCCACCCCCCTTCCCAGCATGCCCATCCTTCCTTCCTTTTGACTCTGCTTCCCTGTGGGGTGGGGTGCCTGTGCTGACAGGATGGCTGGGAGTGTTGTCCTGGCAGTTGTTTGGCTACAAGTCCCAAGAGTGTCCCTGTGCTTCACACAGCATAACCCAGGGTGGTGGTTCTTTGTGGGATCTTCAGTTAGGATGTGAGGCATTGCATTCTCCCAGGTGGGTTATGTGGAGTTAGTGTTGAGGGGGTGTGTGAGGGGAGGTGCTTGTAACTATGGTCAGTGCTGTGAGTCCTCCTTCCCACCCAGCCAGATATCCCACCATGGAACGTGCTTCCATTGCAGGGAGTGCAAGTTGTCTTTCAGGATGTCAGTCAGTGGTGTCCTGCTGTTGGTTGTTGCACAGTTCCCAGCAGGGCCTTGTGCTCCCCCTGCAGCACCCAGTGTCAGCCATCTTGTGAGTCCTTTTCCACTCCCTGTGATGTGAGCATGGTTCAGGGTGGTGTTGATGGGCCAATTGTGAGGCTCACCAATATCTGTGACTACCACTCCCATCATGCTATTGCCTCCACCCCCTTCCCAGCATGCCCATCCTTCCTTCCTTTTGACTCAGCTCCCCTGTGGGGTGGGGTGCCTGTGCTGACAGGATGGCTGGGAGTGTTGTCCTGGCAGTTGTTTGGCTACAAGTCCCAAGAGTGTCCCTGTGCTTCACACAGCATAACCCAGGGTGGTGGTTCTTTGTTGGATCTTCAGTTAGGATGTGAGGCATTGCATTCTCCCAGGTGGGTTATGTGGAGTTAGTGTTGAGGGGGTGTGTGAGGGGAGGTGCTTGTAACTATGGTCAGTGCTGTGAGTCCTCCTTCCCACCCAGCCAGATATCCCACCATGGAACGTGCTTCCATTGCAGGGAGTGCAAGTTGTCTTTCAGGATGTCAGTCAGTGGTGTCCTGCTGTTGGTTGTTGCACAGTTCCCAGCAGGGCCTTGTGCTCCCCCAGCAGAACCCAGTGTCAGCCATCTTGTCAGTTGTTTTCCACTCCCTGTGATGTGAGCATGGTTCAGAGTGGTGTTGATGGGCCAATTGTGAGGCTGACCAATATCTGTGCCTACAACTCCCATCATGCTATTGCCTACACCCCCTTCCCAGCATGCCCATACTTCCTTCCTTTTGAGTGGACTTCACTGTGTGTGAGTGTGACAGCAATGGCAAGATGGCTGACAGTGTGGTCCTGTTGTTTGTTGGTGCCCAGTTCCCATCAGGGCCTTGTGCTCCCCACAGCAGTACCCAGTGTCAGCCATCTTGTCAGTTGTTTTCCACTCCCTGTGATGTGAGCATGGTTCAGAGTGGTGTTGATGGGCCAATTGTGGGTGTGACCAATATCGGTGACTACCACTCCCATCATGCTATTGGCTACACTGACTTCACCAGCATACACATAATTCCTTCCTTTCAGTGAGCTTCCCTGTGAGGTGGTGTTCTAGTGGTGGGTAAATATCTGGGAGTGTTTGTTGGTTCTATTTGTGCCACTGCCTTGCTGTATTTGTTGTTAGGTTTGTACATGTCATGACACAGTTACATATCACTATGAGATGGCAGGTATTGTGTTTGTCTGACTAGCATTCACATCTTGGGATGAATATCTTTTGGTTGCTGTGTATTTGCTAAGGGTGCATGGTTTGCCTATCCCCTTGACTGTGATGTGTGTGTGTTGTCACACCATATTGTGTCTATTAGTTGTGTACTCACCAGGCTCTGGGATGTCTGTTAGTCCGTATACGCTCACTGGTGGTAGGATGGCCCGCACCTTCTCCTCCCAGGGCCTGAGGTATACTGGTTTTGCAGGAGGGCCACTGCCGGTGTGCTGGTTGAGGAGGTAGTCCTTTTTGAGTAGGTCCCGGACCCTCCTGCGCACATCATACCACCTGTTCTGGATGTCTTCCTTTGTGCGCAAACATGGTGATTGTGCGTTCACCCTGTCGACAATCCTCGCCCACATCTTGGTTTTCTACGACATGGGGGTCTGTTGAACCAATGTACCAAACAACTGTGGCTCTACCCTGAGGATCTCATCTACCATGACTTCCAATTCACTGTCTAGGAACTTATGATTCTTCTTTGGGGGCATGGTGATGGGTGGTGGTGGTGATTGATGTGTGTGTGTGTGCAAGTGGGGGGGTGTGAGTGTAGGTTTAGCTGGGTGTGTGTGAGGGTGCTATTTGTAGGTGTGGTAATGGTGTGTGGCTTGTGTGATGTATGAGCTGTGAGTGTGTCTGTGGTTGCTGTGTGATGGTGTTCTGTGCTGGCAGGTCAGTGGAATTTGCTAAGGATCATGGTAGGGATTTGTGGCCTTTATGTAGGTGGAGTTGGAGGTGTGTCCTTGTTCCATTTTTTTTCCTCCCTGTATTTATTGGCTTTGTGGTTGCTTGTCTGGCCCTTTTTAAAAAAAAATTTACTTGGTGTTTTTGGTGCATGTAGGAGTCGTTCTTGTGTCCGAGTAGGATGCTGCAGTTGTCTGGTGCGATCTTGTCCGACTCGTTCCCGCTGTGTGTCAGCTAGGTTTCATATGCGGCGTACGAGTCGGTCGCGGAGTATTGGGTTGCTTCGGCTGGGTTTTGTATGCGTGTCGGTCGTACGGCTTGTGCTCCGGGCGAGTCGGTCGTGTTTTGCACGCACAGCATCGTACTACGCGGGTCGGAGTTCGCGGGTACGTTTCGTTCGGGTTCAATCCGGGTGCGTGTCGGTCGGTTCGTTTCGCGTGATTTCCCGGCCGGATGGCTTGTTTCCGTCCAGCTCGGTCGGTCGTTTTGTATTCCGTCCGAGTCTGTCGGATTTCACATGCATTTCATCGTACTACCCGGGTCGTACAGCGCCTGTCCGAGTCGGTCGGACTAAATTCCCGTACCGAGTCGGTCGGTATGTTTTGCGGCCCGAATCGGAATCGGCCCCTAAGTGTAGTGCAGTGATGTGGAGTGGAAAGGGAAAGAAAATCTAAAAATACCTAACTAGTTGGCCACTCTTTTATTCCCGCCCCTAGTTGGTATGGTTAAAAATCAGGGGTTGTTTACTAAGAAGAAACCTGACCTTAACGGGTCTGGTTGTCTCAGTAATGTGTTTTTGTCAACATGTTTCGAGCTGTTCCCCCTAATAGCTCTTCATCAGGACTCCACGGGGTCCTGCCCCGTGTGTACCACTCCTAGTGAATCCTGTAATAAGGACACAAACCAAGCACACCTAATGCCCACTGTATACATACGGTTTTAGTGATTAATCCATGTTTCTGTAGATGCTATATTATTGCATCATGGTCAAAGCCAGGGGTAGAGGGGCTTGTTGTCACACTTTCGTCAAAGCCGCCTCTGGTATAGTAACCTACTTCTCTCCCTGGAGACCGCATACTTTGATAACATATGGTACCAGGCTGTATCAATCTACTTCTGGATATTGCTACATAAGAGAGGATCAGTCAGAATAGAGAAACTGTTAGGTCTATCGGCCTTCGGGTGGTCTTCCCCCAAACATTTTGCCTTCCTCCCCCCTATTTTTGCTGATCTCGTTTTTGTTGGCCTTAGGACTCTGTGCACTTTACCAATGCTTATCAGTGCTAAAGCGCTTGTGCTCTCTCCCCTAAACATGGTAGAATTGGCTAATATCCAATTGACGCATTTAAATTACTTGCTGGCATTTTCTTGTCCTAACTATTTAGTGCCTGCAGCCTTCCCTGGGTCACATGACAAGGTGTGGCTGGCAGTTGGTCCTTGTGTATTGCTCCCAGACAGTGTGACAAAGGGAAAATAGGTGCTGCCAGGATGAGCCACTCTGACTTAACGATGGGGCAGGGCTGTCCCCTACCTCACTTTCACATCACAAAGACCCTGCCTGAACACACTCACAAAGGGTTTTTCACTAGTCTTTCTTGTCCCCCAGACAGGCTAGGGCCAGGGCAAGGAGGAAGAGCATGCATGACATCTCAAGGAGGGTGGAAACCTCCAGAACCTTCTCATACTTCAAAGTGGGCACCAAGTATAAATTATGGACCCTCAGACCCAACTCATCAGTACACATCTGGACCTTTGGAAGACTCAGAAGAAGTAGTGCTGTGCTGCTTTGCTGCAAGAAGGACTGCCACTCTGATACCCTGCTGGGCTGCTCTCCTGCTTGAGTGAGAAGGACTGGACCTGCATCTTGGACCTGGGACCACCAGAGTGACTCCAAGGGCTAGATGGTTGTCCTCCTGATCAGAGCCTCAGTGACATAACAGGCTCTAACTTTAAACCCAACACTTGGACTCTGCCAGCTGTGAGTCCTGCAATCCAAAGTGGTGCCATCCCAGTCCTGAACCCTTGAAAGTGGGCCTGGAGGTGCTCTGCCAGCCATCTGTGGTCCCAGCAGAACTGATGCAGCACGACGCATCACAATACTCTGCATCGGAAACGCTGCGAAGCACATCCCCGTTGCAGGACTTCACATCACAGCCCTGCAGCTCTTTGAAACCAGAGATGCATGACACATCTTCATGCAAGGACCTAGCATTGCCCACTGCAGCTCATCGGAACTGCAGCTGCGCAATGCATCTCCAAGCAAGGACAACCACATCGCATCACACACCGCAGTTCATTTGAACCACCGCTGCAAGACACATCTCCAGGCAAGGACCTCGCATCACCACTATAGCTCCCTGGAACCACCACTGTGCATCACATCTCCATGCCAGGACCTCATAAAACCTCTGCAACGCTTCTCTCTCCAAACAAGATTTAAAGTACTTTATTCAGCTGGCCTAACTTGGTCTCTGTAGCCAGCTTGGGCTCCATCGCAGTCGGCCTGAACTTGTGACTTTGACCCGGTCTAGCACGACCAGACAACCACAGTTGGCGCTTGTGTTTTTTGGTGCTATTTCTACTTAAATCTTTAAAATTGGATATCTCCTGTTCTACTGATTTGATTTTTGTTGTTTTGGTCTTAAATGATTTATTAACCTTTACTCTATTTGTCTGAAATGGCGTGAGATTTTTCTTGTGCTGTGTTTCACTTTATTACTGTTTTGAATTGCTGCATACATACTTTGCACATTTCCTCTAAGTTAAGCCTGACAATTCGGTGCCAAGCCACCAGAGGGTTGAGCACAGGTTAATTTGGGGTTTGCTTGTGACTTCATCCTGACAAGGATTGTGGTTGCTGCTTGAGTAGGGTTTTACCCCTCAACCAGTAACCCAACTTCTTACAGAAACTATTATCCTCTTTGAAACCTGTTTCCATATGGAAGGAACCCGGAATGGTCAAATTGAGAGGTAGTAGCCAGGCACAAAAACATACCTAGAGCTCAGACACCTCTGTTCTCGCAATTCACCTATTACTTGGAGTCATACTTAAAAATGAAGATAATTAAGCAGTCCCTAATGAACGGTAATATTCACAAAGTACAGGTCATTAAAAATGAAGCACCGAGGCAATATATGTTCTGTCATAAATTTGCAAAGCTCCCATCTTTTAAGAGGCTAGTCTCTGATGGTGTGCCATCAAAGATGCTAGAAACGTATTCCACTCACATTATTTCGAACACTCGGAAAGTCACATCATTAATCTCCACAATTCATGCCCTCTACATTGATGTGCTGTCAACATTTGGAAACTCTTTACAACATAGGCAATATCCATATTTGTGGGGAAACAAGAGTTTGTCAGAAGTGGGATAAAGAGTTGAGTAGCGAATCTCTATCCTTGTGTTTTTTCACTGACGCATATCCCCCGTGAAAACCTGGCAAGTAAAAGCGTGCCCAAAGTTAAGAAAACTGGATAAATTGTTGCGTATACACTAACATTGTGATGTGTATGCCTATTTCATAGCTCAAAATCCATAATGGTGTAGAGATACTACACCCAATATTTATTCTACCCCACAGTATCAGACTTCCAGGTGAAGTATTACGCATCAATTTTCTCACAAAACCTATAATGAGGACCTCTGCACTCTGAAGCCATTAATGGCTGTTAGCGTGACTGCTGTGCTAAAGTACTCTTAAGCAACATCTCAGGTGCTAGGCTCTATTATTGACTCCTTTCTCTGATTCTATCGAGGCGGGCCAGAGGGGGGGAGACAGAGTGACAATGTATAGCAATCTCTGAACTAACTCCCAAATTCAGCCATTTTCTAAGACTATTGCACAGACAATGTCTAGCAACACTTATTATTGGATTTCATCCAGAATATTCTGCAACTTTCACCATATTCCACATCCATAAAATAGTTGGGCAGGTTATTTATTGAAGAAAGTGAATCACATTTTACTTGTGATCCATCAAGTTGGGAATGCTGCAGCAGATCATGCCTATGGTGGCTCCATGATTTGACATAGTGACTCTGGAGTTGAAGATTCCGATCTGAATCTTATCATTCACTGTGAATACTGGAACTATTTCTGGTTTAATATCAGAGATCAGCAGTACCAGTTCATTGAAAGACTGTTCAAACTATATTCTGATATAGATATAGTCATTCAGTTTACACTCATGCTGGCGGTCCTTCTAAATGAACTTTTAAACATATTTTGATGACTTATGACCTAAATGGCATGTTTCCTTCAATATTGTCAAAACAAGCTTTGGGTGTTAAAGGTGGTGTGTGATAAGACTGGTCTGTCATGAACTTGAAAATTGCTATTTTGGTCATGACAATAAAGGAAATTTACTGTTATATTTCTCCATATCATCATCCTACATTTCATCCTTTTCATGAATTGTAAGTTTGCCATGTGCCTGTTAGTCATGGTGTAAGGCAATGTTATAGGAGTTCACCTGTCTGCTACATTCTGTCTTGTGTGGCATAAGCTCCTGCAAATATAAGTGAGTAGTTTTCCACTAGACCACATTTGCACTTTTCGGGCTTGGTGGCTAGATTCATTACATTTGGATTCCAGAGCACTATTGTCTCAAGGCCCTGGAGTAATCCAGACTATGAATTAAAACCAAAGGAGTTAAGGACTAATCCTGGGATCCAATAGTATTCTGGATTGTGATCTATATATAATCACCCAGAATTTGCCTTAACGTACATCGGAACGGATTCAAATTAATTCTCCAACCACTCCACTGCCTTCCAAGAGAGGCCAAAAGGAAATAGGATACCAAATTTCTGATTTCCAGATCCCATTTAGAGATGGAACCTCAATGTTTCTGATGGCAGCGGCTCAACTGGTCCACCATCAGAAACTATTAACATATGAGTCTGACCACCAAAGTGCTGTCAGGTCACAGTAACGTTTGCCCCACCTGATTAAGAACAGTGTTGCCATCACTAGATTTCCACGTCATGCATGGCATGATGGTTCTGGTTAGAGAAATAAATTATAGGCCCCCAAAGCGTTAAGAAGTACTCCAGTAGTAATCCTTTACATATTCTTTGATGCCTATGTGAATTGACCCCAGATTTGCTGATGGTCATTCAGGCTTTGCATGCCCAGGCTGGGAAGAATTATGATCGTTTTGGGGACTTAAACTGTATCTAAAGTACCTGCCTCTGTGCTGATCTTGAAGGGCCCAGCTACATTTCTAATTAAGTTTCAACTATCCACCTCAATGCGGATATTGTTCTGCATTTTCCTCTCCAACTCAGTCTCCGTACTTTGATGCTAACAAATGTTTATTTGTCACAATTTGGTTCATATCGCAGCTTTTTCAAGTCTATATTTTTGGATTTAGGAAGAGTTTCATTCAGAGAGTTGCTGTAGTAATCATTATGAAACAGCCGCGGCTGCTCCCAGTAGTGAGGCGGGGAGGGGGGGAAGGGGTGGGAAAGGGGTGTTAAAAATAAAATAAAACAAATCACTTACCTGCCGTCTGGCCAGCCGCCGCCTCTCTTCTGTTCTCACTGTCCTCTTCCTGGCTTCTGTTCTAACAGGAAACAGGAAGCACCCAGGCTCCCCAAAGCCATTCACAATGCTGCAATGCAGCGTTGTGATTTGTCTCAGCGCCGTGGATCGGCGCTCAGATGGGGAATGGGAGCCTGGGCATATTCTCCACCCAGGCTGTAAATGCAGCCTGGGTGGAGAATATGCAAAGTGCGCATGAATGTTTGGCCGTCCAGAGAGGGCTGGCCAAACATTCATGCGCACTTAGGGGCCTATTACGATGGTGGTCAGATGACTGCCGCCTGGCCGGCGGTGGCAACCGCCGGACCGGCAGCGGACATCCACCCGCGATCGCAAGCCAGAAACCGCCGGTCAGATTAGGATGGTGGTGGTGACCTTGGCGGTGGGAAAATCCGACCTCCGCTTTTCCGCTGGTTGCCATCCGCACGCCTGCCTGGCGGGCGGAGAAGGACCGGGCTAATGGTGGCGGTGCAGAGCAGGCTCCGCCGGCAGGATTATGATGCCGGCGGTAGCCAGCCTTTCCTCAGCGGTCAAACCACCATGGAAAGGCATGCAGTGACTGTCTTCCGGGGACTCGTTGCGGGCCCCCAATGTTTTGTGGGGGGGGTGCACTGGGGGAGTACCCATGGTCCCCCCCTACATTTCCCTGTACCAGGTGGCAGGCACTGTGCAGTGCCTGCCACGCAGTGCAGGGAGATGGAGGACATGCTCCTTTTGACATCGCAGCGGTGCTGCGTGCATCAGCAACTGCCGCAATGTTAAAGCCCGCGATCCGACCGCAGCGGTCGGATTTCGAGCAAGAACCATCGTAATACGACCGGCAGTTATGTCGCGGGCCTTGCGGGCGGTCTTTTCCCGTTACCATGGCGGTCGGGGAGGTTTTCCGACCACCATCGCAATAGGCCCCTAAGTATGGTGCCACCACTCCTCCCCTCTGCACTTCCCAGCATCGCCCCACAAAACTGACTCTGCATGGAAAAATAAAATGATAATAACACTGCGTTATTATCTTTTTATTTTTCCTATTTTGCCGTGCTGAAAGGCAGTGGGGCAACGCTCCTCCGCCTTAGCAGAGGAGCCGCCTCTGTCATAAAATCAAATCTGTGTGAAAGAAAATGGATACCATGGCAACTGTCTTGCTTATTAAGTGGTTGGCTTGATTATTCAAAGTCCTATTTTCCCGTCACATTTTTTAGAAACTTCATACTGTATCAATGTGGCAAGTTGAATTTGTGTGCGTGGCATTGCTTTAGATGGATGAGAAGTAATTATTTGTAGCTGAAAACATATCCACCTTTCTCTGATCAAGGGACTATGATGAGGAAGTTTATGGTTCAATGTTATGAAGGTTATTTGTAAAACCGATACATTTGATTAATATATGTACCTAGTGACTTTCAGATGTTTCCGCGAAATGTATGCAGTAGCGTAGCGAGGATGCCATGAACTCAGGTGCAAGCAAGGAAAATGGCCTCTTTGGCTGCTGTTGAGGTAGTAAAATAAAGCACTGTCAGTGTTCAATGAGCCCCTCAGGGCTCTGGACCCTGGTGCCACTGCATATGTTATAGCAATGTTAGCTATACCTCTGAACATATGTAGACTATTCCAGGATGGCTTCTTGCATAATTCAATCAGACACTGACCAATGCAATGATTAACTCCCCTACTGCTATAACTCAATCTTCGTTATTGGGTTGGTTTGTAAACCAAGACGTGTATAAATAAATATGGATTGTCCTATATGTAACAATGCTGCATCTGTAAGATGGCCACACAGAATCGCCTCTTCGATGTAAAGTTTACACTGTGTAAAGGGCCGGCTGAGGAACAAAATGCAGCCCTGACAAAACTGCTCAAACCAGCCCTGCTTCCTTCGTCTACTCATGCTATGTCTCTCTTTCCAGCTATACTATGTATCTGGGAATACACCCTATACCATCAATCTTAGAAAAATTGACAGAGAAAAACGACTCACCATTATTTCTATGTACGTCAATCAATGACTACTGGTGAATGTTATAGACCATACAGACTTTACACTGAATATGCCATATGTCGCATTCACATACTGTTGACCCAAAAATGGAAGCGAAAACAAGGGACTGTGTATATCATCTAGTGTTATTCTTCTTCATTGATGAAAATAAAGACAATTGCATACAGTTAAATAAAACAAGAAAATACACATAACACTATCAAACACAAAGACATGTGCATACAATATAGTTGAACCAATCCAAAAACAACATAAATGAACTGATAAGGTACATTGAATAATGTGTAGACATATACTTTGTTCAATCAACAAGAATACATAAAACGTTACGTGTGGTGTCCTGTACTATTAGTGCATGGGGTTTTGCTTATTTTGACCCTCTACTCTATATTCCAAAAGGTACTATTTGACCCTTCCCTAAGGTGGTCGGAGCACTTTAACTATTTCTAGCTGAGTTGTTATTCACATCACCAATATTACATAATTTAATTTGTGCTCTTTCAGATTGACGAAGACTCCTGGCCACACCAATGGATACGTCAGCGCGTTTCAACCTTCGTGTAGGGCCTTATATATTTTGTTGATGAAGGTCTTCTTCAGGGCTGGGGGACTTTTGCAGGGACACTATGTTGAAGACATCAAAAGCACAGAATTATATTAGGATCCCTTGTGTTCTCTAAGAAAAATAAAAATAGAAATAAAAATGTGAGACTGATCACAGGAAGGGTTTCATATAAGTAGACATAGCGTTCACGTGGACTATTGGGCCCTAGATATTGGAGAAAGAAGTAAAGGATACTTATCATCATAAGTATGATATTTAATGCCCCAAAGGTGCCATTTGGAAGTTTACAACACAGTTATAACTGGGGTAGTCAGGAAATATAATCTGTCCGGGGCAGATCTCCGCCCTGGAGGTGCTGTTCTCCTAGCTAGGGCAAAAATCTAAATTATTGGAGCGGTCTAACACCCGTAGCGTAGCATGTCCGAAAATAGTGTCATGGGTTAAATTAATGCAGTTATTCCCCATTGTGTTTACATCCAGCGGTCCGTGACGTAGCGAATCAAGGGCTGGTGTAATGGGGTGCATGCAGCTAAAACCAGTGATGTTTGTAGTGGATAATTTTATCTCACACCTCTGTGCCTTACTGTACAACGAATAAGTATGTGACACATGGAGTGTTCTGACAGGAAGTGCTCCCGAGGGTTTGAGGAAGAGCGCATTTGAAAAAAGAAAAAAAAACAATTTCACGTCGTGCTGTTCGTCTCCCACTTGGCTCATGGGGGTAAGGAGGAGACCCGGGCTTGATCGTGCACATACGGGGGTGGGTACCCTGGGGATTGAATCTAGAAGGCACAGTGCCAGGACACGGCATACCTTATTCAGGCATTCCACTCTGTTGCTTTGGTCATTTTGCTCATGTTTCTCCCCTGCAGAAACGGAAATGGGGAATACGGAACCACTACATGTGTCTGACCTCCCTGACGTCTCTTCTCCTGATTGGATGGGAGGTTACACCAGTCGGCGTCCTGTTTTGCGTTGCCATGGTAATGAACTAATCTGGTGTGAACTCTCAGAGGCTCTGGCAGATAATTGACCTTTGTTACTCATGAATGAGGTATGATGTGTCTATTAGGAGGGGGCCCTTAGATGCTTTGTGTTACACAAGGCTTGTCACATGTGTCTGTCATCGTTATCCTATGTAATAGTCACATGGTGTTTATCAGAATCATTCGAAGAGACAATCTTCTAACTTTTCACCTCGTTTATTATAGAGATAATATTTGCTCGCAACAAGGATTTATAGTAGGCAATGGGCCATCTCGTTGTTTTCATTTAACCCATGGGAGGCTGTAGGGAGGTGGAGAATCATATTGGCCTCTTCCCTGGAAAGGATGGAATCAATATTCTGGCCTTTCACATGCGTTAATACTGCCCATTTGAACTCGGAAAGTCCATGGTTCATTTGTATGAAATGTTGAACCATTGGGGCATTTTGTACTTTGCATTTTAGGCGTGATCTGTGTTGTGTGATTCTTTTTCTAATCGCCGGTGATGTTTTTCCCACATATGCCAAGTCACATGGGCATACCACACAGAATACCATGTTTGTTGTATTGCAGTTTGTAAATTCAGAAAGCTTGCTTGTTGTACCTTGATAGAGGAATTCTTCCCCTTCGATTGTAGTTTCACAGGACATACAATTGCCACATTTGTGGTGTCCTTTTATAGGAGGTAAATCAAATATTGTACTCAAGGACACCGTTTCCATCTAGCGGGCTGTATTCGCTCTCACCAAGTTATCCCATAGATTTTTGTTCCTTTTTAAAGCAAATAAAGGAACAGTTTTCAATTTTTCAAGACTGCTGACAATTGTCCAATTTTTTTTTAATGATCTTTTTTGCCGCATTGGTGGCACCAGAGAATGTAGTCACGCATACCATGGAGTTGTTGCTGTTGCGGTCCTTTGGTTCCAGCAGTGTTTCTCGAGGCATGTACCATGCTCGTTTTAGTTTCTTTTGAGTAATTTTTGGGGATAATTGCGTTGTTGTAGTTTACTCATAAGATCCCATGCATTGATGAAGTAATCCTCTCATCTGGAGCACTTCCTTCTAATCCTCAAGAATTGGCTGTATGGTATATTATCATGCAGATTTATTTGGTGGAAGCTCGAATAATGAAGGAATGTGTTTCTGTCCGTCTTCTTGGTGTACAGTGTTGTGTATATTGTGTTGTCTTCATGTTTTAATGTGATGTCCAAACAATGGATCTTTTGTTTATTGACAATCATAGAAAATTGAATATCAGGGCCTCTGCCATTTCACCATCTTAGGAAATCTGTGATTTTTTAATCTGGTCCTCTTCAAATCATGAATACATTGTTGATGTATTGTTTCCATATATGGATGTACTCTCTGTAGGGATTGTTGTTGTAGATCCATTTTTCCCCATACATCATCCTGAACATAATGGCCATCTCAGGAGTGAAGGGGCAACCCATCACGGTCCCCTCGATTTGTAGGTAGAATTGTTGGTTAAATTTGAAAAATTGTATATCAAACACACTACCACCAGTTTTAACAGGAAGCCCATGGGAACCTCATGTGGGAAATGTCTTTTTTCAAGGAAAGCCGCTAGCGCCTCCAAGCCGCTGTCCTGGGGGATGTTTGTGTAAAGATTTACAATATCAAGGGTGACAAATGTATCAGAGCAAGCGTCAAAGGCAATACCTTCTATGATGTTAATTGTCCGCATGGTGTCTCCAAGGTAACTTGGAATATCAGAGATGAGAGGTTTCAGAAAGGTGTCTACATATTTCTGCGGACGTTCTAAAAGCAAATTAACCCCTGAGGTGAAGGTCTTCCTGGTGGATTGACGGGGTCCTAGTGTATTTTAGGGAGGATATAGATCAATAGTATTCTGGGATGCCATTTTTAAATTTTTGCTTCTTTCTTCTACAACCATCCACCTTCTTTGACTTCAGAAATTAGTTCCATTATCTTTGTAGCAAGCATTGTGCTCGGACTGTCCTGGATTTTCTCATAATGATCCTCGTTATTGAGTTGGCGTTCCACCTCCGCTTCATACTTGCTTTTGTCCAAAATTACAATTCCTCCACCTTTGTGCGCCAGCTTGATGATTATATCTTGGTCATTTTTGAGTCTGATCATGGCTTTATGTTCTACTTTGGATAAATTCCATTTTGTATGTTGTTTTTCCTTTCCAATTTTTCAATGTCTTGCATTAGATTTTTTCGAAAGTTTGTAATTCAGTCGGCATATTGGCCATGGGAGGATAAAAGCTTTATGGTTCTTTTAGGCCAGAGAAATTGTTCTCCAGTTAGGGTCCATATTCCAAGAAGAAGACCTAGAATCGCATTTTTCTGAACAGTTGCAGCATTTCTAACCTGATCTGTGCAAAATCTGGGTGGGTGGTTGGAACAAAAACAACAGTAACCTGTTAAGTAGTTTTGTCTCATACTTGTCTAATGACCGCCCTGAAAGGTTGTATATCGGAATCAATTCTGGCTCTGCCACCTGCACATGTGTCTCCTCGTGGTCATTTCTCCTTGATATTAGTTCTGATTGTACCATCGTCTCACTCTGTTTCGTCCCCTCGGACATCCTCGGCCCCTTTGTAAACTAGATGGCTGGACAGAAGATGATTGACCTTGTTGGTTAAATATGGCACTGGTCGAGGGCTCCACGTCACTTGAACTGTCTGAGTACGACGAGGTGTCTGAGAAGGATTTTTTTTTTACTCCTTCCTGGGAACTGTCTCAATACACTTGTGTCCTCGGGCTGTATGTAGAAATCTTTATCAAGGTATGGATAGACTCTCTTCACATTGAAGTTGCTATTGTCTCTTTGTAATTTTGCTTTTTTGAAATCTTCTGTGTTTTTCTTGAAAGTAGTGTTATCCTTCTCTAGTTTGTTTAAAAGTGCTTGTGCATCTTCAATGGCCACATTTGACAGCAATGCCTCTATGAGTTCTTTAATTTTTTCTAATTCTTTGATGCTTAATTTTTCAGCCGTCTTAATTAATAGAAACACCTAATTTCATGAACATTTAGTTCCAATATGACTGAAATCACCAAAGTACTCTAGGATGTCCACAAAGATGACTGGTATGTTTTTCACTTGGAGTCCTAAAGGTATGTTTCCCACTCTGAGGTGCTCTAAAAGCACCTCTCCGTGTAGTGCAGCCCTGATCTGTATTTTCTTCAGTCTGGTGATTTTATCAAGTTTGGATTGTTGTCCTGAGTTTCAAATGCTACTCCCGATGTTGAGTGTAGATGGCCTTCTGAGAAGTTCTTCTATATCTTTTTCTCTGAAACGTAGGGGTTTTGGGACTGTCATATCTATTGTTCAGATGAGTTCTGGAGGATACAGCGTGATTCAAACTGAATGACTTGTGTGTGGCACATGGAGACAACAGTGTTCAGAAAAAAGTGACTTGTGGTTCATGACCCCGGGATTACCCGGGACTTTGTTAGGGATATTTCTCTGATTCTTTCCAGCCATGCATTCTCTCTCTCTGTCCTTCTCTCTGCTCACTTTTCTCTCTCTCAGGTCTCTTTGGGGCATATTTACAAGGGGATAATGCCACTGAAATTGCACTTTGTGATGTTCCGGTGGCGCTATGCCCTGCACCATATATACAAAGTGGCGTTAAGCCACTTTTTGTGGCTTAACACCGCTTTGTAAATATGGATCCCTTTCACGCAGGTATCTGCGTGAAAGGGACCTGCAATGGGTGTTGCTGTGGGAGTTCCACCGCAGCACCCATTGCTTTTTGACGCTGTCCCAGATTTACAAGGGGGTGTAAATCTGAGGCAGTGCCAACAACTAGCGCCATGCAATGGCAGGTGTTAGAATGGCCCAACGAGAAGAAATACTTTTATTTATCCTCATTTTTGCTTTTTCCATTCTGCAGCACACATGGAAAGAGCAAAATGCCTTTAATGATTGTTTATGTGCAGGAAGGTGTCCCTTTCTGCACATAAATAATCATTATATAATGGTAATTTGCTACTTCTATAAGTGCTGCAGAATGCAGCAAACATAGAAGTAATAATTCCCCATTATTGATTGTTTATGTGCAGAAAGGGACACCTTCCTGCATATAAACAATCATTCCCTGCAAAGCAGGCACCATTGCACTACGGTGCAAGGGTGCCTGCGTTGGCACTAGGCAGCTAGTATTAGCGCCAGCGCTAGGAAAAAAACACGGGGGAGCGCCGTATTGTTGTAAATATGCCGCTTTGCTGCGCTTTCTTGTACAAATGCCCCTTTGTCTCTATCTTCCGGCTCCCTCCCTCTCTTAAGTAGCGGCCGGTGTCCGAGCAAATTGGCAGGGAAGGTTGAGGGGGGACCTAGGACGGCGGACAAACAAGCAAAAAAAAGAATTTAAAAACATACCTGCCGCGTCGCCGGTCTTCTGCTCCTCTCTAGCTCCAGTCCACTGCAGGCACAGGCTTCCAGACTATCCTGCAGCCAATTCTGTCCCTACTCTCATGCTGCTGGCAGCATGAGTGCAGCGTCATGACTGGCCTGAGCGCCCTCAATTTGCTCTCCTAGTGGAACTGGGAGCCAGTGGCTGCAGTCTCCAAGCCTGGCAAAGCAGCTCGGGTTGGAGACAGCTTCAGTGCGCTTGTCGATTTGGCTGTACTGAGACAGCTGGCCAAACCCACATGCGCACTGAAGGCAGAGTGTGCAGCCACTCCCCTCAGTGCCAGTTATTATCCTGGCCCCGCCCCCAAATACTCAGCTGGGAAACAAAATAAAATGATAATAAACCTGGGTTTATTATTGTTTTCTTTTTCTTTACTTTTTAGGCTGCTGGCTGGGGAAGGACCCTCTTCCGCCATAGCCGGAGGACCCGCCGATGCCTTACTTTCCCTTGGGAAAGTGACAGAGGCACCAGGTGTGACCTTCAGCTTTTAAAACCGGTCCAGTGGGAAAATGCCCAGTAGAATAAAAGGCCTGTCTGCCCCTGTGTCTAATGCTGTGACAAATATCAGGCGGTGCTTAAACTGTTTATAAATGAATACATGAGTAATGCATCTGAAAGTGATACAAACCCGAAAGGCCTTCTAAGGACTGAATCTAACATGTTTCTTGTTAAAACTCACGCATAACAAAGCAGCACATGGGAATTACCCTCAAGTGGGCTTAACCTGATATTAGCTTGGACTCAAGTTATTGATTGATGTTTTTTAATTGTGTTTCATATTGCTCAGTGTGAATACATTCATGATTTAGCAAGTTACATAGTGTAGTATTTATTTTCAAGTAACAAACTATTTTTCTTTAAAAAAATGATGAAATAATTGGAAATGAGACCCTTAATGGAACTACATAATTTGTAACAACTGCAGAGATAAATATGTGATAAAATATCAGTGCTAATTCTGATAGGTATCCGGGGATCAAACGAAGAAATTCAAAGAATGTTTTGCATGTGTAATAATAAGGTAACAATGCTGTCTTCATATTTAGACACATTAATATAGAGACACATATTCTAAGCAATGTATCTGAATATAATCATGTAATCAATAAACAGGCCTTTCTAATTTTAAAAGTGATATAATGACCCTCGATGGGAAAGGAATATCAAACAGTTACGGATTGGCATGCTGATTTTTTTATGTGATTCGCTTTATGACTCATATAACGCATTGCATTTTTGATTGCAGGATGTAATGTTCTTTGAACACTCATTGGATGGAATATAATTGCCATGACTACGTTACCAATTTAGCGAAACATCAAGCCAGTAAGTTCGTGATATAAGGATTACCTTCGAGCTTTGGAGAGTGGGAAAAAATATAATTCAACTTGCAAAGTTTTGTGAATGGGACATATTTTCTAAATTAACAAAGTAAAAACACTTTGTAAAACTCTCCTGCCTGCAAAGATATTTTTTACAGCAGTTGTTTCCTTCTCTGACAGGTTTGCTGGAGAATTCTGCTAAAAGATAGACTTTGCACATTTTTTTACTGCAAAACCTAAACGCTGTAGGATTTTCACCTGCTATTTTGTTTAACAATTTGGCAATTCTGTGAGGATGGTAAAGTTTGCAGCGTTTTAAAAAATCTTCATGCATTTTGCACACTTTGAGTCTTCATCAAAACATTTCTGCACTATTATTTTTTTTATAATTGTATTTATTCAGTGACATTGGCTTCCGTTTAGCTTCTGATAATCTTTCTATATTCTGAAAATATATTAGAAAAACTTAATATGTATCTTTTATTAAACGATTATCCTTGCTATCAAAGTTTTGTGGTTGATTTTTTATTATTAATTCTGAATGCATCATCACAGGAAATAGAGAACATATACGCTTGAATTTGTAACACCCCTCTTGCAGCATCTTGAAATGTATGACATATGTTCACAACAAAGGTTTTCTTCAAATTACGCCTTCTAGAATAAAAAGTGCCTGAGGTTGGTTTGGAAGTCAGCAAAGCATCTAATTAGATATATTAATCAAGCTGATGTTGAACTAACTCGGAAAACTACGCAGTACGAGTTAATAATTTAATTTCTCAAATAACTGTTGAAATTACATTTTATTACTGCCTGTGAAAATATGGTCTCTGGATGTTCAGACCGACACATTACATGCTTCTCAATTCACACCTCGATTTGTACATGCAATATAACTTTCTGGCTGTACTGTATAATATTTTAGCATTTATATAGAGGAGCTTCAGGCCCCTGCCAAGGCCAAGGGGCAACCACATTTTCCTAGAGGCCTATTTAAGTTACTTGACAGTGTTGGCTGTTGTGTGAGTTTCAAAGTTGTGCTGAAAACTCTGTGTGGCAAACGCCAAAGCAGGATGTGTTGTACACACTATGAGAATACAAATAGCTGTACAAAATTGCCATTTTAGAAGGATCAGCATTCCAAATTAGAGACCATACAGTGCATGACATTTGGATAGATGGCGCCAAAATAGGATTATTTTACATGAAGTAAACCAAAAGTGACAGAGAAGAAATCCTGGAGGCACTATCAAACACCCAAATATATACTGTGGAGACTCCTCCAAGACACAGCTCCCAGAGTCACCCTTGAGCAACCAAGGTGTGTAAGATTACAGTAAATTAGTTTAAGTGTGCATCCTAAAGCAGTGTTCATCCAAGAACTCTTGCCATGGAGCTACACTAGGACCATTTGGAATATTCAAACCGTTCATGCAACATTAAGAGTGTTTGCACTATTTTTTGGTTAGACTCCATGGTGCGAAAATACTTCATTGTATCCTAAAAATCTTACAAGTGCAAAGAAATCAATGAATGAGAATGAAATAATGCTACCTTATCAAGCGCCACAGTGACATAGAAAAGATATCCAAGCTCTAACGTAATACCTACAAGGACAACTAGAACACTTAGGGAAAAGCCAGATTTCCAAGAGTTTTCTCAATGTAAGTTTGTTAGAGATGATTAGAGATGGATCTAATTAAAAGAGAAAAGAGGAAGGCTTTGGCTGCCAAGAAGGAAAACAATCTACCCTCAGATCTGGAGTGTTTAATGTAAGGTTTCAGAAGATTTGCTTACGATGAATGTAAATATGGAGAGGGGACTTATCTCCTAGACAAGATTAATTAAATATCAGCCTCATCCTCATGAAGTCCTTATGACAAATGCAGAGAGAGTTGAAGAGAACATGTTGTTGGATGAGAAGCCAATCCAATATCACTAAGCAATATACATTACAACACATTTCATACTATTATTTTAAAGTTGAAAGTTCAATGTCCTGCTGAGTCCTGACGACTAGAACATACATGATGTGTTTGCACCATGTTAATTGTGTGAGTGGTGTCCTATCCATTGTTTCTTGTTGGGTGCAGGAACTAGATGTCTAAATATTGTGCCTACTAACATCTGTTAGATCTAGGGTAGTCCTGTAGCAAGGAGAAATTAAATATATAGGCATCTACAAAGCACCAACTTAGCTAAAGGGGCAGTTTCACACTGCTTGTGTTTGCATACAAAGGAGGATGGTAATCATAGAAGGCTTAGTCGACCCAAACAGTTACATGCATAAAGCAGGGATTCTCACAATTGTGTGAATTGATGGGTGGAGCATCAATCAAAGTTGGTGAAATGGACAATAGCCAGGAAGCTATTTAAAGGCACAGGTAATGATGGCCTTTGATTTACACTTAAGTCACATGAGAAAAAAAGTAGAAAAGTTCTCAAAGTTGGCCCTTAGCAGAAGTTACAGAACATCTTCAAGCCCTAGATGGCTTAGACACTTTCCAGACTAGCAAATCACACTCGAGAGGATGAGAAATAGAGCACTTGGTAGGTTTCTGCCCAGAGAGAACAAGATGAATCGGGTTGTTTGTGTTACCCTCTTATCCTTACCTCTAGAGACAAAATAGGCTTTTTTTCAACAAGGTAAGTGAATGGAAAACTGGAGTCAATATTGGACTATTTCTGAATCCAAAACCAAAAAGAGTCCTACTCGTTTTATGAACTATCTCTTCACAATGACGAAAACGCTGTTTTTTTTTAGATAACGCTCACCCACCAGGGTTGCCCCTTGGTGGCATGCTTCATCATCGGGTTCATCCTGTTCGGCTGCGGAACGGGGTGTGCTTCAACCTGCGTGTTATGTGGGACCACTTTGTAGGTTTTTAAGTATGTGAATCGATGACAAAAAATGGGATTGGGGGTGAATTGTGTGGCGAGTGGAATATTAAAAATACCTGCCTAGTAGGTAAAATATTATTTATTCAGGCCTCTGGTCGGTATAATTAAAAACAAGGGCAATGAGAAAGGGTTGGTTATAATGTGCCTACCTTTCTAAAAGATCAACATGTTTCAAGCCTTACCACAAGACTTTTCCTCAGGACCAAGGAAACTCCTTGATACCCCTCCTGTTTTTTTCACATCATAAAAACCTAAAAAGTGCTCCCACGTAACATGTAGGTTAAAGCACGCCCCATTCCATAGCAAAACGGAATGAACCTGATGATGAAGCATACCACCAAAGGGCAGCCATGGTGGGTGAGGGTTATCTAAAAAAAACGAGTGCTTTCTTCACCGCCTAGAGGTTGTTCATAAAAAGAGTCGGACTCAGTCTCCTCTTTCTCCCCCTTTGTTTGATAAGTATTTCCAAATTCACCTGCGCTTGATTGGAAAAGGGAGGAATGATGGCAAAAATGTCCTCTAAAACAAGATTTTCTCACTCTAGTTATTGAGGGATTGCAGGGACCATGGAATTCCTTGTGCCGCATGGCAGTGGCAGGGGCCAATACAAATGTTTTCCCACTAAACTTGTTAAGCTCCAAGTGTTCGCTATGTGGATGCTTAATACTCAACCTAAGAATAACAGATATAACTTCGATGTAAAAATAAACAATTATGCTCCAACCACAATATTTAGAATCTCATAAATATTAAATAAAATACACATAATATACTAGTGACATTTGTTATATAGTTTAGCATCTATTAGACCATATGCATCATCAAAAACACTTGGTCCAAAAATAACAGAGAAAGCAACTGTATATAATCGTAATGCATCTCCCTGAGCCTATCCGTGGGAGAAAATGTAAATTTGATAAGAATCATAAACAGAATTAAAAATTCGATACACAATTACTCACTAGTGAGTACCGGTCCTCCACACAAAATCACTCTTTTAAAAAATCTAAAAAACAGAGGGGGGTGGCACATGTAAAAATCCAGGAAAATATATAATTTTCCTTTTAAAAAATGAGGGCTCTTTCTCACATGTCATCCAGACATTTTCGTGAGGGTTTCTAGATCTCAGTAATTTTGACAATGAGCCGACATATAATGTCTTAATACTCTGTTTGGCTCAATATAAGTATATTATTTTGTTAAGAAACCTACAGGTTGTCCAGTTATCAATACGATGAGGGACTTCATCTCCCATAATTCAGCACAAAAGAGATCGTCACATGAGGCTAAAAGACAACCCCGGGTTAAACAAACCAGATTTTCGATTACATTGCCTCTTCTCGCACGCGACTTACGTGCCATAGGCCTTGGGGAAATGCCCCCAAATCGATGTATTATTGAGGCGCAAGGGCATGTCGGACAACAGGGCCGGACCCGTGGATCCTGATGCATGCTGGGCGAGGATTCCGGCTCTGGTCTGGTTTTTCTCACCTGCCCCTCGGCTACTGCCTGCAGACACAGGTGCAAATGATCATCTAATTTAACCGTGACCTGGCAGCTTAAAAGCAGGCACATCCAGGCAAAAAACCACTGCACCAGGTGACTGTTCAATGGGGCAAGTTAGGTGACAAGTGGGTTCTCGACCTTGATGAAGTAAGTCTTGCATGAATTTTTGGGAGTATTGTTAGAATGCAGGCCCTTCAAGAGGCAGTGAAACAGGATATTTTGGTATCCTTGTAAATCGCTCCTATTACAAAAGCGGACAAGGGCGTGGTTTTATGTTTTAAGTGTATCTGAAGTGTTGTTGTGCTTCCATATATAACTTATACTACATGTGGGGCCTGAATATTTTGCCTACCATTCCAGTTCTAACCACAGTAGGACAATATACATATATATATTCACTGAAAAAACCATAGGTTTTAGGGACAGTTATAGTTAGTTGGACATTGCACTCGTACAAAACCCGTGAAACTCCCCCGTTATAGTTAGTTCAGCTAACTATAACTCGCGCCCCCGCAATGCACTGCTCATGACGTCACATATTACATCACTCATGACATGGTCAGTGACATCACTGATGACATCACTGATGACATCTCAAATGACATCACTGATGACATCATCCAGTGACTGTGTGTTTCTGTAAAGTTTAAATATTTTTTATATATATAGGGAAAGGCGTATTGAAGAATGAGTGGGTGTATAAGTGTCTGAATGGATGATTTACTAGGTGCGTGACTAACTCTATAAGTGAGTGATTAAACGTATCTTACTGAATGCATGGGTTAGTGACTAAACTGTGTGAATGTCTGTATCCGTCTGTCTGTTGCTGTGTAAGCGGCTGCATGGGTTTGTGAATAGCTACATGAGTGTCTATATGAGTTATTGATTGGTTGTCTGAGTATCTGTATGGGTGCCTGAGTGTTTGTGTGGGTCGGGTGTGTGTGACTCTGTGCATAGATGTGTGAGTGGGTGATTCACTGGGTGCATGGTTTCAAGAGTGCATCTGTGATGGACTGTATGGGTGGGTGACTGTGTGTATGGGTGTGTTAGTGAGTGAATGTATGTCCCAGTGGTACATGTGTGAGTAACTACATATGTGAAAGGCAGAATATATGTGTGTTGGAGTATATAAATAGCTATAAGCGAGAGTGTGTGATTGTGAGAGTGGCTGTATGGATGAGTGTGTGCTTGTATCAGTGATTGTATAAGAGCGTAAGAATGCTAGTATTTGTATGAGTAAGTGAGCTGGTGTGTGTATAGGTATAGGTGAGTAAATGGCACTGTGTTTAATTATTTGCCTGACTGACTAGGTGTGTGAGTATCTCTATGGATGAGTGGCGGTGTTTGAGTGTCTATATAGGAGTATGAGTGCATATGATAGTCCTGTACTGAGTGACTGTACGGGTGAGTGAGTGGATGTGTGTGTGTAGACCTAAGAATCAGTGAGTGGGTATGTAGTTATTGGTGTTGGAGTGTCTATGGTTTTGCGAATGGCAGTCTGTAATTTAGAGTGGGTGTATCAAAGGTTATATTAGGGTGTGAGGAGGTGCATCAGATTATCACGTGGATGATGTCATCAGTGATGTCATCAGTGATGTCACTGACCATGTCATGAGTGATGTAATATGTGACGTCATCAGCAGTGCATTGCGGGCGCGAGTTATAGTTAGCTGAACTAACTATAACGGGGAATTTCACGGGTTTTGTACGAGTGCAATGTCCAACTAACTATAACTGTCCCTAAAACCTATGGTTTTTTCAGTGAATTTGTAAGGTTTTTTAAATGCTAATTTCTAACTATAACGTGCCTGAAACCTATGGTTTTTTCAGTGAATTTCAAAGGTTTTTTAAATGCTAATTCCTAACTATAACATGTCTGAAACCTATGGTTTTTTCAGTGAATTTCAAAGGTTTTATTTTTTTGATACTGATTTACTACATTTTTTAAACTATTTTAGATATTTTATTTTTTAAATTACATTATAATTACATTATACATTACATTACAAAATATACTTCCTCAGAATGAATTACTTTAGTTTAAATACTTTGCAAATAGGCAATATACTTTTAAGTACAGTAGTTACAGTTGTTGCAATGGGCAACATAATTTCAAACACAATGCAACATTGAGCTCAATGTGAATTTCTAGTTAAATGCAATTAGTTACTTTATGGATTACTTTTCTAACCACAGGACTGGATCCTAGATCCAGTCCTGGGACATCTCCTGTAAACAGTTGAGTAAAAGCGTTTTGGTTACAGTAGTGATTTTTAAGGAATATTTGTAGTTTGTGAAAATCGACACTTTGAAACTTTTCTGTTGAAAACCAGACAATGGATTCCTATGGAAGGAAATACAAGTTACTTTTACTTTTCAGGATCAGTACTGGGCTCAAAGATGCAGCACTGAGGTCTCTCCTGATAACAGGTGAGTAAATCGGAATTCGTAGTTCGGCTGATTTTAGAGGAATATTTGCACAATGGTGAAGGAAGGGGGTGGGGCCTGAGGTGACATGTCTGCAAACACGCCCTGTGGCGTGTTTAAGTTGGAGAATTAATTCCTCCTCAATCCCGAGGTCCCTAGGGGCCAACTAGCCCACCAGATACCTCCAGTATGCGCCAGAGAGCTGCGTTGCAGAGAGGTGTTCAGAGGCCACACTCTTTTTGCACCTCTCTGCAACGCAGCTCTGTGGCGCTTTCTGGATGTACCTGGTGGGGTAGTTGGCCCCCAGGGACCCTCAGGATTGAAGGGGATTTAATTCCCCATCTTAAAACGCGCCACAGGGCCTGTTTGCACACATGTCACCTGAAGTCCCGCCCCCTCCCTTCACCACTGTGCAAACGCGCCCCGTGGCGCGTTTTAAGTCGGGGGATTAACTCCCCTTGAATCCTGAGGGTCCCTGGGGTGCAACTAGCCCACCAGCTACCTCCATTAAGCGCCACAGAGCTGCGTTGCAGAGAGGTGTAAAAGGGGCGTGGCCTCAGAACACCACTCTGCAACGCAGCCCCTGGCGCATACTGGAGGTTCCTGGTGGGCTAGTTGGCCCCAGGGACCCCCAGTATTCAAGGGGAATTGCTTCCCTTCTGCAAACGTGCCAGGGGTGCGTTTGCAGAGTGCTCCAAGGAGGGGCGTGGCCTCCGGCGCGAAGCCGGTATTTTTTTTTTTAAGAAGGGGGGCTGTGTGGCCCCCCTTCTTTTTCTAATTTTTTTGGCCTTGGGGACTCCATCCCCCAGGGCCTGCCCCTAATATATATATTTTTTTTAAACGAAAAATTTGGAAGGGGGCCGCGTGGCCCCCCTCCCCAGGCCTTAATCGGCCCCGGGGACCCCATCCCCCGGGGCTTGGCCTTTTTTTTTTCCCCAAAAACTTATGGAGGGGGGCTGCGTCGCCCCCCTCCTCAGGCCACTTATGGCCCCGGAAACCCCAACACCGAAGCCGGCCTTTTTAAAAAAAAATGTATTTCATTTTGGGGAGGGGGGCCGCGTGGCCCCCCTCCTGGGCCACTTGTAGCCCCGGGGACCCCATCCCCTGGGGCTGGCCCTCTCCGTTGGGGACCGTGGGGAGTCCCCAATCCCCCCACGGTCCCGCCGGCTCCCCGCGTTCCTCGGGAGCCGGCATTGCTTTCCACATGGGGAGCTGCTGAGATGCAGCTCCCCGTGTGGAAAAGCAGTTTGCTTTGAATTTTGGAAGAGAGAGCAGGTTTCCTGCTCTCTCTTCCAAAAACCAAAGCAGTTTGCTATGACAGGACGGGAGCCGCGAGGCTCCCGTCCTGTCATAGCAAACTACAGTGTCCCGGGGGTAGGCACCCCGGGACACTGCAGGAGCCAGCCCTGGGGGGTGGTGGTCCCCAGGGCCATCAAGGGCTCCAGGAGGGGGGCCGCGCGGCCCCCCTCCCATCACTTGCACAGCCCCGGGGAGGTGGTGGTCTGGGGGTAACGGACCCCCATATTTAAATATTTAGTGCCCCGGGGAGGTGGCGGTGCCCGGGGCGTGTGGGGGGGCTGGAGCCCCCCCCCACACAGGTAATAGTATTAAAAAAAAAAGAAGCCCCGGGGGGTGGCGGGCCCCGGGGCTGCGGGAGGGCCGAGAGCCCTCCCGCACCATTTTTTTGTAAAGCCCTGGGGGGTGGCGGTCCCTGGGGCTTGGGGGAGGCCTTAGAGGCCCCCCATCATAAATATGATAAACCCCCGCATGCCCCTGGGACTTGGCCCACCCGGGGGCCAATTAAGAACGAAGCGCGGGAGCCCGTGCTTCGTTTTTTTTTTTATCGGCAGGATCCGCGCGTTTTTTGCCGATTTTTCTTTTTTTTTTTTTTTTATAAATTTTTTTTTTGGGGCCCTGAGCAGGCCTAGGGGGTCAGGGTGTTTCTACCCTGCCCCCTTTTTGCGTTTTGCGCACTTTTTTTACTGCTTTCTTGTTCCTGGCTGCCAACACTTCCTGATTTGGAGTGTTGACAGCCAATTAGCATACAGCTCGTGATCGGGAGGGTGCGCGGACCCTACGCGGCTACAGATATATATGTGATTTTATTTTTGATTTTCTCAGGAACTACTGAACGGATTTACACCATTTAAGCAAAAGGCACGACCCTGAACCAAGGGCTACCTTTTTGGCAAATTTGATGTAATTCCGTTCATCAGTTCGGGCTGTAGCTGCGACTAAAGGTTCCTATGGAAAAATGAATGGGGAAAACACGTTTTGGGACCCCCTTTTTCTAGGCCCCGCTTGACTGAATCACCCCGAGACTTTCAGGATAGGAGTGCACCGGATCGCCCCAACAAGTTGGAAGCTTTCGCGAAGATTCGTCAACCGGCGCCAACGTTATTGCAAATAGAATGTTGCGGATTTCCTATTGAAAATAGGTCCTAACTATAACTATCTACTGGCGACCGCCAGTAGATAATATATATATATATATATTATCTACTGGGGGTCGCCAGTAGATAGTTATAGTTAGGACCTATTTTCCATAGGAAATCCGCGACATTCTATTTGAAATAACTCTTGCGTTGGTTGACGAATCTTCGCGAAATTTTCAAACGTTATGGCCCGCTCCGGTCTGCTCCTACCCTGAACGTTTCGGGGTGATTCGTCAAGCGGGGCCGAGAAAAGGGGGTCCCAAAACGTGTTTTCCCCATTCATTTTCCCATAGGAAACTTTAGCCACGGCTACAGCCTGAACTGCTGAACGGAATTACACCAAATTTGGCAAAGAGGTAGTTCTTGGTTCAGAAAGAACCCTTTTTGTTAAATGGTGTAAATCCGTTCAGTAGTTCCTGTGAAAATCAAAAGGAAAATCACATATATATCTATGGCCGCGTCGGATTCGCGCACCCTCCCGATCACGAGCTGCATGCTAATTGGCTGTCAACACTCCAAATCAGGAAGTGTTGGCAGCCATTTTGTCGAGGGACAGAAACAAGTGCGCAAAGCGCAAAAAGGGGGCAGGGTAGAAACACCCTGACCCGCTAGGTCTGCTCAGGGGGTCCCACAAGGACCTCCTGGGCAGAAAAAAGCATTTTTTTTTTTTAAATCGGCGGGATGCGCTTGGGGTGCGAATCCCGCCGAGAAAAAAAAAAGAAACAAGTGCGCAAAACGCGCAAAGGGGGCAGGGTAGAAACACCCTGACCCCCTAGGTCTGCTCAGGGTGCCACAAGGACCCCCTGGGCAGAAAAAAGCATTTTTTTTTTTTTTTAATCAGCAGGATGCGCTCAGGGTGCGCGGATCCTGCCGAAAAAAAAAAAATCGAAGCGCGGTCTCCCGCGCTTCGATGCAAATTTGCCCCCGGGTGGCCCAAGTCCCGGGGGCATGCGGGGGTGGGTTTATTGTTCATGGGGGGGCCTCTAAGGCCCCCCCAAGCCCCGGGGACCGCCACCCCCTGGGGCTTTATAAAAAAAATGATGGCGGGAGGGCTGTGCGCCCTCCCGCTGCCCCGGGGACCGCCACCCCCCGGGGCTGTTTTTTTTTTATTTTAAAAACCTGTGTGGGGTGGCTCCAGCCCCCCACACGCCCTGGGGACCGCCACCTCCCCGGGGCACTAAAGATTTAAATATGGGGGTCCGTTACAGACCCCCAGAGCCCCGGGGACCACCACCTCCCCGGAGCTTTGAACAAGTTGGGAGGGGGGCCTCGCGGCCCCCCTCCTGGAGCCAGTGATGGCCCTGGGGACCACCACCCCCCAGGGCCGGCTCCTGCAGTGTCCCGGGGTGCCTAACCCCGGGACACTGTAGTTTGCTCTGACAGGACGGGAGCATCATGGCTCCCGTCCTGTCATAGCAAACTTGGTTTGCATTTTGAAAGAGAGAGCAGGAAACCTGCTCTCTTTCAAATGCAAACTAATTGCTTTTCCACACGGGGAGCAGCATGTTAGCTGCTCCCCATGTGGAAAAGCAATGCCGGCTCCCGCAGGAGGCGGGGAGCCGGCTGGGACTGTGGGGGATTGGAGACCCCCACAGTCTCCAACTAGAGGCCAGGCCCCGGGGATGGGGTCCCCGGGGCCATAAGTGGCCTGGGAGGGGGCCACGCAGCCCCCTCCCCAATTAAAAAAATAAAATAAAAAAGGGGCAAGGCCGGCCCCGGGGGAAGGGGTCCCGGGGCCTTAAATGGCCTGAGGAGGGGGGCCACGCAGCCCCCTCCAAATATATATTTTTTTAATTAAAAGAGGGCATGCCCCGGGGATGGGGTCCCCGGGGCCAATAGGGGCCCAGGGAATGGGGGCCACGCGGCCCCCTTCCCGTTTATAAAAAAATGCTCAGTCCCCGGGGGATGGGGTCCCCGGGGCCAAAAGTGGCCGAGGGAAGGGGGCCACGCAGCCCCCTCCCATAAAAAAAAGGAAAAAAAACGGCATTGTGCCGGAGGCCCCGCCCCTCCCTGCAGCAGTGTGCAAACGTGCCCCCTGGCGCGTTTTAAGAAGGGGAAGTAATTCCCCTTCAATACTGGGGGTCCCTGGGGGCCAAATAGCCCACCAGGAACCTCCAGTATGTGCCAGGGGGCTGTGTTGCAGAGAGGTGTACAGAGGCCACGCCCCTTTATACACCTCTCTGCAACGCAGCTCTGTGGCGCTTTTTGGAGGTACATGGTGGGCTAGTTCGACTCCAGGGACCCTCAGGATTCAAGGGGACTTAATCCCCCAACTTAAAACGCGCCACGGGGTGCGTTTGCACAGTGGTGAAGGGAGGGGGCGGGGCTTCAGGTGACATGTGTGCAAACAGGCCCCGTGGCACATTTTAAGATGGGGAATGAAATCCCCTTCAATCCTGAGGGTCCCTGAGGCCAACTAGCCCACCAGGTACGTCCAGAAAGCGCCACAGAGCTGCGTTGCAGAGAGGTGCAAAAAGGGGCGTGGCCTCTGAACACCTCTCTGCAACGCAGCTCCCTGGCGCATACTGGAGGTACAGGGTGGGCTAGTTGGACCTCAGGGACCCTCATGATTCAAGGGGACTTAATCCCCCAACTTAAAACGCGCCACGGGCGCGTTTGCACACGTCACCTTAGGCCCCGCCCTCCCTTCACCATTGTGCAAATATTCCTCTAAAATCAGCCGAACTACGAATTCCGATTTACTCACCTGTTATCAGGAGAGACCTCAGTGCTGCATCTTTGAGCCCAGTACTGATCCTGAAAAGTAATTTTAACCGTACTTACCAGTAACTTGAATTTCCTTCCATAGGCTAACATTGACTGGTTTCACTTGGAAATTCTTCTAAGTGTGGAGTTTTGGAACTTTATAATATTCCTCTAAAATCAGCCGAAATACGAATTCCGATTTACTCACCTGTTATCAGGAGAGACGTCAGTGCTGCATCTTTCAGCCCAGTACTGATCCTGAAAAGTAATTTTAACCGTACTTACCAGTAACTTGAATTTCCTTCCATAGGATATCATTGCCTGCTTTTTGCTGAAAAAGTTTCTAAGTGTCGATTTTTGTAACATACAAACATTCCTCTAAAATCAGCCGAACTACGAATTACGATTTACTCACCTGTTATCAGGAGATCCCTCAGTGCTGCATCTTTGAGCCCAATACTGATCCTGAAAAGTAATTTTAACCGCACTTACCAGTAATTTGAATTTCCTTCCATAGGCTAACATTGACTGGTTTCACTTGGAAATTCTTCTAAGTGTGGAGTTTTGGAACTTTATAATATTCCTCTAAAATCAGCCGAAGTACGAATTCCGATTTACTCACCTGTTATCAGGAGAGAACCCAGTGCTGCATCTTTTAGCCCAGCACTGACCCTGAAAAGTAATTCTAACCGTATTTACCAGTAACTTGTATTTCCTTCCATAGGAATCCATTGTCTGGTTTTCAGCAGAAAAGTTTCAAAGTGTCGATTTTCACAAACTACAAATATTCCTTAAAAATCGCCTGTATGACTTAAACGCATTCTTTCAACTGTTTACAGGAGATGCACCAGTGCTGGATCCAAGATCCACCACTGAGTAAGAAAAAGTAACGATAAAACTACTTACCTGCTAAGTGAATTTTCTCCCATAGGATAGCATTGGTGATTCTATGTGAAAAAGTTTCAAAGTGTCAACTTTTAAAATACAATAATATTCCTTAAAAATCACTACTGTAACCAAAACGCTTTTACTCAACTGTTTACAGGAGATGTCCCAGGACTGAATCTAGGATCCAGTCCTGTGGTTAGAAAAGTAATCCATAAAGTAACTAATTGCATTTAACTTGAAATTCACATTGAGCTCAATGTTGCATTGTGTTTGAAATTGTGTTGCCCATTGCAACAACTGTAACTACTGTACTTAAAAGTCTATTGCCTATTTGCAAAGTATTTAAACTAAAGTAATTCATTCTGAGAAAGTATATTTTGTAATGTAATGTATAATGTAATTACAATGTATTTAAAAAATAAAATATCTAAAAATAAATAGTTTAAAAAAATGTAGTAAATCAGTATCAAAAAAATAAATATAACAATTAATACATTTAAAAATTGTCATTTACAAAACCTTTGAAATTCACTGAAAAAAACCATAGGTTTCAGACATGTTATAGTTAGGAATTAGCATTTAAAAACCTTTGAAATTCACTGAAAAAACCATAGGTTTCAGGCACGTTATAGTTAGAAATTAGCATTTAAAAACCTTATAAATTCACTGAAAAAACCATAGGTTTTAGGGACAGTTATAGTTAGTTGGACATTGCACTCGTACAAAACCCGTGAAATTCCCCCGTTATAGTTAGTTCAGGTAACTATAACTCGCGCCCCCGCAATGCACTGCTGATGACGTCACATATTACATCACTCATGACATGGTCAGTGACATTAGTGAATATATATATATATATACATACATACATACATTACCTACTGGCGGTCACCAGTAGGTAGTTATAGTTGGGACCTCGTTTCTATTCAAAAAGCATTTTTTCTTTTGCCAATATCTTTGGCGCCGTTTGACGAATCTTCGCGAAATTTTCAAAACTAATGGTTTGCTCAGGTCAGCTCCTATCTTGAAAGTTTCGGGTGATTCATCGAGCGGGGGCTGAGAAAAATTGGGGGTCCCAAAACGTGCAATATATATATAAGGCTGGGCCCCTGGGGATGGGGTCCCCAGGGCCAAAATTGGTCTCAGGAGAAAATAAAAAAAAAAAGAAAGGCTGGGCAGGCTCCGGGGGATGGGGTTCCCGGGGCCAATAGTGGCCCAGGGAAGGGGGACCACGCGGCCCCCATCCAGTAAAATAAAAATTTTAAAAAGAGTCAAAGCCCCGGGGGATGGGGTCCCCGGGGCCAAAATCAGCCTCGGGAGGGGGGCCTCGCGGCCCCCTTCCTGTTTTTTTATAATGTTTCTTTAAAAAATGGGTCAGGCCCTGGGGCATGGGGTCCCCAGGGTCCCAAAAATATTAAGAGAAGGCGTGCCACACAGCCCCCCTTCTAACATAAAAAAAGAAAAGCTGGAATCTCACTGGAGGCCCCGCCCCCACCCTGCACCACTCTGCAAACGCACCTCCTGGTGCGTTCTAAGTTGGGGGATTAAGTCCCCTTGAATCCTGAGGGTCCCTGGGGGCCAGCTAGCCCACCAGGTACCTCCAGTAAGCCCCACAGAGTGGGATTGCTGAGAGGTGGTCCAAGGCCACGCCCCTTTTTACACCACTCTGCAAACGCACCTCTTGGCACACTGCTGGTGGGGCGATGAGGTCCTCTTGTGTCCTGGGGACCTCAGGACTAAAGTGGACTTCATCGACCGAGCAGCAGTGCGCCAGGAGGCGTGTTTGCAGAGTGGTGTAAAAAGGGGGCGTGGCCTCGGACCACTCTCAGCAATCCAGCTCTGTAGGGCTTACTAGAGATAACAGGAGGGCTAATTGGCTCCCAGGGACCCTCAGGAGGCAAGGAGACTTCATCCCCTAACCAAGAGCGCGCCAGGAGGCGCGTTTGCAGAGTGGTGGAGAAAGGTGGCGTGGCCTGTGTCCACCTCTCAGCAATCCCACTATCTGGGGAATATTGGAGGTATCAGGTAGGCTAGTTGGCCCGTAAGGACCCCCAACAGCGAAGGGGACTTTAATCCCCATCGAAGAGTGTGCCAGGGAGCGAGTTTGCAGACTGGTGGTCAAAGGGGGCCCGGCCTGCTATGAGTACTTTCCAATGCTGCTGTGTGGGACTTACTGGAGGTAATAGGAGGGGTAGTTGGCCTTGGGGGCCAACTACCCCTCCTGTTACCTCCATTAAGTCCAACACAGTGGGATTGCTAAGAGGCCTTCGTAGACCACGCCCCCCCTTTCTCCACCACTCTGCAAACGCGCCTCCTGGCACACTACCGGTTGGGGGATGAAGTCCACTTTACTCCTGAGGGACTTTGGGGGCCAAGAAGCCCTCCTGGTACCTCCTGTAAGTCCTACGCAGCGGAATTCCAGAGCGCTGGTTGGAGGCCCAGCCCCCTTTCTCCACCACTCTGCAAACGCGACTACCAGTTAAAGAAGCATTTGTAATGTAATAGGTCTTGCATTTGCAAGTGTTAGAGCTATTGGCGTTGTAAATGTAAAAGTTTTTTACTAATGTTTTTTGGAGTGGAGTGGATGTACGTTGTGTGTAGTGGAATTATGTGGTATGTTGTGTAGTGAAATTATGTGGATAGAAAATATGTGGTATTACGTAGAGTGGGATTATGTGTTATGGAGAGTAATTATGTGGTATGGTAGTCTGTGTTGTGGAGTGATAACCTCAGGTTTAGTCTTCCTCGTTTCCATAGAAGCTAAACTATGAACTCAATGAGACAAAAAAAAGAAGGAATCACTGAGGAGCACTTCTGGACCTTGTCAGAGGTGTGAGCAGAGCCACTGGAATGATGCGACTGTTCGGCTGCACAGACTTTCACACAATTATACATTTTCCGCATTAGCCACATAATCCATCATCTGCTGCCTAATCTGCAGATTTGAACAAAAAAAGCCTTGTTTCTAGCTCAAACGTTACCAAAAATGCAGCAACATGTGTTACAGCGTGGTGGAAGGTCCTTTGCAAACCTAGAATGGTCACCTGTTATTTATTGCTAAATGTGGGTGTTAAATTGGTACTAATGGTGTGCAAACCACTCTTGCTTCTTTCTGCGCCTCTCTTGCCTTTTACTGCATTTCTCTTGCTTCTTTCGGCACCTTTTTTCCTTCTTTCTACACTTCTTTTGTTTCTGCACATCTCTTGCTTCTTTCTGCACCCCTCGTACCTCTTTCTGCACCCCTCTTCCCTCTTTTTGCACCCTTCTTGCCTCTTTCTGCACCCCTCTTGCCACTTTCTCCAACCCTGTTTGCCTTTTTGCATCTCTCTTGCTTCTTTCTGCACCGCTTGTGCTTCTTTCTGAACCCCTTACCTATTTTTGCACCCCTCTTGCAACTTTCTGCACCTCTGTTCCTTCTTTCTGCACTTCTTCTGTTTCTTTCTGCACCTCTCTTGCTTCTTTCTGCACCCCTCTTGCCACTTTCTCCAACCCTGTTCGCCTTTTTGCATCTCTGTTGCTTCTTCCTGCACTTCTCTTGCCTCTTTCTCCACCCCTCATCCCTCTTTCTGCACCTCTGTTGCTTCTTTCTGCACTTCTCTTGCTTCTTTCTGCACCTCTGTCCCTTCTTTCTGCAACCCTTGTGCCTATTTCTGCACCCCTCTTTCTCCATCCCTCTTCCCCCTTTCTGCATCTCTGTTGCTTCTTTTTTGCACTTCTCTTGTCTTTCTGCACCCCTCTTCCCTCTTTCTGCACCTCTGTTGCTTCTTTCTGCACTTCACTTGCTTCTTTCTGCACCCCCATGCCTCTTTCTGCACCCCTTTTCCCTCTTTCTGCACCCTTCTTGCCTCTCTCTGCACCTCTGTTCCTTCTTTCTGCACTTCTTTTGTTTCTTTCTGCACCTCTTTTGCTTCTTTCTGCACACCTCTTGCCTCTTTCTCCACCCCTCTTACCCCTTTCTGCAACTCTGTTGCTTGTTTCTGCACTTCTCTTGTCTCTTTCTCCACCCCTGTTCCCTCTTTCTGCACCTCTGTTGCTTCTTTATGCACTTCTCTTGCCTCTTTCTGCACCCCTCTTGCCTCTTTCTGTACCCATGTTGCTTCGTTCTGCATTTTTCTTGCTTCTTTCTGTACCTCTTGTGCTTCTTTCTGTACCTCTCTTGCTTCTTTCTGCACCCCCTTGCCTCTTTCTGCACCCCTCTTCCCTCTTTCTGCACCTCTCGTCTCTTTCTGCACTTCTCTTGCCTCTTCTGCACCACTGTTTTTTCCTGCACTTCTCTTGCCTCTTTCTGCACCTCTGTTGCTTCTTTCTGCACCTCTCTTCCCTCTTTCTGTACTTCTCTTCCCGCTTTCTGCACTTCTCTTGCCTCTTTCTGCACCCCTTTTGCCTCTGTCTGCACCCCTCTTGCCTCTGTCTGCACCTCTTCTGCCTCTTTCTGCACCTGTCTTGCCTCTTTCTGCACCTGTCTTGCCTCTTTCTGCACCTGCCTTGCCTCTTTCTGCACTTCTCTTCCTTTTTCTGCACCTTTCTTGTTTCTTTCTGCAAAGCTCGTCTGTTTCATCACTTCTCTTGCTTCTTTCTGCACCTCTGTTGCTTCTTTCAGCACTTCTCTTGCCTCTTTCTGCACTTCTTTTGCCTGTTTCTGCAACTCTCTTGTCTCTTTCATCACTTCTCTTGCTTCTTTCTGCACCTCTGTTGCTTCTTTCTGCACCCCGCTTACCTCTTTCTACACCCTTCTTTGCTCTTTCTGCACCTCTCTTGCCTCTTTCTGCACCCCTGTTCCCTCTTTCTGCACCTCTCCTGCCCGTTTCTGTACCTCTCCTGCCTCTTTCTACACCTCTCTTGCCTCTTTCTGCACCTCTGTTGGTTCTTTCTGCACTTCTCTTGCCTCTTTCTGCACCCCTCTTGCCTCTTTCTGCATCTCTGTTGCTTCTTTCTGCACTTCTCTTGCTTCTTTCTACACCTCTTGTGCTTCTTTCTGCACCCCTCTTGCTTCTTTCTGCACCCCTCTTCCCGCTTTCTGCACCTCTCTTGCCACTTTCTCCAACCTTGTTCGCCTTTTTGCATCTCTCTTGCTTCTTTCTGCACCACTTGTGCTTCTTTCTGCAATTCTCTTGCCTTTTCTGCACTCCTCTTGCCTCTTTCTGCACCTCTGTTGGTTCTTTCTGCACTCCTCTTGCTTCTTTTGGCACCTCTCTTGCAAATGTCTGCACCCCTCTTGCCTCTTTCTGCACCCCGTTCCCTATTTCTACACCTCTCTTGCCTCTGTCTGCACCTGTGTTCCATCTTTGTGCACCTTGTTTGCTTATTTATGCAATTTTCTTGCCTCTTTCTACCGTTCTCTTGCCTCCTTCTGCACCTCTGTTGCTTCTTTGTTCACTTCTCTTGCCTCTTTCTCTACCCCTCTTGCCTCTTTCTGCACCCATTTTGCTTCTTTCTGCACTTCTCTTGCTTCTTTCTGTACCTCTCTTGCTTCTTTCTGCATCCTGTTGCCTCTTTCTGCAACCCTCTTCCCTGTTTCTGCACCCCTCCTTCCACTTCATGCACCTCGCTTGCCTCTTTCTGCACTTCTCTTGCCGCTTTCTACATTTCTGTTGCTTGTTTCTGGACTTCACTTGCCTCTTTCAGCACCTCTCTTGCTTCTTTCTGCACCCCTCTTGCGTCTTTCTGCATCCCTCTTCCCTCTTTCTTCACCCCTCTTCCTTCTTTCTGCACCCCTCTTGTCTCTTTCTGCACTTCCCTTGCCTCTTTCTGCACCACTGTTGTTTTTTCCTGCACTTCTCTTGCCTCTTTCTGCATTTCTGTTGCTTCTTTCTGCACTTTTCTTGCCTATTTCAGCATCCCTCTTGCCTCTGTCTGCACCAATGGTGGTTCTTTCTGCAGTTCTCTTGCCTCTTTCTGCACCTCTCTTGCCTTTTTCTGCACATCTCTTGCCTTTTTCTGCACTTTCTGCACTTTTCTTGCTTCTTTCTGCGCTTCTCATGCTTCTTTCTGCGCTTCTCTTGCTTCTTTCTGCACTTCTCCGGCCTCTTTCTGCACTTCTATTGCCTCTTTCTGCACCTCTGTTGGTTCTTTCTGCACTTCTCCTGCCTCTTTCTGCAACCCTCTTGCCTCTTTCTGCACCTCTGTTGCTTCTTTCTGCACTTCTCTTGCTTGTTTCTGCACCTCTCTTGCTTCTTTCTGTACCCCTCTTGCGTCTTTCTGCACCCCTCTTCCCTCTTTCTGCACCTCTCTTAGCAGTTAAAAAACCTTAGAAATTCACTGAAAAAAACACAGGTTTCAGGGACGTTATAGTTAGTTGGACATTTTACTCATATAGAACCAGAGAAATTCAGCCGTTATAGTTAGTTGAGCTAACTATAACTCGCGCCCCCGCGATGCACTGCTGATGATGTCACATATTACATTACTCATGACATGGTCAGTAACATCACTGATGACATCACTGATGGCATCTCAAATGACATCACTGATATCATCCACGTGATCATCTGATGCACCTCCTCACACCCTAATATAATCTTTGATATACCCACTCTAAAATACAGACTACTATTCTCGAAACCATAGACAAACCAATACCAGTTAGTATTTACCCACTCATTGATTCCTAGGTCTACACACACATCCACTCACTCACCCATACAGTCACTCATACATGCAGTCACTCATCAATACAGCCACTATCATATGCACTCATACACCCATACAGACACTCACACACTGCCACTCACCCAAAGAGTTACTCACACACCTAGTCAGTCATGCAAAGAATCAATCACACTCCCATTTACTCACCTATACAGTTATACACACACCACCTCACTTATTCATACAGATACTAACACATACTTACTCTCTTATACAATCACTGACACAAGCACACACTCATCCATACTGCCCCTCTCACAATCACTCACTCTCACATATAGTCACTTATATACTCCAACACTCACATATACTGCCTTTCACATATGTAGTTACTCACACATGTACCACTGAGACATCCATTCACTCATCAACACAGCCATACACACACTCACCCACTCATACAGCCCCTCACAGTTGCACTCTTGAACCCATACACCCAGTGAATCACCCACTCACACATCCATGCAGGGAGTCACACACCCCCACCCACCCACACAGACACTCAAGCACCCATACAGGTACTTAGACAACCAATCAATAACCCATATATACACTGATGTAGCTACTCACCAACCCATGCAGCCGCTTACACCAACTGACTGATACAGACATTCACACAGATTAGTCACTAACCCATGCATTCAGTAAGACATGTTTAATCACTCACTTATACAGTCAGTCACGCACCTACAAAATCATCCATACAGACACTCATACACCCACTCATTCTTCAATACACCTTGGCATATATATATATATATTCACTGAAAAAACCATAGGTTTCAGGCACGTTATAGTTAGAAATTAGCATTTAAAAAACCTTACAAATTCACTGAAAAAACCATAGGTTTTAGGGACAGTTATAGTTAGTTGGACATTGCACTCGTACAAAACCCGTGAAATTCCCCGTTATAGTTAGTTCAGGTAACTATAACTCGCGCCCCTGCAATGCACTGCTGATGACGTCACATATTACATCACTCATGACATGGTCAGTGACATCACTGATGACATCACTGATGACATCTCAAATGACATCACTGATGACATCATGCAGTGACTGTGTGTTTCTGTAAAATTTAAATATTATTAATATATATAGGAAAAGACGTATTGAAGAATGAGTGGCTGTATAAGTGTCTGTATGGATGATTTAGTAGGTGCGTGACTGACTCTATAAGTGAGTGATTTAACGTATCTTACTGAATGCATGGGTTAGTGACTAAACTGGGTGAATGTCTGTATCCGTCTGTCTGTTGCTGTGTAAGTGGCTGCATGTGTTTGTGAATAGCTACATGAGTGTCTATATGAGTTATTGAATGGTTGTCTGAGTATCTGTATGGGTGCCTGAGTGTTTGTGTGGGAGGGTGTGTGCGACAATGTGCATAGATGTGTGAGTGGGTGATTCACTGGGTGGATGGTTTCAAGAGTGCATCTGTGATAGACTGTATGGGTGGGTAAGTGTGTGTAAGAGTGTGTTAGTGAGTGAATGTATGTCCCAGTGGTACATGTGTGAGTAACTACATATGTGAAAGGCAGTATATATGTGTGTTGAGTATATAAATAGCTATAAGCTAGAGTGAGTGATTGTGATAGTGGCTGTATGGATGCGTGTGTGCTTGTATCAGTGATTGTATAAGAGCGTAACAATGTGCTAGTATTTGTATGATTAAGTGAGCTGGTGTGTGTATAACTGTATAGGTGAGTAAATGGCAGTGTGTTTAATTATTTGCATGACTGACTAGGTGTGTGAGTACCTCTATGGATGAGTGGCGGTGTTTGAGTGTCTATATAGGAGTAAGAGTGCATATGATAGTCCTAGTACTGAGTGACCATAAGTATGAGTGACTGTACAGGTGAGTGAGTGGATGTGTATGTGTAGACCTAAGAATCAGTGAGTGGGTATGTAGTTATTGGTGTTGGAGTGTCTATGGTTTTGCGAATGGCAGTCTGTAATTTAGAGTGGTGTATCAAAAGTTATATTAGGGTGTGAGAAGATGAATGAAATTATCACATGGATGATGTCATCCGTGATGTCATTTGAGATGTCATCAGTGATGTCATCAGTGATGTCACTGACCATGTCATGAGTGATGTAATATGTGACGTCATCAGCAGTGCATTGCGAGGCGCGAGTTATAGTTACCTGAACTAACTATAACGGGGAATTTCACGGGTTTTGTACGAGTGCAATGTCCAACTAACTATAACTGTCCCTAAAACCTATGGTTTTTCAGTGAATTTGTAAGGTTTTTAAATGCTAATTTCTAACTATAACGTGCCTGAAACCTATGGTTTTTTCAGTGAATTTCAAAGGTTTTTTAAATGCTAATTCCTAACTATAACATGTCTGAAACCTATGGTTTTTTTCAGTGAATTTCAAAGGTTTTGTAAATGACAATTTTTAAATGTATTAATTGTTATATTTATTTTTTTGATACTGATTTACTACATTTTTTAAACTATTTATTTTTAGATATTTTATTTTTTAAATACATTGTAATTACATTATACATTACATTACAAAATATACTTTTCAGAATGAATTACTTTAGTTTAAATACTTTGCAAATAGGCAATAGACTTTAAGTACAGTAGTTACAGTTATTGCAATGGGCAACACAATTTCAAACACAATGCAACATTGAGCTCAATGTGAATTTCAAGTTAAATGCAATTAGTTACTTTATGGATTACTTTTCTAACCACAGGACTGGATCCTAGAGTCAGACCTGGGACATCTCCTGTAAACAGTTGAGTAAAAGCGTTTTGGTTACAGTAGTGATTTTTAAGGAATATTATTGTATTTTAAAAGTTGACACTTAGAAACTTCTTCACATAGAATCACCAATGTTATCCTATGGGAGGAAATTCACTTAGCAGGTAAGTAGTGTTATCGTTACTTTTTCACATAGAATCACCAATGTTATCCTATGGGAGGAAATTCACTTAGCAGGTAAGTAGTTTTATCGTTTCTTTTTCTTACTCAGTGGTGGATCCTGGATCCAGCACTGGTGCATCTCCTGTAAACAGTTGAAAGAATGCGTTTAAGTCATTCAGGCGATTTTTAAGGAATATTTGTGTTTGTGAAAATCAACACTTTGAAACTTTTCTGCTGAAAACCAGACAATGGATTCCTATGGAAGGAAATATAAGTTACTGGTAAGTACGGTTAAAATTACTTTTCAGGATCAGTACTGGGCTGAAAGATGCAGCACTGAGGTCTCTCCTGATAACAGGTGAGTAAATCGGAATTCATATTTTGGCTGATTTTAGAGGAATATTTGTATGTTTCAAAACTCGACACTTAGAAACTTTTCAGCAAAAGCAGGCAATGATATCCTATGGAAGGAAATTCAAGTTACTGGTAAGTACGGTTAAAATTACTTTTCAGGATCAGTACTGGGCTGAAAGATGCAGCACTGAGGTCTCTCCTGATAACAGGTGAGTAAATCAGAATTCATATTTCGGCTGATATTAGAGGAATATTATAAAGTTCCAAAACTCCACACTTAGAAGAATTTCCAAGTGAAACCAGTCAATGATATCCTATGGAAGGAAATTCAAGTTACTGGTAAGTACGGTTAAAATTACTTTTCAGGATCAGTACTGGGCTAAAAGATGCAGCACTGGGTTCTCTCCTGATAACAGGTGAGTAAATCGGAATTCGTAGTTCGGCTGATTTTAGAGGAATATTATAAAGTTCCAAAACTCCACACTTAGAAGAATTTCCAAGAGAAACCAGTCAATGTTAGCCTATGGAAGGAAATTCAAGTTCCTGGTAAGTACGGTTAAAATTACTTTTCAGGATCAGTACTGGGCTAAAAGATGCAGCACTGGGTTCTCTCCTGATAACAGGTGAGTAAATCTGAATTCGTAGTTCGGTTGATTTTAGAGGAATATTATAAAGTTCCAAAACTCCACACTTAGAAGAATTTCCAAGTGAAACCAGTCAATGTTAGCCTATGGAAGGAAATTCAAGTTGCTGGTAAGTACGGTTAAAATTACTTTTCAGGATCAGTACTGGGCTGAAAGATGCAGCACTGAGGTCTCTCCTGATAACAGGTGAGTAAATCGGAATTCGTAGTTTGGCTGATTTTAGAGGAATATTTGTATGTTTCAAAAATCGACACTTAGAAACTTTTTCATCAAAAAGCAGGCAATGATATCCTATGGAAGGAAATTCAAGTTACTGGTAAGTACAGTTAAAATTACTTTTCAGGATCAGTACTGGGCTGAAAGATGCAGCACTGAGGTCTCTCCTGATAACAGGTGAGTAAATAGGAATTCGTAGTTCGGCTGATTTTAGAGGAATATTTGTACAATGGTGAAGGGAGGGGCGGGGCCTGAGGTGACATCTGTGCAAACGCGCCACGTGGCGCGTTTTGAGTTGGGGGATTAAGTCCCTTGAATCATGAGGGTCCCTGGGGCCAACTACCCCACCAGGAACCTCCAGTATGCGCCAGCGAGCTGCGTTGCAGAGACGTGTACAGAGGCCACACCCCTTTTACACCTCTCTGCAACGCAGCTCTGTGGCGCTTTCTGGACGTACCTGTTGGGCTGGTTGGCCCCAGGGACCCTCAGGATTGAAGGGGATTTAATTCCCATCTTAAAACACGCCACGGGGCCTGTTTGCACACATGTCACCTGAAGCCCCGCCCCTCCCTTCACCACTGTGCAAACGCGCCCTGTGGCGCGTTTTAAGTTGGGGATTAAGTCCCTTGAATCCTGAGGGTCCCTGGAGTCCAACTAGCCCACCATGTATCTTCCAAAAAGCGCCACAGAGCTGCGTTGCAGAGAGGTGTAAAAGGGCGTGGCCTCTGTACACCTCTCTGCAACGCAGCCCTGGCGCATACTGGAGGTTCCTGGTGGGCTAGTTGGCCCCCAGGGACCCCCAGTATTCAAGGGGAATTACTACCCTTCTTAAAACGCGCCAGGGGCGCGTTTGCAGAGTACTGCAGGGAGGGGGCGGGGCCTCCGGCACAATGCCGGTCTTTTTTTTTTTTTTGATTGTGAGGGGGCTGCGTGGCCCCCCTTCCCTCAGCCACTTTGCCCCGGGCCCCCTTCCCTGGGCCTGTTTTGGCCCCGGGGACCCCATCCCCCGGGCATGCCCTCGATTTTTATTTTTTAAATTTTGAGGGGGCTGCGTGGCACCCCTCCTCAGGTCATTTAAGGCCCCGGAGACCCCATCCCCCGGGGCCGGCCTTCCTTTTTTTTTTTTGTTTGGGGAGGGGGCTGCGTGGCCCCCTCCCTGGCCACTCTATGGCCCGGGGACCCCCAGGTTTCCTGCTCTCTCTTCAAAATGTAAACCAAGTTTGCTAGTGACAGGACGGGAGCCGCGAGGCTCCGGTCCTGTCATAGCAAACTACAGTGTCCCGGGGTAGGCACCCCGGGACACTGCAGGAGCCGGCCCTGGGGGTGGCGGTCCCCAGGGCCATCAAGGGCTCCAGGAGGGGGCCGCGCAGCCCCTCCCAACCATTTAACAGCCCCGGGGAGGTGGCGGTCCCGGGCGTGTGGGGGCTGGAGCCCCCACACAGGTCAAAAAATTTTTAAAAAGAAGCCCGGGGGTGGCGGTCCCGGGGCTGCGGGAGGGCCAAGAGCCCTCCCGCACCATTATTTTTTCAAAGCCCCGGGGGTGGCGGTCCCCGGGCTTGGGAGCCTTAGAGGCCCCCACATTAAATTTAAACCCCCCAACCATGCCCCCGGGACTTGGCCCACCCGGGGGCAAGTTATCGACAGCGCGAGACCGCGCTCGATTTTATTTTTCGGCGGGATTCGCGCACCCTAAGCCTATCCCGCTGATTTTTTTTTAAAAAATGCTTTTCTGCCCAGGGGTCCTTGTGGGACCCCTGAGCAGACCTAGGGAGTCAGGGTGTTTCTACCCTGCCCCCTTTGTGCGTTTTGCGCACTTGTTTTTGTGCCTCGGTTCTGCCGAGGGACAAATGGCTGCCAACACTTCCTGGTTTGGAGTGTTGATAGCCAGCTGACAGCCAATTAGCATGCAGCTCGTGATCGGGACGGTGCGCGCAGGGTGCGCTGAGGGTACGCGGACCCTACTCGGCCATAGATATATATGTGACTTTACTTGTGAATTTCTCAGGAACTACTGAACGGATTTTCACCATTTAAGCCAAATTTGGTGTAATTCCGTTCAGCAGTTCGGGCTGTAGCTGCGACTAAAGGTTCCTATGTAAAAATGAATGGGGAAAACGCGTTTTGGGACCCCCTTTTTTCTCGGCCCCCGCTTGACGAATCAACCCGAGACTTTCAGGGTAGGAGCGGAGCGAGCGCCCAACAAGTTGGAAACTTTGCGAAGATTCGTCAACCGGCGCCAACGTTATTTCAAATAGAATGTCGCGGATTTCCTATGGATAATAGGTCCTAACTATAACTATCTACTGGCGACCGCCAGTAGATAATATATATATATATATATATATATATATATATATATATATATATATATATATATATATATATATATATATATATAAACATTTAAACTTTATAGAAACACTACAGTCACTGGATGATGTCATCAGTGATGTCATCAGTGATGTCATTTGAGATGTCATCAGTGATGTCATGAGTGATGTCACTGACCATGTCATGAGTGATGTAATATGTGATGTCATCAGCAGTGCATTGTGGGGGCATGCGTTATAGTTAGCTCAACTCACTAAACCGGCCGAATTTCTCAGGTTTTGTACGAGTGAAATATCCAATTAACTATAACATCCCTGAAACCTGTGTTTTTTTCAGTGAATATATATATATATTTATTTTTGTTTTCGTTTTTTAAAAACATTCCCAGGTGTTTTCCATAGCAATGATATCTGTCTAAACTCTATCTTATATATCTATCCGTGACTCAAGAGTGTGACCACAGGAGAGACCCACCTTGAACAGATCTTGAAGCACCCAGCTAAATAGTTCTAGGTATTTAATTTTGTCTTCTTTCTTCATTTTGATCACTGCATTGTTATATGATATGCACAAGACTAGCCTTATATATGTCACCAAAGGTTAGAGTTAGTCTACTCACCCTATTCCCTCGTCTGTTGTTAATTAATTTGTGTCATACAGTGCTACATATTTTAAACATGTTGGTAAAAGCGACCCTCTCTCTGCTCAAATATTGTGCTAAATTAAGCCAACTGTAACTCCATGTTCACCTATTTCATGAACCACAATTTTTGCTGCTCTTTGTATTTATCTCCTAGGTTATCACTAATTATGATACCAGTTGAGAGGTAGGTCCTCTGTTTATAACTAAGCCCACCCAGCACTTACTAATTGCAGTGTAGGGGGCATAGACATGGCCCTGACGAATGCCTTAGACCCACGGCTGATTAGAGGCAGAAACATGTTGGCATAATAATTTATACAGTAATGCATACAGGTCATTACACCTAAGTATGCCTCCTGTATTTACCCCATGGTAATCTTTTAATCAACCAGGGATACCACCAAATTAAAGGATACTTTAGTGGATTGACCTATGGTTTTTTTAAAAGTCATAAACTGGACCTAAATCTTTGTCCTGAGAGAAGAAATATCTAAGAACTCCCTCAGAAAAGCCCTATTATGAGGTTGAGTCCTCCCTGGTAGTAACATCTTACCGGGATGGGACGAGGTGGCAAATGATGAAGCATGTCGCATTACATGAGTGAGCCATCCTCGTCCTATTCTTGGAATTGCCTTGAATTTAGGTAACAAACAACTAACAGCACACAGAGAACTCATTGGGTCTCTGGTACTAACCTGCTGATTTGCTGACTAAGCAAACAGCATTTATGTGAAGGTATGACGCCAATTTTTCTGTATTTTGAGTTAGTAAGGGCAGGCGTGAGCCCCATAACGCCCCTCGTGGTTCCCTTTTGTGATAGTACATATTCAGGGTGTCCCTGCCAAATAGTGAATCCTTATGGTATATGTTAGAACTGGCAGTCTTAGGGTGCTCTTTCCCCAAGCATTTTGCCATCTCCCTCCTCTGCTGCTGAATTTGTTTTTGTTGGCCTTAGGACTCTGTGCACTTTACCAATGTTAACCAGTGTTAAAGTGCTTGTGCTCACTCCCTAAAACATTGTAAACTTAGATTACACCTGAGTGGTATATTTAATTTACTTATAAGTCCTTGTAAATTGGTATACCATATATCGAGAGCTGGTAAATTAAATGCTTCTAGTTCACCTGCAGCACTTATTGTGCAACCCACTTAAGTAGCCCTCTAAAACATGTCCCAGGCCTGCTATTGCAGCCTGTATGCAGTGTTAAACTCGCCAAAATAAACCTCTTGCCAGACCTAAAACTCTCTTTTTCTTACATAAAAGTCACTCCTAAGGTAGGCTCTAAACAGCCCACAGAATAGGGTGCATTGTAGTTAAAATGATGAACATATACTTTTAGGTATTATATAACCTAGTAGTGAAAAACCCACAAATTCCTTCTTCACTACTGTGAGGCCTATCTCTCCCATAAGATAACAGTTGATTCCCTTATTACATTTAGTAAGTGGTAACTTGTGTTTGGGAGCAGGTAGGAATGACATGTTTGGTATCTAAAGATTGTAATTTGAAATCCTCTTTAAAAATAGCATTGGATTTTAAGTCACAATTCTAAAATACTACTTTTAGAGAGTTGTCGTTTTCTTGTCCTATCATTAGGTGCCTGCAGCCTATTTCTTGGGTCACATGACTAAGTGCTGTTGGCCTTTTTGTATTCCTCCCAGACAGCCACACAATAGAGGGACTGGGTGTTGGTAGAATGAACCACCCAAGCAGGATGGGGGGTTGGAGGTGTTCACAGCTCCACTTGCACTTCAAACACCCTGCCTCAACTCACACATTAAGAACTTCAAACTAGCCTATTGTGTCCCCAGACAGACGGGGGCCATGGCAGGGAGGAAGATAGGGCCAGATGTACAAACATTAGGAATACCGATTACCTAATTGCGATTCGCTCCCAATCGCAATTAGGAAATCGGTATTCCTAATGTCTGAAGTTTAGTTTCATTATCAAATCCTAGTTAGTCATGCATATTAATGAGGTAGGTCGAAATTTGGGGCCCATTAGGAATGGAAGCCATCACATGGATGGTGGCCTGCTGAGGTCAGCAGACCACCATGTTTGTGATTAATTTTCAATAAAGCAAACTTTTGTTTTTTAAATGCAGCCAATTCTCCTTAAAGAAAAATACGTTCAAAAGAAAAAAATTAAACTTTGCAGTTTCATTTTTTCAAAGTAGGCAGTGGTCCATGGGACCACTGCCTGCTTTTGAAAAATATTTTTTTAACATTCTCAAAGGGGAAGAGGTCTCCAAGGGACCGTTCCCCTTTGCAAATGATTTACCATCAGTTTTAAACAAGTTACTGAATTGCAGTTTGCCTTTGGTACACTGTAAAAAGCTTTTTAGATTACCGCTTTGTACATCTGGACTGAAATTCCAGACACTTCCTTGGGTGGGGTGGGGTGGTGTGGTGTGGTGCAGTCCAGAAGATTCTTCCACTTCAAGGCTGCCATCGGGTTTAAAAATAGAATCCTCAGACCCAGTCTTCATTTCACTTCTGGACCTGAGCAAGGACTCTCAGAAGACTGCCCTGCTGCCTGTGGCTTGCTGTGTACTTCAGAGGACTGCCCTGCTGCACCAAAACGTAGAAATATCATGTTTGGTGTCTAAGAAATTGTATTATAAAATCCTCTTTAATGGTAAAGTCAGATTCTAAGACACAATTCTGAAAATGCCTCTTTTAGAAAGTTGGCTTTTTTGTCCTAACCATTTGGTGCCTGCAGCCTGTTTCCAACTAGATGTAGTTGAAAGTCGGCCTTTGCGTATTCCTCCTAGACAGCCATCCAATGGAGGCGCTGGGTGTTAGTAGGATGATGGGGTGGAGCTGTAAACAGCCCCAATTGCACATCGAACACCTTGTCTCAGCTCACACACAAAGAACTTCACAGCAGCCTATGGTGCCCCCAGACAAGCTGGGAGTAGGAACATAGGACCCTCAGCCCCACACTTTAGTTCACTTCTGTACCTGTGGAAGGACTCTGAGAGGACTGCCTAGCTGCCTGTGGCCTGGGGTGTACTTCAGAGGACTGTCATGCAGCACCAAAAGGACTGCCCTGCTGCCTGAAGCCTGACTTGTGCCCTCAGTGTACTGTCCTGCCTGAGACCTGTTTTCCTGCTAGAGTCCAAGCATCAAAAAGTGATTCCAAGGCTAGTTGGCTGGCCTCCTGATCAGAGCCTCAGCGACAGAAAAGGCTCCAACCATCTTGAACCCGAACTTGAATCAGCACATGTGAGTCCTAACCCTTCAGGTGGTGCCCCTCTAGTCCTGAACCCATGGACAATGTGCCTAAGTAGCCCAGATAGCCCAAATCCTAAACCTTTCTACCAAAATGAGCCCCAAGAGAAGACCAGGGCCAGGACCTACATGCTCCCCAAATCACCCAAGGTGGATCGCCAGTAGACCGGAATTTGTGGCCACTCCTAATACATTCTTCTCTGCAGCAGCAAATCCTCTTCAGCGGCTCCTCGCAAAAGGAGGATCCGGCCTTGTTGAGCCCTCGTCGACTATAGCCTGCATCCTTGTCCCATTGGAGATTTTTGACTGCTATTAAAAAAGGCTTAGTTTAAATGTAGAAGTCTTTATCGCGACTTCGTCCAGCAGCGCCCCGATAACGACGCCTCCTCCTCGGACTTCACTGGCTGCCTTGCCCTGCTGAACTTTAACTTCTCAGTCATTTTTTGCTTAACAAATTCTTCTAAGTCTAAAGTTAAGCGGAGACCAGGGCCAATCTACTTCATGTATCCAAACCACGTTCTATCGCAACCATCATTCTACTTGATTAGATTTTTGTTGTTTCAGTGCCAAATAATTTATTAAAATGTACTCTGTTTTTCTAAATTGGTTTGGGATTTTTCTTTGTTTTGTGTTTTTACTTTATTACTGTTTAAGTGCTGCATAAATACTTTACACATTACCACTAAGTTATGCCTGACTGCTTATGTGCCAAGCTACAGTGTGTTAAGCACAGGTAAATTTAGTGACTTTTTGTGGCTCACCCTGACAAGGATTATGGCTGTTCCTAAAAAGGGTGCAACACCCACCTCAACTAAGAACCCAATTTTTCACAGTATCTATTAATGTTTTAAGACCCAATTTCAGTCACAGGACAGTAATACTTTTCCATATCCTCAAAGGAGGTGGTAAGCCATTTGGAAATGAGAAGGGGTCTCCAAGGTACGCCTTCCCCTTTTAGAATGCAAACAAATATATTTTAAGAGTCAGCAGTAGTCCTACAGACCACTGCCTACTCTTAATAATGAAAGTTACAATTTTCATTTTTTTAAGCTCATCCCGTTTTCTTTTATGGAAAACTGGTTGCATTTAAAATTAAAGATTGCTTTGTTAAAAAGCAATCACAGGCATGGTGGTCTGCTAACCTGAGCAGGCCTCCATGCCTGTGATGGCACTGATTCCTAGTGGGCCGCAAATTGTGGTGTCCCTGACTAATATATATGAGGTAGGTCAATGTATGACCCACTAGGAATCACTATTTTAAAACTATAGTTTTCATACATTAATAATTGTGATTTACAAGTGTGTCAGGTAAAAATCGAAATTTGGAAATCACAATTACTAGCCTTGATACATGTGGCCCTAAATTATCCCTTCACCTCTAATATTTTCCTGTGAATGGAAGATATTATACTTGATTTTTAATATTTATGGTACAGGTCCGCCCAATTAACTTGTGCTAAATCTTTTTGGTAGAAAATTAAATCGGTTTAGTGTCGGTTGCTGATCTCCTCAGCCCTCACACGCTCCCTAGGCAGCACAGACAAAAGAATGAATGAAAATGGTAAAAATCCATATCTATTTGTACCGCAATCAACCAATGATTTGCTGAAGCTATTGGGGTCTATGGGATGATTCTATAGTTACACAATGAATAATACAATCTAATTAACACAAATGGAAGAACAAATATGTTCGCTAGTGGCAGATAATGCCAAATTATGGGTTAAAATGACAACTAATTGACACAGAAGATTACAAGTACAGGCACAATGATTTCCTAAATATAGCAAATAAAGAACAAAGATTAAACAGGCAAAAAGACATGAATGCTTTACTGCGCTCTGGTGGTAAAACAGGAGTAAATATAGTATTTAAATATAGACAGTGCAACATTACAAATACAACAACTAAATATTTGACTGTAGCTTGACAAAGGGGTTATGTCCAAAGTGTTGAATTTTAAACAGCAAATCTGAAAATTTTGCTCCCCCCCAAATGACTTCCAAATATATATGTAGGTCTCACAGAGGGGTATCTATAGAAGAGGTGCAAAACCTTTATTGTTTTCAGCTTAAGATATAACAATTTGAAAAAATTCAAAACATTGCAATGCTTCCATATAACCATAAAACAATACAATTTGATTATAAGAACAAAGTATTCTTTAACATGTGTATAATATCACTTTTATTAAAAAAGCCCTATTTGTTGTAACCAAAGTCCTTTCACACTGTGTAAGAAGGTACCTTTTCTTGAATTTCACAGGAACAGAAGCTGGACCCAACGCCCTCAACCAGTGCTCACACCGACTAATACGTACATTTTTCTGCATAGAGAAACAGCAGGGGGAGAAGAAATAAACAGTATATATATATATATTGCAACACATTAAAATTCCCAATATGTCACAGCAAATGTGTATATACACAAATAATATATTTTACCCACAATTTACAAGGATTGAGCCTCTCTCTGATATTAATGAAGTCACAGAATATTAGTTGATAATGAAATGATGACAAGTCTGTGAAGCTAAAAAAATAAATATTCTCCTTTGGTATCTTGTTGATTCCTTTTGTTGTCTTTCGATGAGTTCTAATTTATTCCTGGTATAGTTGAACTAGAAAGTTTCTGTTGAAATTTCTGATATATATATATATATATATATATATATATATTCACTGAAAAAAACATAGGTTTCAGGCACGTTATAGTTAGAAATTAGCATTTAAAAAACCTTACAAATTCACTGAAAAACCATAGGTTTTAGGGACAGTTATAGTTAGTTGGACATTGCACTCATACAAAACCCGTGAAATTCCCCCGTTATAGTTAGTTCAGCTAACTATAACTGCGTCCCATAATGCACTGCTGATGACGTCACATATTACATCACTCATGACATGGTCAGTGACATCACTGATGACATCTC